>CM038672.1:15033528-15569337 GCA_021605145.1 Aegilops bicornis
GCACGCTGGGGTTTGACAACCATGGAAATCGCCGACCCAAAACGGTGAGTAATATTCCATGAAACGGCCAGAATCGAAAAACCGCGAAAGTGTTGATGACCGACATGTAAACGCACTTCGAGGTTCGGCCAATCATGATAATCACTCCGGACCCCAAAACATAGTGAGTAATAGTGCACAAGAACGGGCTAGAATCGGCCAAAACTGCGAGTGTTGATGACCCACAAGTAAGCGCACCTTGGGGTTCAACAACTCGTGGAAAATTAAGCCGGGACCCCAAAATTGAGTAATAGTCCGCGAAATGGGTAAGAATTCGCCCAAACTGTGAAGTGTTGATGACCAACACGTGAACGCACTTTGGGATTGTCAATCATGGAAATCGGGCCTGGGACCACAAAACAGTGAGTAATAGTGCACGATACGGCTCAGAATCTTCATAAATTGTGAGTGTTGATGACCGACACATAAACGCACCCCGGGGTTCGTCAATCGTGAAAATCACTACGGGACACCAAAACAGCAGTAATAGTCCAAGAACGGGCCGAATTCACCCAAACCGTGGGATTGTTGCGATCACACGATGCAGAATACCCCTTTGGGGTTCGATAACCATGGAAATCGCCGACCCAAAACGGTGAGTAATATTCCATGAAACGGGCCGTGAATCTAAAAAAAACCGCGAAAAGTGTTGATGACCGACACGTAAACGCACCCCAGGGTTCGCTAATCGTGAAAATCGCTCCCGACCCCAAAACAAAGTGAGTAATAGTGCACTTAAACGACAAGAATCGCCAAAATTGGGAGTGTTGATGACCGACACGCACACGCATCTCCGGGTTCGCTAATCGTGGAAATCACTTCAACCCCAAAATTGAGTAATACTCAAGAAAAGGGCCAGAATCGCCCAAATCATGAAGTCTTGATGACCAACACGTAAACGCACACTTTGGGGGTTCGACAACCATGGAAATCGCCGGGACCACAAAACGGTGAGTAATAGCACAAGAAACGGGTCAAATCGATAAAACCTGAAGTGTTGATGACCGACACATAAACGCACATCGAGTTCGTTAACCGTGGAAATCACTCGAAGACCCCAAAACAGTGAGTAATAGTCCAAGAAACGGGCTAGAATCGGCCAAAAATGTGAGTGTTGATGACCGACACGTAAACGCACCTTGGGGTTCAACAACTATGGAAATCGCTTCGGGACCCCAAAACGGTGAGTAATAGTCCACGGAACGGGTAAGAGTCGGCAAAAACTGTGAGTGTTGACGACGGACACGTAATGCACCCCGGGATCGCCAATCGTGGAAATCGCCTTCCGGGACCCCAAAACAAAGGAGTAATAGTAAACTAAACGGACAAGAATCGCCAAAATTGTGAGTGTTGATGACCGACACATAAACGCACCCCGGTTCACAATCTTGGAAATCACTTCGTAACACCAAAATCGAGTAATAGTCCAAGAAACGGGCCAGAATCGACCCAAACTGCGATTGTTGGTGACCAACACGTAAACGCATCTTGGGGTTTGACAACCATGGAAATCGCTTCGGGACCCCAAAACGGTGAGTAATAGTCCATGAAACGGGCCAGAATCGACAAAACCGCGAAGTGTTGATGATCGACACGAACGCACCCCGGTTCGCCAATCGTGAAAATCACCCGGACCCCAAAACAAAGGAGTAATAGTGCAATTTAAACGGACCAGAATCGCCATAATTGGGAGTGTTGATGACCGACACGTAAACGCACTCCCGGTTCGGCTAATCGTGGAAATCACTTCGGGACCCTAAAATTGAGTAATAGTCGAAGAAACGGCCAGAATCGGCCCAAATTGCGAGTCTTAATGACCAACATGTAAGCACACTTTGTTGTTCGACAACCATGGAAATCGCTTTGGGACCACAAAACGGTGAGTTATAGTCCACAAAACGGGTCAGAATCGACAAAAACCGCGAGTGTTGATGACCGACACATAAACGCACATCGGGTTCGTTAACCGTGGAAATCACTCCAAGACCCCAAAACAGTGAGTAATAGTCCACCAAACGGGTCAGAATCGGCAAAAACTGTGAGTGTTGATGACCGACGAGTAAGCGCACCTTGGGGTTCAACAACTATGGAAATCTCTTAGGGACCCCAAAACGGTGAGTAATAGTCCACGAAACGGGTCAGAATTGGCCAAAATCAGGAGTGTTGACGACGGACACGTAAATGCACCCCGGGATCGCCAATCATGGAAATCGCCTGGGACCCCAAAACAATGAGTAATAGTGCACGTAAACGGACAAGAATCGCCAAAATTGTGAGTGTTGATGACCGACACATAAACGCACTTCGGTTCGCTAATCTTGGAAATCACTTCGAACACCAAAACCGAGTAATAGTCCAAGAAACGGGCTGCAATCGACCTAAAATGCGATTGTTGTCGACCAACACATAAACGCACCTTTGGGGTTTGACAACCATGGAAATCGCCGACCCCCAAAACGGCCGTAATCGACAAAACCGCGAAAGTGTCGGCGATGACCGACATGTAAACGCACCCCGAGGTTCGCCAATCATAAAAAATCACCCGGACCCCAAAATAGTGAGTAATAGTCCAAGAAACGGGCTAGAGTCGGCCAAAATGCGAAGTGTTGATGACCGACATGTAAGCGCACTTTGGGGTTCAACAACTATGGAAATTGCTTCGACCCCAAAGCGGTGAGTAATAGTCCATGAAATGGGTAAGAATTGGCCAAAATCGTGAGTGTTGACGACGGACACGTAAACGCACCCCGGGATTGTCAATCGTGGAAATCGCCCGGGACCCCAAAACAAGGAGTAATAGTGCAACGTAAACGGACTAGAATCAGCCTAAATTGTGAGTGTTGATGACCGACACATAAACGCACCCCGGGTTCGCTAATCTTGGAAATCACTTCGACTCCAAAACAGAGTAATAGTCCAAGAAACGGGCCAGAATCGCCCAAACTGTGATTGTTGCCGATGTACACGAACACCCCTTGGGGTTTGACAACCATGGAAATCGCTTCGACCCAAAACGTGAGTAATATTCCATGAAACGGGCCGTAATCTAAAAAACCGCGAAGTGTTGATGACCGACACGTAAACGCACTCGGTTCGCTAATCGTGAAAAATCACCCGGACCCCAAAACAAAGTGAGTAATAGTGCACGAACGGACCAGAATCGCCATAATTGGGAGTGTTGATGATCGACACGCATAACGCACTTCCGGGTTCGCTAATCGTGGAAAATCACTTGGGGACCCCAAAATTGAGTAATACTCAAGAAAAGGGCCAGAATCGCCCAAATCATGAAGTCTTGATGACCAACACGTAAGCACACTTTGGGGTTCGACAACCATGGAAATCGCTGGGGACCACAAACGGTGAGTACAGCACAAGAACGGGTCAAAATCGACAAAACCGCGAAAAGTGTTGATGACCGGCACATAAACGCACATCGGGTTTGTTAACCGTGGAAATCACCCAAGACCCCAAAACAGTGAGTAATAGTCCACTAAACGGGCCGTAATCGGCAAAATCGTGAGTGTTGATGATCGACAAGTAAGGGCACCTTGGGATTCAACAACTATGGAAATCTCTTAGGGACCCCAAGACGGTGAGTAATAGTCCACGCAAACGGGTCAGAATTGGCCAAAACTGTGAGTGTTGACGACGGACACGTAATGCACCCCAGGATCGCCAATCGTGGAAATCGCCGGACCCCAAAACAAAGGAGTAATAGTAAACTAAACGGACAAGAATCGCCAAAATTGTGAGTGTTGATGACCGACACGTAAACGCACCCTCGGTTCGCCAATCTTGGAAATCACTTAACACCAAAACTGAGTAATGGTCCAAGAAACGGGCCGTAATCGACTCCAAACCGCGATTGTTGTCGACCAACACGTAAACGCATCTTGGGGTTTGACAACCATGGAAATCGCTTCAGACCCCAAAACGTGAGTAATAGTTCGCGAGTCGCCGTAATCGACAAAAACCGCGAAAGTGTTGATGATCGACACGTAAACGCACTCTCGGTTCGCTAATCGTGAAAATCACTCCCGGAGCCCAAAACAAAGTGAGTAATTGTGCACTAAACGGACCAGAATCGCCAAAATTGGGATTGTTGATGACCGACACGTAAACGCACTCGGTTCACTAATTATGGAAATCACTTGGGACCCCAAAATTGAGTAATAGTCAAGAGACGGGCCGTAATTCGCCCAAATCATGAAGTCTTGATGACCAACACGTAAGGACACTTTGGGGTTCGACAACCATGGAAATCGCTGGGACCACAAAACGGTGAGTAATAGTCCACGAAACGGGTGAGAATCGATAAAAACCGCGAAAGTGTTGATGACCGACACATAAACGCACATCAGGTTCGTTAACCGTGGAAATCACTACAAGACCCCAAAACAGTGAGTAATAGTCCACGAAACGGGCCAGAATCGGCAAAAACTGTGAGTGTTGATGACCGACAAGTAAGCGCACCTGGGGGTTCAACAACTATGAAATCTCTTAGGGACCCCAAAACGGTGAGTAATAGTCCATGAAACGGGTCAGAATTGGCCAAAACTGTGAGTGTTGACGACGGCCACGTAAATGCACCCCGGGGATCGTTAATCATGGAAATCGCTCTGGGACCACAAAACAATGAGTAATCGTGCACGAAACGGACAAGAATCGGCCAAAATTGTGAGTGTTGATGACCTACACATAAACGCACCCCTGGGTTCGTTAATCTTGGAAATCACTTCGGAACACCAAAACTGAGTAATAGTCCAAGAAACGGCCGGTAAAACGCACTCCAAAATGCGATTGTTGTCGACCAACACGTAAACGCACCTTTGGGGTTTGACAACCATGGAAATCGCCGGGACCCCAAAACGCCGTAATCGACAAAACCGCGAAAGTGTCGATGACCGACATGTAAATGCACCCCGAGGTTCGCTAATCATGAAAATCACCCCGGACCCCAACATAGTGAGTAATAGTCCAAGAAACGGGCTAAAGTCGGCCAAACATGCGAGTGTTGATGACCGACATGTAAGCGCATCTTGGGGTTCAAACAACTATGGAAATTAAGCTTCGACCCCAAAACGGTGAGTAATAGTCAATGAAATGGGTAAGAATTGGCCAAAATCTATGAGTGTTGACGACGGACACGTAAACGCACCCGGGATCGCCAATCATGGAAATCGCCTGGGACCCCAAAACAAAGGAGTAATAGTGCACTAAACGGACCAGAATCAGCCTATATTGTGAGTTTTGATGACCGACACATAAACACACCCCGTGGTTCGTCAATATTGGAAATCACTTCAGGACTCCAACACTGAGTAATAGTCCAAGAAACGGGCCAGAATCGGCCCAAACTGTGATTGTTGCCGATCGACACGAACACCCCTTGGGGTTTGCCAACCATGGAAATCGCCGACCCAAAACGGTGAGTAATATTCCATGAAACGGGCCAGAATCGAAAAAACCGCGAAAAGTTGATGACCGACACGTAAACGCACTCGGGTTCGCTAATCGTGAAAATCACCCGGACCCCAAAACAAAGGAGTAATAGTGCACGAACGGACCAGAATCGCCATAATTGGGAGTGTTGATGACCGACACGTAAACGCACTCCGGGTTCGCCAATCGTGGAAAATCACTGGGACCCCAAAATAGAGTAATAGTCAAGAAAAGGGCCAGAATCGCCCAAATCATGAAGTCTTGATGACCAACACGTACGCACATTTTGGGGGTCGACAGCCCTGGAAATCGCTCTGGGACCACGAAGCGGTGAGTAATAGTCCAAGAACCGGGTCAAAATCGACAAAACCGCGAAAAGTTGATGACCGACACATAAACAGACATCGGGGTTAGTTAACCGTGGAAATCACTCCAAGACCCCAAAACAGTGAGTAATAGTCCAAGAAACGGGCCAGAATCGGCAAAAACTGCGAGTGTTGATCACCGACAAGTAAGCGCACCTTGGGGTTCAACAACTATGGGAATCTCTTAGGGACCCCAAAACGGTGAGTAATAGTCCACGAAACGGGTCAGAATTGGCCAAAACTGTGAGTGTTGACGACGGACACGTAAATGCACCCCGGGGACCGTCAATCGTGGAAATCGCTCTGGGACCCCAAAACAGTGAGTAATAGTGCACGAAACAGACAAGAATCGTCCAAAATTGTGAGTGTTGATGACCGACACGCAAACGCACCCCTGGGTTCGTCAATCTTGGAAATAACTTCAGAACACCAAAACTGAGTAATAGTCCAAGAAACGGCCGTAATCGCACTCCAAAATGCGATTGTTGTCGACCAACACATAAACGCACTTTGGGGTTTGACAACCATGGAAATCGCCGACCCCCAAAACGGCCAGAATCGACAAAACCGCGAAAGTGTCGATGACCGACATGTAAACGCACTTCGAGGTTCGGCTAATCATGAAAAATCACTTCGGGACCCCAAAATAGTGAGTAATAGTCCAAGAAACGGGCCATAGTCGGCCAAAATGCGAAAAGTTGATGACCGACATGTAAGCGCACCTTGGGGTTCAACAACTATGGAAATTGCTTAGGACCCCAAAGCGGTGAGTAATAGTCCATGAAACGGTAAGAATTGGCCAAAACTGTGAGTGTTGACGACGGACACGTAAACGCACCCCGGGATTGTCAATCGTGGAAATCGCCTGGGACCCCAAAACAAAGGAGTAATAGTGCAATAAACGGACTAGAATCAGCCTAAATTGTGAGTGTTGATGACCGACACATAAACGCACCACGGGTTCGGCCAATCTTGGAAATCACTTCGACTCCAAAACCAGTAATAGTTCAAGAAACGGGCCAGAATTGGCCCAAACTGTGATTGTTGTCGATGACACGTGAACACCCCCTTGGGGTTTGACAACCATGGAAATCGCCGACCCAAAACGGTGAGTAATATTCCATGAAACGGGCCAGAATCGAAAAAACCGCGAAAGTGTTGATGACCGACACGTAAACGCACCCCGAGGTTCGCCAATCGTGAAAATCACTCCCGGACCCCAAAACAAAGGAGTAATAGTGCACGAAACGGACCAGAATCGCCATAATTGGGAGTGTTGATGACCGACACGCACACGCACCCCGGGTTCGCTAATCGTGGAAAATCACTTCGACCCCAAAATTGAGTAATACTCAAGAAAAGGGCCAGAATCGCCCAAATCATGCGAAGTCTTGATGACCAACACGTAAGCACTTTGGGGTTCGACAACCATGGAAATCGCTGGGACCACAAAACGGTGAGTAATAGTCCAAGAAACGGGTCGTAATCGACAAAACCGCGAAAGTGTTGATGACCGACACATAAACGCACATCGGGTTTGTTAACCGTGGAAATCACCCAAGACCCCAAAACAAAGTGAGTAATAGTCCACGAAACGGGCCAGAATCGGCAAAAACTGTGAGTGTTGATGATCGACAAGTAAGGGCACCTTGGGATTCAACAACTATGGAAATCTCTTAGGGACCCCAAGACGGTGAGTAATAGTCCACGAAACGGGTCAGAATTGGCCAAAACTGTGAGTGTTGACGACGGACACGTAAATGCACCCCAGGGATCGTCAATCATGGAAATCGCCTCACCCCAAAACAAAGTGAGTAATAGTAAACCTAAACGGACAAGAATCGCCAAAATTGTGAGTGTTGATGACCGACACGTAAACGCACCCCTGGTTCGCTAATCTTGGAAATCACTTCGAACACCAAAATCGAGTAATGGTCCAAGAAACGGGCCAGAATCGACTCCAAATCATGATTGTTGTCGACCAACACGAACGCATCTTGGGGTTTGACAACCATGGAAATCGCTTCAGACCCCAAAACGGTGAGTAATAGTTCCATGAAACGGGCCAGAATCGATAAAACCGCGAAAAGTTGATGATCGACACGTAAACGCACTCCCGGTTCGCCAATCGTGAAAATCACTCCGGACCCCAAAACAGTGAGTAATAGTGCACGAACGGACCAGAATCGCCAAAATTGGGAGTGTTGATGACCGACACGTAAACGCACTCCCCGGTTCGCTAATCATGGAAATCACTTTGGGACCCCAAAATTGAGTAATAGTCAAGAAATGGGCTTAATCGCCCAAATCATGTAGTCTTGATGACCAACACGTAAGGACACTTTGGGGTTCGATAACCATGGAAATCGCTGGGACCACAAAACGGTGAGTAATAGTCCACTTAAACGGGTGAGAATCGACAAAACCGCGAAAAGTGTTGATGACCGACACATAAAGGCACATCGGGTTCGTTAACCGTGGAAATCACTCCAAGACCCCAAAACAGTGAGTAATAGTCCACCAAACGGGCCAGAATCGGCCAAAACTGTGAGTGTTGATGAACGGCACGTAAGCGCACCTTGCGGTTCAACAACTATAGAAATCTCTTCGGGACCCCGAAACGGTGAGTAATAGTCCAGGAAACGGGTCAGAATTGGCCAAACTGTGAGTTTTGACGACGGAAACGTAAACGCACCCCGGGGATCGTCGATCGTGGAAATCGCTCTGTGACCCCAAAACGATGGGTAATAGTGCATTAAATGGACCAGAATCGGCTAAAATTGTGAGTGTTGCTGACCGACACGTAAACGCACTTCGGGTTCGCCAATCTTGGAAATCACTGAACACCAAAACTGAGTAATAGTCCAAGAAACGGGCCGTAATCGACCCAAAATGCGATTGTTGTCGACCAACACGTAAACGCACTTTGGGGTTTGACAACCATGGAAATCGCCGACCCCCAAAACGCCGTAATCGGATAAAACCGCGAGTGTCGATGACCGACATGTAAATGCACCCCGAGGTTCGTCAATCATGAAAATCACTCCGGGACCCCAACATAGTGAGTAATAGTCCAAGAAACGGGCTAAAGTCGGCCAAACATGCGAGTGTTGATGACCGACATGTAAGCGCATCTTGGGGTTCAACAACTATGGAAATTGCTTCGGGACCCCAAAACGGTGAGTAATAGTCAATGAAATGGGTAAGAATTGGCCAAAACTATGAGTGTTGACGACGGACACGTAAACGCACCCCGGGGATCGTCAATCATGGAAATCGCTCTGGGACCCCAAAACAGTGAGTAATAGTGCACGAAACGGACCAGAATCAGCCTAAATTGTGAGTGTTGATGACCGACACATAAACACACCCCGGGGTTCGTCAATCTTGGAAATCACTTCAGGACTCCAAAACAGAGTAATAGTCCAAGAAACGGGCCGTAATCGACCCAAACCGTGATTGTTGCCGACCGACACGTAAACACCCCTTGGGGTTTGCCAACCATGGAAATCGCCGACCCAAAACGGTGAGTAATATTCCATGAAACGGGCCGTAATCGAAAAACCGCGAAGTGTTGATGACCGACACGTAAACGCACCCGGGTTCGCTAATCTTGAAAATCACTCCGGACCCCAAACAAAGGAGTAATAGTGCACGTAAACGGACCAGAATCGCCATAATTGGGAGTGTTGATGACCGACACGCATACGCACTCCGGGTTCGCTAATCGTGGAAAATCACTTCGACCCCAAAATAGAGTAATACTCAAGAAAAGGGCCGAATCGCCCAAATCATGAAGTCTTGATGACCAACACGTAAAGACACTTTGGGGTTATATAACCATGGAAATCGCTTTGGGACCACAAAACGGTGAGTAATAGTCCAAGAAACGGGTCAAATCGACAAAACCGCGAAAGTGTTGATGACCGACACATAAACGCACATCGGGTTCGTTAACCGTGGAAATCACTCCAAGACCCCAAAACAGTGAGTAATAGTCCACGAAACGGGCCAGAATCGGCAAAAACTGTGAGTGTTGATCACCGACAAGTAAGCGCACCTTGGGGTTCAACAACTATGGGAATCTCTTAGGGACCCCAAAACGGTGAGTAATAGTCCACGAAACGGGTCAGAATTGGCCAAAACTGCGAGTGTTGGTGACCGACACGTAAATGCACCCCTGTGGATCGCCAATCATGGAAATCGCCTGGGACCCCAAAACAAAGTGAGTAATAGTGCACGAACGGACAAGAATCGCCAAAATTGTGAGTGTTGATGACCGACACGTAAACGCACTTCGGTTCGCTAATCTTGGAAATCACTTGAACACCAAAACCGAGTAATAGTCCAAGAAACGGGCCTGCATCGACTCCAAAATGCATTGTTGTCGACCAACACATAAACGCACCTTGGGGTTTGACAACCATGGAAATCGCCGGGACCCCAAAACGGCCGTAATCGACAAAATCGCAAACCTCGAGAGTCGATGACCTACATGTAAACGCACCCCGAGGTTAGTCAATCAAATAAAACACACCGGGACCCCAAAATAGTGAGTAAAAGTCCAATAAACGGGCTAGAGTCGGACAAAATGCGAGTGTTGATGACCGACATGTAAGCGCACCTTGGGGTTCAACAACTATGGAAATTGCTTCGGGACCCCAAAGCGGTGAGTAATAGTCCATGAAATGGGTAAGAATTGGCCAAAACTGTGAGTGTTGACGACGGACACGTAAACGCACCCCGGGGATTGTCAATCGTGGAAATCGCTCTGGGACCCCAAAACAGTGAGTAATAGTGCACGAAACGGACTAGAATCAGCCTAAATTGTGAGTGTTGATGACCGACACATAAACGCACCACGGGGTTCGTCAATCTTGGAAATCACTTCTGGACTACAAAACAGAGTAATAGTCCAAGAAACGGGCCGTAATTGGCCCAAACTGTGATTGTTGCCGATGACACGTAAACACCCCTTTGGGGTTTGACAACCATGGAAATCGCCGGACCTAAAACGGTGAGTAATATTCCATGAAACGGGCCAGAATCGAAAAAACCGCGAGTGTTGATGACCGACACGTAAACGCACCCCAGGGTTCGCCAATCGTGAAAATCACTCCGACCCCAAAACAAGTGAGTAATAGTGCACGCAACGGACCAGAATCGCCATAATTGGGAGTGTTGATGACCGACACGCATATCGCACCCGGGTTCGGCTAATCGTGGAAAATCACTTGGGGACCCCAAAATTGAGTAATACTCAAGAAGGGCCAGAATCGCCCAAATCATGTAGTCTTGATGACCAACACGTAAGCACACTTTGGGGTTCGATAACCATGGAAATCGCTTTGGGACCACAAAACGGTGAGTAATAGCACAAGAAACGGGTCAGAATCGACAAAAACCGCGAGTGTTGATGACCGACACATAAACGCACATCGGGGTTTGTTAACCGTGGAAATCACTCCAATACCCCAAAACAGTGAGTAATAGTCCACGAAACGGGCCAGAATCGGCAAAAACTGTGAGTGTTGATGATCGACAAGTAAGGGCACCTTGGGATTCAACAACTATGGAAATCTCTTAGGGACCCCAAGACGGTGAGTAATAGTCCACGTAAACGGGTCAGAATTGGCCAAAATCGTGAGTGTTGACGACGGACACGTAAATGCACCCCGGGATCGCCAATCGTGGAAATCGCCTGGGACCCCAAAACAAAGGAGTAATAGTAAACGTAAACGGACAAGAATCGCCAAAATTGTGAGTGTTGATGACCGACACGTAAACGCACCCCGGGTTCGCTAATCTTGGAAATCACTTAACACCAAAACCGAGTAATAGTCCAAGAAACGGGCCGTAATCGACCCAAACCGCGATTGTTGTCGACCAACACGTAAACGCATCTTGGGGTTTGACAACCATGGAAATCGCTTCAGACCCCAAAACGGTGAGTAATAGTTCATGAACCGGGCCGTAATCGATAAAACCGCGAAAAGTTGATGATCGACACGTAAACGCACTCCGAGGTTCGCCAATCGTGAAAATCACCCGGGACCCCAAAACAGTGAGTAATAGTGCACGAAACGGACCAGAATCGCCAAAATTGGGAGTGTTGATGACCGACACGTAAACGCACTTGGGGTTCGCTAATCGTGGAAATCACTTTGGGACCCAAAATTGAGTAATAGTCAAGAGACGGGCCAATCGCCCAAATCATGAAGTCTTGATGACCAACACGTAAGGACACTTTGGGGTTCGATAACCATGGAAATCGCTTTGGGACCACAAAACGGTGAGTAATAGTCCACGAAACGGGTCAGAATCGACAAAACCGCGAAAAGTTGATGACCGACACATAAACGCACATCGGGTTCGTTAACCGTGGAAATCACTCCCAGACCCCAAAACAGTGAGTAATAGTCCAAGAAACGGGCCAGAATCGGTCAAAACTGCGAGTGTTGATGACCGACAAGTAATCGCACCAAGGGGTTCGAACACTAAGGAAATCTCTACGGGACCCCAGAACTGTGAGTAATAGTCCACAAACGGGTCGAATTGGCCAAAACTGTGAGTGTTGACGACGGCCACGTAAATGCACCCCGGGGATCGTTAATCATGGAAATCGCTCTGGGACCACAAAACAATGAGTAATCGTGCACGAAACGGACAAGAATCGGCCAAAATTGTGAGTGTTGAGGACCGACACATAAAAGCACCCCTGGGTTCGTCAATCTTGGAAATCACTTCGGAACACCAAAACTGAGTAATAGTCCAAGAAACGGGCCAGAAACGACCCAAAATGCGATTGTTGTTGACCAACACGTAAACGCACCTTGGGGTTTGACAACCATGGAAATCGCCGACCCCAAAACGCCGTAATCGACAAAAACCGCGAAAGTGTCGGATGACCGACATGTAAACGCACCCCGAGGTTCGCTAATCATGAAAATCACTCCGGGACCCCAACATAGTGAGTAATAGTCCAAGAAACGGGCTAAAGTCGGCCAAACATGCGAGTGTTGATGACCGACATGTAAGCGCATCTTGGGGTTCAACAACTATGGAAATTGCTTCGGGGCCCCAAAACGGTGAGTAATAGTCAATGAAATGGGTAAGAATTGGCCAAAACTATGAGTGTTGACGACGGACACGTAAACGCACCCCGGGGATCATCAATCATGGAAATCGCTCTGGGACCCCAAAACAGTGAGTAATAGTGCACGAAACGGACCAGAATCAGCCTAAATTGTGAGTGTTGATGACCGACACGTAAACTCACCCCGGGTTCGCTAATCTTGGAAATCACTTCAGACTCCAAAACAGAGTAATAGTCCAAGAAACGGGCCAGATTCGACCCAAACTGTGATTGTTGCCGACCGACACGTAAACACCCCTTTGGGGTTTGCCAACCATGGAAATCGCCGACCCAAAACGGTGAGTAATATTCCATGAAACGGGCCAGAATCGAAAAAAACCGCGAAAGTGTTGATGACCGACACGTAAACGCACCTCGGTTCGCTAATCGTGAAAATCACTCCGACCCCAAAACAAAGGAGTAATAGTGCACGAAACGGACCAGAATCGCCATAATTGGGAGTGTTGATGACCGACACGTAAACGCACTTCGGGTTCGCTAATCGTGGAAAATCACTTGGGACCCCAAAAATTGAGTAATAGTCAAGAAAAGGGGCTGTAATCGCCCAAATCATGAAGTCTTGATGACCAACACGTAAGGACACTTTGGGGTTCGATAACCATGGAAATCGCTTTGGGACCACAAAACGGTGAGTAATAGTCCACGAAACGGGTCAGAATCGACAAAAACCGCGAGTGTTGATGACCGACACATAAACGCACATCGGGTTCGTTAACCGTGGAAATCACTCCAAGACCCCAAAACAGTGAGTAATAGTCCACCAAACGGGTCAGAATCGGCAAAAACTGTGAGTGTTGATGACCGACGAGTAAGCGCACCTTGGGGTTCAACAACTATGGAAATCTCTTAGGGACCCCAAAACGGTGAGTAATAGTCCACGAAACGGGTCAGAATTGGCCAAAACTGTGAGTGTTGATGACGGACACGTAAATGCACCCCGGGGATCGTTAATCATGGAAATCGCTCTGGGACCACAAAACAATGAGTAATAGTGCACGAAACGGACAAGAATCGGCCAAAATTGTGAGTGTTGATGACCGACACGTAAACGCACCCCTGGGTTCGTCAATCTTGGAAATCACTTCGGAACACAAAAACTGAGTAATAGTCCAAGAAACGGCCCAGAATCGACCCAAAATGCGATTGTTGTTGACCAACACATAAACGCACCTTGGGGTTTGACAACCATGGAAATCGCTTCGGGACCCCCAAAACGGCCAGAATCGACAAAAAACCGCGAGTGTCGATGACCGACATGTAAACGCACCCCGAGGTTCGTCAATCATAAAAATCACTCCGGGACCCCAAAATAGTGAGTAATAGTCCAAGAAACGGGCTAGAGTCGGCCAAAAATGCGAGTGTTGATGACCGACATGTAAGCGTACCTTGGGGTTCAACAACTATGGAAATTGCTTCGGGACCCCAAAGCGGTGAGTAATAGTCCATGAAATGGGTAAGAATTGGCCAAAACTGTGAGTGTTGACGACGGACACGCAAACGCACCCCGGGGATTGTCAATCGTGGAAATCGCTCTGGGGCCCCAAAACAGTGAGTAATAGTGCACGAAACGGACTAGAATCAGCCTAAATTGTGAGTGTTGATGACCGACACATAAACGCACCACGGGGTTCGTCAATCTTGGAAATCACTTCGGGACTCCAAAACAGAGTAATAGTCCAAGAAACGGGCCAGAATTGGCCCAAACTGTGATTGTTGCTGACAGACACGTAAACACCCCTTGGGGTTTGACAACCATGGAAATCGCTTCGGGACCCAAAACGGTGAGTAATATTCCATGAAACGGGCCAGAATCGAAAAAAACCGCGAAAAGTTGATGACCGACACGTAAACGCACTCGGTTCGCTAATCGTGAAAATCACTCCACCCCAAAACAAAGTGAGTAATAGTGCACGAAACGGACCAGAATCGCCATAATTGGGAGTGTTGATGACCGACACGTAAACGCACTCCGGGTTCGCTAATCGTGGAAAATCACTTGGGGACCCCAAAATTGAGTAATACTCAAGAAAAGGGCCAGAATCGCCCAAATCATGAAGTTTTGATGACCAACACGTAAGCACATTTTGGGGTTCGACAACCATGGAAATCGCTCTGGGACCACAAAACGGTGAGTAATAGTCCAAGAAACGGGTCAAAATCGACAAAAACCGCGAGTGTTGATGACCGACACATAAACGCACATCGGGGTTCGTTAAACGTGGAAATCACTCCAAGACCCCAAAACAGTGAGTAATAGTCCACGAAACGGGCCAGAATCGGCAAAAACTGTGAGTGTTGATGATCGACAAGTAAGGGCACCTTGGGATTCAACAACTATGGAAATCTCTTAGGGACCCCAAGACGGTGAGTAATAGTCCACGAAACGGGTCAGAATTGGCCAAAACTGTGAGTGTTGACGACGGACACGTAAATGCACCCCGGGGATCGTCAATCGTGGAAATCGCTCTCGGACCCCAAAACAGTGAGTAATAGTAAACGAAACGGACAAGAATCGGCCAGAATTGTGAGTGTTGATGACCGACACGTAAAGGCACCCCTGGGTTCGTCAATCTTGGAAATCACTTCAGAACACCAAAACTGAGTAATGGTCCAAGAAACGGGCCAGAATCGACCCAAACTGCGATTGTTGTTGACCAACACGTAAACGCATCTTGGGGTTTGACAACCATGGAAATCTCTTCAGGACCCCAAAACGGTGAGTAATAGTTCATGAGCCGGGCCAGAATCGACAAAAACCGCGAGTGTTGATGATCGACACGTAAACGCACCCCGGGGTTCGTCAATCGTGAAAATCACTCCGGGAGCCCAAAACAGTGAGTAATTGTGCACGAAACGGACCAGAATCGGCCAAAATTGGGATTGTTGATGACCGACACGTAAACGCACCCCGGGTTCGTTAATTATGGAAATCACTTTGGGACCCAAAATTGAGTAATAGTCGAAGAGACGGGCCAGAATTGGCCCAAACTGCGAGTCTTGATGACCAACACGTAAGGACACTTTGGGGTTCGATAATCATGGAAATCGCTTTGGGACCACAAAACGGTGAGTAATAGTCCACGAAACGGGTGAGAATCGACAAAAACCGCGAGTGTTGATGACCGACACGAAAACGCACATAGGTTTCGTTGATCGAGGAAATCACTCCGAGAACCCAAAACAGTGAGTAATAGTCCATGAAACGGGCCAGAATCGGTCAAAACTGCGAGGGTTGATGACCGACAGGTAAGCGCACCTTGGGGTTCAACAACTATGCAAATCTCTTCCGGACCCCGGAACGGTGATTAATACTCCACGAAACGGGCCAGAATCGGCCAAAACTGTGAGTGTTGATGACGGACACGTAAATGCACCCCGGGGATCGTTAATCATGGAAATCGCTCTGGGACCACAAAACAATGAGTAATAGTGCACGAAACGGACAAGAATCGGCCAAAACTGTGAGTGTTGGTGACCGACACATAAACGCACCCCTAGGTTCGTCAATCTTGGAAATCACTTCGGAACACCAAAACTGAGTAATAGTCCAAGAAACGGGCCAGAAACGACCCAAAATGCGATTGTTGTTGACCAACACGTAAACGCACCTTGGGGTTTGACAACCATGGAAATCGCTTCGGGACCCCCAAAACGGCCAGAATCGACAAAAACCGCGAGTGTCGATGACCGACATGTAAATGCACCCCGAGGTTCGTCAATCATGAAAATCACTCCGGGACCCCAACATAGTGAGTAATAGTCCAAGAAACGGGCTAAAGTCGGCCAAACATGCGAGTGTTGATGACCGACATGTAAGCGCATCTTGGGGTTCAACAACTATGGAAATTGCTTCGGGGCCCCAAAACGGTGAGTAATAGTCAATGAAATGGGTAAGAATTGGCCAAAACTATGAGTGTTGACGACGGACACGTAAACGCACCCCGGGGATCGTCAATCATGGAAATCGCTCTGGGACCCCAAAACAATGAGTAATAGTGCACGAAACGGACCAGAATCAGCCTAAATTGTGAGTGTTGATGACCGACACATAAACACACCCCGGGGTTCGTCAATCTTGGAAATCACTTCAGACTCCAAAATGAGTAATAGTCCAAGAAACGGGCCGTAATCGCCCAAACCGTGATTGTTGCCGACCGACACGTAAACACCCCTTTGGGGTTTGCTAACCATGGAAATCGCTTTGGGACCACAAAACGGTGAGGTATAGTCCACTAAACGGGTCAGAATCGGCAAAAACCGCGAGTGTTGACGACCGACACGTAAACGCACCCCGGGGTTCGTCAATCATGAAAATCACTCCGGGGCCCCAAAACAGTGAGTAATAGTGCACTAAACGGACCAGAATCGACCATAATTGGGAGTGTTGATGACCGACACGTAAACGCACTCGGGTTCGCTAATCGTGGAAAATCACTTGGGACCCCAAAATTGAGTAATACTCAAGAAAAGGGCTTAATCGCCCAAATCATGAAGTCTTGATGACCGACACGTAAGCGCACCTTGGGGTTCAACAACCATAGCAATCCCTTTGGGGCATCAAGACGGTGAGTAATAGTCCAAGAAACGGGTCAGAATCGATAAAAACCGCGAGTGTTGATGACCGACACATAAACGAACATCGGGTTCGTTAACCGTGTAAATCACTCCTATACCCCAAAACAGTGAGTAATAGTCCACGAAACGGGCCAGAATCGGCAAAAACTGTGAGTGTTGATGACCGACAAGTAAGCGCACCTTGGGGTTCAACAACTATGGAAATCTCTTAGGGACCCCAAAACGGTGAGTAATAGTCCACGAAACGGGTCAGAATTGGCCAAAACTGTGAGTGTTGACGACGGACACGTAAATGCACCCCGGGGATCGTCAATCATGGAAATCGCCTGGGACCCCAAAACAGTGAGTAATAGTGCACGTAAACGGACAAGAATCGCCAAAATTGTGAGTGTTGATGACCGACACGTAAACGCACCCTGGTTCGCTAATCTTGGAAATCACTTCGAACACCAAAACTGAGTAATAGTCCAAGAAACGGCTTAATCGAACAAAATGCGATTGTTGTTGACCTACACTTAATCGCACCTTGGGGTTTGACAACCATGGAAATCGCTTCGGGACCCAAAACGGTGAGTAATAGTTCAAGAACGGGCCAGAATCGACAAAACCGCGAAAAGTTGATGACCAACACGTAAACGCACCCCGGGGTTCGTCAATCGTGGAAATGACTCCGAGACCCCAAAATAGAGTAATAGTCCAAGAAACGGGCCAGAATCGGCCAAAACTGGGAGTGTTGATGACCAACATGTAAGCACACCTTGGGGTTCAACAACTATGGAAATCGCTTAGGGACCCCAAAACGGTGAGTAATAGGCCACGAAACGGGTCAGAATTGGCCAAAACTGTGAGTGTTGACGACGGACATATAAACGCACACCGGGGATTGTCAATCGTGGAAATCCCTCTGGGACCCCAAAACGGTGAGTAATAGTCCACGAAACGGACCAGAATCAGCCTAAATTGGGAGTGTTGATGACCGACACATAAACGCACCACGGGGTTCGTCAATCGTGGAAATCACTTCGGGACACCAAAACAGAGTAATAGTCCAAGAAAAGGGCCAGAATCGGCCCAAACTGAGATTGTTGCTGACAGACACGTAAACACCACTTGGGGTTTGACAACCATGGAAATCTCATCGGGACCCAAAATGGTGAGTAATATTCCATGAAACTGTCCAGAATCGAAAAAACCGCGAAAGTGTTGATGACCGACACGTAAACGCACCCGGGATCGCCAATCGTGAAAATCACTCCGGACCCCAAAACAGTGAGTAATAGTGCACGAAACGGACCAGAATCGGCCATAATTGGGAGTGTTGATGACCGACACTTATACGCACCCGGTTCGCTAATCGTGGAAAATCACTTGGGACCCCAAAACTGAGTAATAGTCCAAGAAACGGGCCAGAATCGCCCCAAACTGCGAGTTTTGATGACCAACACGTAAGCACAATTTGGGGTTCGACAACCATGGAAATCGCTCTGGGACCACAAAACGGTGAGTAATAGTCCAAGAAACGGGTCAAAATCGACAAAACCGCGAAAGTGTTGATGACCGACACATAAACGCACATCGGGTTCGTTAACCGTGGAAATCACCCAAGACCCCAAAACTGTGAGTAATAGTCCACGAATCGGGTCAGAATTTGTCAAAACTGCGAGTGTTGATGACCGACAAGTAAGCGCACCTTGGGGTTCAACAAGTATGGGAATCGCTTAGGGACCCCAAAAGGTGGGTAATAGTCCACGAACGGGTCGAATTGGCCAAAACTGTGAGTGTTGACGACGGACACGTAAATGCACCCCGGGGACCGTCAATCGTGGAAATCGCTCTGGGACCCCAAAACAGTGAGTAATAGTGCACGAAACGGACAAGAATTGCCCCAAAATTGTGAGTGTTGATGACCGACACGTAAACGCACCCCTGGGTTCGTCAATCTTGGAAATCACTTCGGAACACAAAAACTGAGTAATAGTCCAAGAAACGGCCCAGAATCGACCCAAAATGCGATTGTTGTTGACCAACACATAAACGCACCTTGGGGTTTGACAACCATGGAAATCTCTTCAGGACCCCAAAACGGTGAGTAATAGTTCATGAGCAGGGCCAGAATCGACAAAAACCGCGAGTGTTGATTATCGACACGTAAACGCACCCCGGGGTTCGTCAATCGTGAAAATCAATACGGGAGCCCAAAACAGTGAGTAATAGTGCACGAAACGGGCCAGAATCGGCCAAAGTTGGGAGCGTCGATTACCGACACGTAAACGCACCCCGGGGTTCGTCAATCGTGGAAATCACTTTGGGACCCCAAAATTGAGTAATAGTCGAAGAAACGGGCTAGAAACGGCCAAAAATGCGAGTGTTGATGACCGACACGTAAGCACACTTTGGGGTTCGACAACCATGGAAATCGCTTTGGGACCACAAAATGGAGAGTAATAGTCCATGAAACGGGCCAGAATAGGCAAAAACAGAGCGTGTAGAAGACCGACAAGTAAACGCACCACTGGATTCGTTAATAGTGTAAATCACTCCAAGACCCCAAAACAGTGAGTAATAGTCCACGAAACGGGCCAGAATCGGCAAAAACTGTGAGTGTTGATCACCGACAAGTAAGCGCACCTTGGGGTTCAACAACTATGGGAATCTCTTAGGGACCCAAAACGGTGAGTAATAGTCCACGAAACGGGTCAGAATTGGCCAAAACTGTGAGTGTTGACGACGGACACGTAAATGCACCCCAGGGATCGTCAATCATGGAAATCGCTCTCGGACCCCAAAACAGTGAGTAATAGTAAACGAAACGGACAAGAATCGGCCAAAATTGTGAGTGTTGATGACTGACACGTAAACGCACCCCTGGGTTCGTCAATCTTGGAAATCACTTCGGAACACCAAAACTGAGTAATGGTCCAAGAAACGGGCCAGAATCGACCCAAACTGCGATTGTTGTTGACCAACACGTAAACGCACCTTGGGGTTTGACAACCATGGAAATCGCCAGACCCCAAAACGGTGAGTAATAGTTCATGAAACGGCCGTAATCGACAAAACCGCGAAAGTGTTGATGATCGACACGTAAACGCACCTCGAGGTTCGCCAATCGTGAAAATCACTCCGGACCCCAAAACAGTGAGTAATAGTGCACGAACGGACCAGAATCGCCATAATTGGGAGTGTTGATGACCGACACGTAAACGCACCGGCGTTCGCTAATCGTGGAAAATCACTTCAGGACCCAAATTGAGTAATAGTCGAAGAAATGGGCCAGAATCGGCCCAAACTGCGAGTTTTGATGACCAACACGTAAGCACATTTTGGGGTTCGACAACCATGGAAATCGCTCTGGGACCACAAAACGGTGAGTAATAGTCCAAGAAACGGGTCAGAATCGACAAAAGCCACGAGTGTTGATGACCGACACGTAAACGCACCCTGGGGTTCGTCAATCGTGGAAATCACTCCGGGACCCCAAAACAGTGAGTAATAGTCCAAGAAACGGGCATGAATCGGCCAAAACTGCGAGTGTTGATGACCGACACGTAAGCGCACCTTAGGTTCAGTAACTATGGAAATCGCTTCGGGCCCAAAATCGGTGAGTAATAGTCAATGAAACGGGTCAGAATTGGCCAAAACTGTGAGTGTTGACGACGGACACATGAACGCACCCCGGGGATCGTCAATCATGGAAATCGCTCTTGACCCCAAAACAGTGAGTAATAGTGCACGTAAACGGACAAGAATCAGCCAAAATTGTGAGTGTTGATGACCGACACATAAACGCACCCCGGTTCGCTAATCTTGGAAATCACTTCGAACACCAAAACTGAGTAATAGTCCAAGAAACGGGCCAGAATCGACCCAAACTGCGATTGTTGTTGACCACGCACCTTGGGGTTTGACAACCATGGAAATCGCTTCGACCCCAAAACGGTGAGTAATATTCCATGAAACGGGCCGTAATCGAAAAAACCGAGAGAGTTGATGACCGACACGTAAACGCACCCCTGGGTACGTCAATCGTGAAAATCACTCCGCGACCCAAAAACAGTGAGTAATAGTGCACGAAACGGACCAGAATCGGCCATAATTGGGAGTGTTGATGACCGACACGTAAACGCACCCCGGGGTTCGTCATTCGTGGAAAATCACTTCGGGACCCCAAAATTGAGTAATAGTCGAAGAAATGGGCCAGAATCGGCCCAAACTGCGAGTTTTGATGACCAACACGTAAGCACATTTTGGGGTTCGACAACCATGGAAATCGCTCTGGGACCACAAAACGGTGAGTAATAGTCCAAGAAACGGGTCAAAATCGACAAAAACCGCGAGTGTTGATGACCGGCTACATAAACGCACATCGAGGTTCGTTAACCGTGGAAATCACCCAAGACCCCAAAACAAAGTGAGTAATAGTCCACTTAAACCGGCCAGAATCGGCAAAAACTGTGAGTGTTGATGATCGACAAGTAAGGGCACCTTGGGATTCAACAACTATGGAAATCTCTTAGGGACCCAAGACGGTGAGTAATAGTCCACGAAACGGGTCAGAATTGGCCAAAACTGTGAGTGTTGACGACGGACACGTAAATGCACCCCGGGGATCGTCAATCGTGGAATTCGCTTTCAGTCCCCCAAACGATGAGTAATAGTGCACGAAACGGACAAGAATAGGCCAAAATTGATAGTGTTGATGACCGACACGTAAACGCACCCCTGGGTACGTCAATCTTGGAAATCACATCGGAACACCAAAACAGAGTAATAGTCCAAGAACGGGTTAATCGACCCAAACTGCGGTTGTTGTTGACCAACACGTAAACGCACCTTGGGGTTTTACAACCATGGAAATCTCTTCAGGACCCAAAACGGTAAGTAATAGTTCATGAGCAAGGCCAGAATCGACAAAAACCGCGAGTGTTGATGATCGACACGTAAACGCACTCGAGGTTCGCTAATCGTGAAAATCACTCCGGGACCCCAAAACAGTGAGTAATAATGCACGAAACGGACCAGAATCGGCCATAATTGGGAGTGTTGATGACTTACACGTAAACGCACCCCGGGGTTCGACAATCGTGGAAAATCACTTCGGGGCCCCAGAATTGAGTAATACTCGAAGAAAAGGGCCAGAATCGACCCAAATCATGTAGTCTTGATGACCAACACGTAAGCACATTTTGGGGTTCGACAACCATGGAAATCGCTCTGGGACCACAAAACGGTGAGTAATAGTCCAAGAAACGGGTCAAAATCGACAAAAACCGCGACTGTTGATGACCGACACATAAACGCACATCGGGTTCGCAACCGTGGAAATCACCCGAGACCCCAAAACAGTGAGTAATAGTCCACGAAACGGGCCACAATCGGCAAAAACTATGAGTGTTGATGACCGACAAGTAAGGGCACCTTGGGATTCAACAACTATGGAAATCTCTTAGGGACCCAAGACGGTGAGTAATAGTCCCCGAAACGGGTCAGAATTGGCCAAAACTGTGAGTGTTGACGATGGACACGTAAATGCACCCCGGGATCGCCAATCGTGGGAAATCGCTCTCGGACCCCAAAACTGTGAGTAATAGTGCACGAAACGGACAAGAATCCGCCAAACTTGATAGTGTTGATGACCGACACGTAAACGCACCCCTGGGTTCGTCAATCTTGGAAATCAATTCGGAACACCAAAACAGAGTAATAGTCCAAGAAACGGGCCAGAATCGACCCAAACTGCGATTGTTGTTGACCAACACGTAAACGCACCTTGGGGTTTTACAACCATGGAAATCTCTTCAGGACCCCAAAACGGTAAGTAATAGTTCATGAGCCAGGCCAGAATCGACAAAAACCGCGAGTGTTGATGATCGACACGTAAACGCACCTCGGGGTTCGTCAATCGTGAAAATCACTCCGGGAGCCCAAAACAGTGAGTAATAGTGCACGAAACGGACCAGAATCGGCCAAAATTAGGATTGTTGACGACCGACACGTAAACGCACCCCGGCGTTCGTCAATCATGGATCACTTTGGGACCCAAAATTGAGTAATAGTGGAAGAGACGGGCCAGAATCGGCCCAAACTGCGAGTCTTGATGACCAACACGTAAGGACACTTTGGGGTTCGACAACCATGGAAATCGCTTTGGGACCACAAAACGGTGAGTAATAGTCCACGAAACGGGTCAGAATCGACAAAAACCGCGAGTGTTGATGACCGACACATAAACGCACATCGGGGTTCGTTAACCGTGGCAATCACTCCAAGACCCCAAAACAGTGAGTAATAGTCCACGAAACGGGCCACAATCGGCAAAAACTATGAGTGTTGATGACCGACAAGTAAGGGCACCTTGGGATTCAACAACTATGGAAATCTCTTAGGGACCCAAGACGGTGAGTAATAGTCCCCGAAACGGGTCAGAATTGGCCAAAACTGTGAGTGTTGACGATGGACACGTAAATGCACCCCGGGGATCGTCAATCGTGGAAATCGCTCTCGGACCCCAAAACTGTGAGTAATAGTGCACGAAACGGACAAGAATCCGCCAAAATTGATAGTGTTGATGACCGACACATAAACGCACCCCTGGGTTCGTCAATCTTGGAAATCACTTCGGAACACCAAAACTGAGTAATAGTCCAAGAAACGGGCCAGAATCGACCCAAACTGCGATTGTTGTTGACCAACACGTAAACGCACCTTGGGGTTTTACAACCATGGAAATCTCTTCAGGACCCCAAAACGGTAAGTAATAGTTCATGAGCCAGGCCAGAATCGACAAAAACCGCGAGTGTTGATGACCGACACGTAAACGCACGCCGGGGTTCGTCAATAGTGAAAATCACTCCTGGACCCCATAACTGTGAGTAATAATGCACGAAACGGACCAGAATCGGCCATAATTGGGAGTGTTGATGACTTACACGTAAATGCACCCCGGGGTTCGTCAATCGTGGAAAATCACTTCGGGGCCCCAGAATTGAGTAATACTCGAAGAAAAGGGCCAGAATCGGCCCAAACTACGAGTCCTAATGAGCAACACGTAAGCACACTTTGGGGTTCGACAACCATGAAAATCGCTTTGGGACCACAAAACGGTGAGTAATAGTCCAAGAAACGGGTCAAAATCGACAAAAACCGCGAGTGTTGATGACCGACACATAAACGCACATCGGGTTCGTTAACCGTGGAAATCACTCCAAGACCCCAAAACAGTGAGTAATAGTCCACGATACGGGCCGTAATCGGCAAAACTATGAGTGTTGATGATCGACAAGTAAGGGCACCTTGGGATTCAACAACTATGGAAATCTCTTAGGGACCCAAGACGGTGAGTAATAGTCCACGAAACGGGTCAGAATTGGCCAAAACTGTGAGTGTTGACGACGGACACGTAAATGCACCCCGGGGATCGTCAATCGTGGAAATCGCTCTCGGACCCCAAAACTGTGAGTAATAGTGCACGAAACGGACAAGAATCCGCCAAAATTGATAGTGTTGATGACCGACACGTAAACGCACCCCTAGGTTCGTCAATCTTGGAAATCACTTCGGAACACCAAAACTGAGTAATAGTCCAAGAAACGGGCCAGAATCGACCCAAACTGCGATTGTTGTTGACCAACACGTAAACGCACCTTGGGGTTTTACAACCATGGAAATCTCTTCAGGACCCCAAAACGGTAAGTAATAGTTCATGAGCCGGGCCAGAATCGACAAAAACCGCGAGTGTTGATGATCGACACGTAAAAGCACCTCGGGGTTCATCAATCGTGAAAATCACTCCGGGAGCCTAAAACAGTGAGTAATAGTGCACGAAACGGACCAGAATCGGCCAAAATTGGGATTGTTGATGACCGACACGTAAACGCACCCCGGGGTTCGTCAATCATGGATCACTTTGGGACCCAAAATTGAGTAATAGTCGAAGAGACGGGCCAGAATCGGCCCAAACTGCGAGTCTTGATGACCAACACGTAAGGACACTTTGGGGTTCGATAACCATGGAAATCGCTTTGGGACCACAAAACGGTGAGTAATAGTCCACGAAACGGGTCAGAATCGACAAAAACCGCGAGTGTTGAAACGCACATCGGGTTCGTTTACCGTGGAAATCACTTCAAGACCCCAAAACAGTGAGTAATAGTCCACGAAACGGGCCAGAATCGGCAAAAACTATGAGTGTTGATGACCGACAAGTAAGCGCACCTTGGGGTTCAACAACTATGGAAATCTCTTAGGGACCCCAAAACGGTGAGTAATAGTCCACGAAACGGGTCAGAATTGGCCAAAACTGTGAGTGTTGACGACGGACACGTAAATGCACCCCGGGGATCGTCAATCATGGAAATCGCTCTGGGACCCCAAAACAGTGAGTAATAGTGCACGAATCGGACAAGAATCGGCCAAAATTGTGAGTGTTGATGACCGACACGTAAATGCACCCCTAGGTTCGTCAATCTTGGAAATCACTTCGGAACACCAAAACTGAGTAATAGTCCAAGAAACGGGCCAGAAACGACCCAAAATGCGGTTGTTGTTGACCAACACGTAAACGCACCTTGGGGTTTGACAACCATGGAAATCGCTTCGGGACCCAAAACGGTGAGTAATATTCCATCACGAAAAAACCGCGAAAGTGTCGATGACCGACATGTAAACGCACCGAGGTTCGTCAATCATGAAAATCACTCCGGGACCCCAACATAGTGAGTAATAGTCCAAGAAACGGGCTAAAGTCGGCCAAAAATGCGAGTGTTGATGACCGACATGTAAGCGCATCTTAGGGTTCAACAACTATGGAAATTGCTTCCGGACCCCAAAACGGTGAGTAATAGTCCATGAAATGGGTAAGAATTGGCCAAAACTATGAGTGTTGACGACGGACACGTAAACGCACCCCGGGGATCGTCAATCATGGAAATCGCTCTGGGACCCCAAAACAGTGAGTAATAGTGCACGAAACGGACCAGAATCAGCCTAAATTGTGAGTGTTGATGACCGACACATAAACACACCCCGGGGTTCGTCAATGTTGGCAATCACTTCAGGACTCCAAAACAGAGTAATAGTCAAAGAAACGGGCCGTAATCGCCCAAACTGCGATTGTTGTCGACCAACACGTAAACACCCCTTGGGGTTTGACAACCATGGAAATCGCTTCGGGACCCCAAAACGGTGAGTAATAGTCCACGAAACGGGTCAGAATCGAAAAAAACCCGCGAGTGTTGATGACCGACACGTAAACGCACCCCGGGGTTCGTCAATCATGAAAATCACTCCGGGACCCCAAAACAGTGAGTAATAGTGCACGAAACGGACCAGAATCGGCCATAATTGGGAGTGTTGATGACTGACACGTAAACGCACCCCGGGATTTGTCAATCGTGGAAAATCACTTCGGGGCCCCAGAATTGAGTAATACTCGAAGAAAAGGGCCAGAATCGGCCCAAACTGCGAGTCCTAATGACCAACACGTAAGCACACTTTGGGGTTCGACAACCATGAAAATCGCTTTGGGACCACAAAACGGTGAGTAATAGTCCAAGAAACGGGTCAGAATCGACAAAAACCGCGAGTGTTGATGACCGACACATAAACGCACATCGGGGTTCGTTAACCGTGGAAATCACTCCAAGACCCCAAAACAGTGAGTAATAGTCCACGAAACGGGCCAGAATCGGCAAAAACTGTGAGTGTTGATGATCGACAAGTAAGGGCACCTTGGGATTCAACAACTATGGAAATCTCTTAGGGACCCCAAGACGGTGAGTAATAGTCCACGAAACGGGTCAGAATTGGCCAAAACTATGAGTGTTGACGACGGACACGTAAATGCACCCCGGGGATCGTCAATCGTGGAAATCGCTCTCGGACCCCAAAACTGTGAGTAATAGTGCACGAAACGGACAAGAATCCGCCAAAATTGATAGTGTTGATGACCGACACGTAAACGCACCCCTGGGTTCGTCAATCTTGGAAATCACTTCGGAACACCAAAACTGAGTAATAGTCCAAGAAACGGGCCAGAATCGACCCAAACTGCGATTGTTGTTGACCAACACATAAACGCACCTTGGGGTTTGACAACCATGGAAATCTCTTCAGGATCCCAAAACGGTAAGTAATAGTTCATGAGCCGGGCCAGAATCGACAAAAACCGCGAGTGTTGATGATCGACACGTAAAAGCACCTCGGGTTCGCTAATCGTGAAAATCACTCCGGTGCCCAAAACAGTGAGTAATAGTGCACGAAACGGACCAGAATCGGCCAAAATTGGGATTGTTGATGACCGACACGAACGCACTCGGTTCGCTAATCATGGAAATCACTTTGGGACCCCAAAATTGAGTAATAGTCGAAGAGACGGCCAGAATCGCCCAAATCATGAAGTCTTGATGACCAACACGTAAGGACACTTTGGGGTTCGATAATCATGGAAATCGCTTTGGGACCACAAAACGGTGAGTAATAGTCCACGAAACGGGTGAGAATCGACAAAAACCGCGAGTGTTGATGACCGACACATAAACGCACATCGGGTTCGTTAACCGTGGAAATCACTCCGGGACCCCAAAACAGTGAGTAATAGTCCACGAAACGGGCCACAATCGGCCAAAACTACGAGTGTTGATGACCGACACGTAAGCGCACCTTGGGGTTCAACAACTATGGAAATCACTTCGGGACCCCAAAACGGTGAGTAATAGTCCACGAAGCGGGTCAGAATTTGCCAAAACTGTGAGTGTTGAAGACGGACACGTAAATGCACCCCGGGGATCGTCAATCATGGAAATCGCTCTAGGACCCCAAAACAGTGAGTAATAGTGCACGAAACGGACAAGAATTAGCCAAAATTGTGAGTGTTGATGACCGACACGTAAACGCACCCCTGGGTTCGTCAATCTTGGAAATCACTTCGGAACACCAAAACTGAGTAATAGTCCAAGAAACGGGCCAGAATCGACCCAAAATGCGATTGTTGTTGACCAACACGTAAACGCACCTTGGGGTTTGACAACCATGGAAATCGCTTCGGGACCCCCAAAACGGCCAGAATCGACAAAAACCGCGAGTGTCGATGACCGACATGTAAACGCACCCCGAGGTTCGTCAATCATATAAATCACTCCGGGACCCCAAAATAGTGAGTAATAGTCCAAGAAACGGGCTAGAGTCGGCCAAAAATGCGAGTGTTGATGACCGACATGTAAGCGCACCTTGGGGTTCAACAACTATGGACATTGCTTCGGGACCCCAAAACTGTGAGTAATAGTCCATGAAATGGGTAAGAATTGGCCAAAACTATGTGTTGACGACAGACACGTAAACGCACCCCGGGGATCGTCAATCGTGGAAATCGCTCTGGGACCCCAAAACAGTGAGTAATAGTGCACGAAACGGACCAGAATCAGCCTAAATTCTGAGTGTTGATGACCGACACATAAATGCCCCCCCGGGGTTCGTCAATCTTGGAATTCACTTCGGGACTCCAAAACAGAGTAATAGTCCAAGAAACGGGCCAGAATTGGCCCAAACTGTGATTGTTGCTGACAGACACGTAAACACCCCTTGGGGTTTGACAACCATGGAAATCGCTTCGGGACCCAAAACGGTGAGTAATATTCCATGAAACGGGCCGGAATCGAAAAAACCGCGAAAGTGTTGATGACCGACACGTAAACGCACCCCGGGTTCGCTAATCGTGAAAATCACTCCGGACCCCAAAACAAAGTGAGTAATAGTGCACGTAAACGGACCAGAATCGCCATAATTGGGAGTGTTGATGACCGACACGTAAACGCACTCGGGTTCGCTAATCGTGGAAAATCACTTGGGACCCCAATATTGAGTAATACTCAAGAAAAGGGCCAGAATCGCCCAAATCATGTAGTCTTGATTACCAACACATAAGCACACTTTGGGGTTCGACAACCATGGAAATCGCTGGGGACCACAAAACGGTGAGTAATAGTCCAAGAAACGGGTCAAAATCGACAAAACCGCGAAGTGTTGATGACCGACACATAAACGCACATCGGGTTCGTTAACCATGGAAATCACTCCAAGACCCCAAACAAAGGAGTAATAGTCCACGAAACGGGCCAGAATCGGCAAAAACTGTGAGTGTTGATGATCGACAAGTAAGGGCACCTTGGGATTCAACAACTATGGAAATCTCTTAGGGACCCAAGACGGTGAGTAATAGTCCATGAAACGGGTCAGAATTGGCCAAAACTGTGAGTGTTGACGACGGACACGTAAATGCACCCCGGGGATCGTCAATCGTGGAAATCGCTCTGGGACCCCAAAACAGTGAGTAATAGTGCACGAAACGGACAAGAATCGACCAAAATTGTGAGTGTTGATGACCGACACCTAAACGCACCCCTGGGTTCGTCAATCTTGGAAATCACTTCGGAACACCAAAACTGAGTAATAGTCCAAGAACGGGCCGTAATCGACTCCAAAATCGCGATTGTTGTTGACCAACACGTAAACGCACCTTGGGGTTTGACAACCGTGGGAATCTCTTCAGGACCCCAAAACGGTAAGTAATAGTTCATGAGCCGGGCCAGAATCGACAAAACCGCGAGTGTTGATGATCGACACGTAAACGCACCCCGGGGTTCGTCAATCGTGAAAATCACTCCGGGAGCCCAAAACAGTGAGTAATTGTGCACGAAACGGACCAGAATCGGCCAAAATTGGGATTGTTGATGACCGACACGTAAACGCACCCCGGGTTCGTCAATCATGGAAATCACTTTGGGACCCAAAATTGAGTAATAGTCGAAGAGACGGGCCAGAATCGCCCAAATCATGAAGTCTTGATGACCAACACGTAAGCGCACTTTGGGGTTCGATAACCATGGAAATCGCTTTGGTTCCACAAAACGGTGAGTAATTATCCACGAAACGGATCAGAATCGACAAAAACCGCGAGTGTTGATGACCGACACATAAACGCACATCGCGTTCGTTAATCGTGGAAACCACTCCAAGACCCCAAAACAGTGAGTAATAGTCCATGAAACGGGCCAGGATCGGCAAAAACTGTGAGTGTTGGTGACTGACACGTAAGCGCACCTTGTGGTTCAACAACTATGGAAATCGCTTCGGGCCCAAATTCGGTGAGCAATAGTCAACGAAACGGGTCAGAATTGGCCAAAACTGTGAGTGTTGATGACGGACACGTAAACGCACCCCGGGGATCGTTAATCGTGGAAATCGCTCTGGACTCCAAAACGCTGAGTAATAATGCATGAAACGGACCATAATCGGCCAAAATTGTGAGTGTTGATGACCGAGACGTAAACGCACCCTGGATTCGCTAATCTTGGAAATCACTTCGGAACACAAAAACTGAGTAATAGTCCAAGAAACGGCCCAGAATCGACCCAAAATGCGATTGTTGTTGACCAACACATAAACGCACCTTGGGGTTTGACAACCATGGAAATCGCTTCGGGACCCCCAAAACGGCCAGAATCGACAAAAACCGCGAGTGTCGATGACCGACATGTAAACGCACCCCGAGGTTCGTCAATCATGAAAATCACTCCGGGACCCCAACATAGTGAGTAATAGTCCAAGAAACGGGCTAAAGTCGGCCAAAAATGCGAGTGTTGATGACCGACATGTAAGCGCACCTTGGGGTTCAACAAATATGGAAATTGCTTCGGGACCCCAAAACGGTGGGTAATAGTCCATGAAATGGGTAAGAATTGGCCAAAATTGTGAGTGTTGACGACGGACACGTAAACGCACCCCGGGGATCGTCAATCGTGGAAATCGCTCTGGGACCCCAAAACAGTGAGTAATAGTGCACGAAACGGACCAGAATCAGCCTAAATTCTGAGTGTTGATGACCGACACATAAACACCCCCCGGTTCACTAATCTTGAATTCACTTCGACTCCAAAACAGAGTAATAGTCCAAGAAACGGGCCAGAATTGGCCCAAACGCGATTGTTGTGATGAGACACGTAAACACCCCTTGGGTTTGACAACCATGGAAATCGCCGGACCCAAAACGGTGAGTAATATTCCATGAAACGGGCCAGAATCGAAAAAAACCGCGAGTGTTGATGACCGACACGTAAACGCACCCCTGGGTTCGTCAATCGTGAAAATCACTCCGGGACCCAAAAACAGTGAGTAATAGTGCACGAAACGGACCAGAATCGGCCATAATTGGGAGTGTTGATGACCGACACGTACACGCACCCCGGGGTTCGTCAATCGTGGAAAATCACTTCGGGACCCCAAAATTGAGTAATACTCGAAGAAAAGGGCCAGAATCGGCCCAAACTGCGAGTCTTGATTACCAACACATAAGCACACTTTGGGGTTCGACAACCATGGAAATCGCTTTGGGACCACAAAACGGTGAGTAATAGTCCAAGAAACGGGTCAGAATCGACAAAAACCGCGAGTGTTGATGACCGACACATAAACGCACATCGGGGTTCGTTAACCGTGGAAATCACTCCAAGACCCCCAAACAGTGAGTAATAGTCCACGAAACGGGCCAGAATCGGCAAAAACTGTGAGTGTTGATGATCGACAAGTAAGGGCACCTTGGGATTCAACAACTACGGAAATCTCTTAGGGACCCAAGACGGTGAGTAATAGTCCACGAAACGGGTCAGAATTGGCCAAAACTGTGAGTGTTGACGGCGAACACGTAAATGCACCCCTGGGATCGTCAATCGTGGAAATCGCCTCGGACCCCAAAACAGTGAGTAATAGTGCACGAAACGGTCAAGAATCAGCCAAAATTGTGAGTGTTGATGACCGACACGTAAACGCACCCCTGGGTTCGTCAATCTTGGAAATCACTTCGGAACACCAAAACTGAGTAATAGTCCATGAAACGGGCCAGAATCGACCCAAACTGCGATTGTTGTTGACCAACACGTAAACGCACCTTGGGGTTTGACAACCATGGAAATCTCTTCAGGACCCCAAAACGGTGAGTAATAGTTCATGAGTCGGGCCAGAATCGACAAAAACCGCGAGTGTTGATGATCGACACATAAACGCACCCCGGGGTTCGTCAATCGTGAAAATCACTCTGGGAGCCCAAAACAGTGAGTAATAGTGCACGAAACGGACCAGAATCGGCCAAAATTGGGATTGTTGATGACCGACACGTAAACGCACCCCGGGGTTCGTCAATCATGGAACACTTTGGGACCCAAAATTGAGTAATAGTGGAAGAGACGGGCCAGAATCGGCCCAAACTGCGAGTCTTGATGACCAACACGTAAGCGCACTTTGGGGTTCGATAACCATGGAAATCGCTTTGGTTCCACAAAACGGTGAGTAATAATCCACGAAACGGATCAGAATCGACAAAAACCGCGAGTGTTGATGACCGACACATAAACGCACATCGGGTTCGTTAACCGTGGAAACCACTCCAAGACCCCAAAACAGTGAGTAATAGTCCACGAAACGGGCCAGGATCGGCAAAACTGCGAGTGTTGATGACCGACAAGTAAGCGCACCTTGGGGTTCAAAAACTATGGAAATCTCTTCAGGACCCCCAAAACGGTGAGTAATAGTCCACGAAACGGGTCGATTGGCCAAAAATCGTGAGTGTTGATGACGGACACGTAAATGCACCCCAGGGATCGTCAATCATGGAAATCGCTCTGGGACCCCAAAACAGTGAGTAATAGTGCACGAAACGGACAAGAATCGGCCAAAATTGTGAGTGTTGATGACCGAGACGTAAACGCACCTGGATTCGTCAATCTTGGAAATCACTTCGGAACACCAAAACTGAGTAATAGTCCAAGAAACGGGCCACAATCGACCCAAAATGCGATTGTTGTTGACCAACACGTAAACGCACCTTGGGGTTTGACAACCATGGAAATCGCCGACACCCAAAACGCCGTAATCGACAAAAACCGCGAAAGTGTCGATGACCGACATGTAAACGCACCCGAGGTTCGCCAATCATGAACATCACTCCGGGCACCCAACATACTGAGTAATAGTCCAAGAAACGGGCTAAACTCGGCCAAAAATGCGAGTGTTGATGACCGACATGTAAGCGCACCTTGGGGTTCAACAACTATGGAAATTGCTTCGGGACCCCAAAACAGTGAGTAATAGTCCACGAAACGGGCCAGAATCGGCAAAAACTGTGAGTGTTGATGATCGACAAGTAAGGGCACCTTGGGATTCAACAACTATGGAAATCTCTTAGGGACCCCAAGACGGTGAGTAATAGTCAACGAAACGGGTCAGAATTGGCCAAAACTGTGAGTGTTGACGACGGACACGTAAACGCACCCCGGGGATCGTTAATCGTGGAAATCGCTCTGGACCCCAAAACGCTCAGTAATAGTGCATGAAACGGACCATAATCGGCCAAAATTGTGAGTGTTGATGACCGACACGGTAAACGCACCTGGGTTCGTCAATCTTGGAAATCACTTCGGAACACCAAAACTGAGTAATAGTCCAAGAAACGGGCCAGAATCGACCCAAACTGCGAGTGTTGTTGACCAACACGTAAACGCCCCTTGGGGTTTGACAACCATGGAAATCTCTTCGGGACCCCAAAACGGTGAGTAATAGTTCATGAGACGGGCCATGATTATCGACACGTAAACGCACCCCGGGGTTCGTCAATCGTGAAAATCAATAAGGGAGCCCAAAACAGTGAGTAATAGTGCACGAAACGGACCAGAGTCGGCCAAAATTGGGATTCTTGATGACCGACACGTAAACGCACCCCGGGGTTCGTCAATCATGGAAATCACTTTGGGACCCACAATTGAGTAATAGTCGAAGAGACGGGCCAGAATCAGCCCAAACTGCGAGTCTTGATGACCAACACGTAAGCACACTTTGGGGTTCGATAACCAATGAAATCGCTTTGGGACCACAAAATGGTGAGTAATAGTCCACGAAACGGGTCAGAATCGACAAAAAACCGCGAGTATTGATGACCGACACATAAACGCACCTCGGGGTTCGTTAATCGTGGAAATCACTCCAAGACCCCAAAAAAGAGTAATAGTCCATGAAATGGGTCGAGAATCGCAAAAACCTTGAGTGTTGATGACCGACACATAAGCGCACCTTTGGGGTTCAACAACTATGGAAATCTCCTCGGGACCCCAAACGGTGAGTAATAGTCCACAAAAGCGGGCCAGAATTGGCCAAAACTATGAGTGTTAACAACAAACACATAAATGCACCCGGGGATCGTCAATCGTGGAAATCGCTCAGGACCCCAAAGCGGTGAGTAATAGTGCACGAAATGGACAAGAATCGGCCATAATTGGTAGTGTTGATGACCGACACATAAAAGCACCCCGGGGTTCGTCAATCTTGGAAAAACACTACGGGACCCCAAAATTGATTAATAATCGAAGAAACGGGCCAGAAGCGCCCCAAATCGTGATTGATGACCAACACGTAAACGCACCTTGGGGTTTGACAACCATGGAAATCGCTTCGGGACCCCAAAACGGTGAGGAATAGTCCAAGAAACGGGTCAGAATCGACAAAACCGTGAAAAGTGTTGATGACCGACACATAAACGCACATCGGGTTCGCTAACTCGTGGAAATCACTCCAAGACCCCAAAACGGTGAGTAATAGTCCAAGAAAGCGAGCTAGAATCTGCAAAAAATGTGAGTGTTGATTACCGACAAGTAATCGCACCTTGGGGCTCAACAAATATGGTAATCTCTTAGGGACCCAAGACGGTGAGTAATAGTCCACGAAACGGGTCAGAATTGGCCAAAACTGTGAGTGTTGACGGCGAACACGTAAATGCACCCCTGGGATCGTCAATCGTGGAAATCACTCTGGACCCCAAAACAGTGAGTAATAGTGCACGAAACGGACAAGAATCGGCCGAAATTGTGAGTGTTGATGGCCGACACGTAAATGCACCCCTGGGTTCGTCAATCTTGGAAATCACTTCGGAACACCAAAACTGAGTAATTGTCCATGAAACGGGCCAGAATCGACCCAAACTGCGATTGTTGTTGACCAACACGTAAGCTCACCTTGGGGTTTTACAACCATGGAAATCTCTTCGGGACCCCAAAACGGTGAGTAATAGTCCACGAAACGGGCCAATCGTAAAACGCGTTGATGACCGACACCAAAACGCATCCCGGGGTTCTTCAATCGTGAAAATCACTCCGGGACCCCAAAACAGTGAGTAATAGTGCATGAAACGGACCAGAATCGGCCGAAATTGTGCATGTTGATGACCGACACGTAAACGCACCCCGGGGTTCGTCAATTGTGAAAATCACTCTGGGACCCCAAAAAAGTGAGTAATACTCGAAGAAAAGGGCCAGAATCGGCCCAAACTGCGAGTCTTGATGACCAACACGTAAGGACACTTTGGGGTTCGATAACCATGGAAATCGCTTTGGGACCACAAAACGGTGAGTAATAGTCCACGAAACGGGTCAGAATCGACAAAAACCGCGAGTGTTGATGACCGACACATAAACGCACCTCGGGGTTCGTTAATCGTGGAAATCACTGCAAGACCCCAAAACAGTGAGTAATAGTCCATGAAATGGGTCAGAATCGGCAAAAACTTTGAGTGTTGATGACCGACACATAAGCGCACCTTGGGGTTCAACAACTATGAAAATCTCCTCGGGACCCCAAACGGTGAGTAATAGTCCACAAAATGGGTCAGAATTGGCCAAAACTATGAGTGTTAACAACAAACACATAAATGCACCCCGGGGATCATCAATCGTGGAAATCGCTCTGGGACCCCAAAGCAGTGAGTAATAGTGCACGAAATGGACAAGAATCGGCCAAAAATGTAACTGTTGATGACCGACACATAGACGCACCCCTGGGTTCGTCAATCTTGGAAAACACTTCAGGACCCCAAAACTGAGTAATAGTCCAAGAAACGGGCCAGAATCGACCCAAACTGCGATTGTTGCTGACCGACACGTAAACGCACCTTGGGGTTTGACATCCATGGAAATTGCTTCGGGACCTCAAAACGGTGAGTAATAGTCCATGAAACGAGACAGAATCAACAAAAACCGCGAGTGTCCATGACCGACATGTAAACGCACCCCAGGGTTCGACAATCGTGGAAATCGCTCTGGGACCCCAAAACAGTGAGTACTAGTCCAAGAAACGGGCTAGTATTGGCAAAAAATGCGAGTGTTGATGACCGACACGTAAGCGCACCTTGGGGTTCAGCAACTATGGACATTGCTTCGGGACCCCAAAACGGTGAGTAATAGTCCACAAAATGGGTAAGAATTGGCCAAAACAGTGAGTGTTAACGACGGACACGTAAGCGCACCCCGGGGATCGTCAATCGTGGAAATCGCTCTGGGACCCCAAAATAGTTAGTAATAGTGCATGAAATAGACCAGAATCAGCCTAAATTGTGAGTGTTGATGACCGATATGTAAACACACCCCGGGGTTCGCCAATCGTGGAAATCACTTCGAGACTCCAAAGCTGAGTAATAGTCCAAGAAATGGGCCAGAATCGGCCCAAACTGCGATTGTTGCTGACAGACACATAAACACCCCTTGGGGTTTGACAACCATGGAAATTGCTTCGGACCCCAAATAGGTGAGTAATAGTCCACGAAACGGGCCAGAATCGAAAAAACCGCGAGGGTTGATGACCGACACCAAAACGCATCCCGGGGTTCTTCAATCGTGAAAATCACTCCAAGACCATAAACAAAGTGAGTAATAGTGCATGAAACGGACCGAGAATCGCCGAAATTGTGCATGTTGATGACCGACACGTAAACGCACCTTGGGGTTCACAAATTGTGAAAATCACTTAGGGACCCCAAAAGTGAGTATTAGTCCACGAAATGGGTCAGAATCGGACAAAACCGCGAGTGTTGATGACCAAAACGTAAACGCACCCTTTGGGGTTCGACAATCGTGGAAATCGCTTTGGGACCACAAAAACATGAGTAATAGTCCAAGAAACGGGACAAGAATCGCCAAAATTTTGAGTGTTGATGACCGACCCGTAAACGCACCCCAGGGTTCGTTAATCATGGAAATCACTCCCAGAACCCAAAACAGTGAGTAATAGTCCACGAAACGGGCCAGAATCGGCAAAAACTATGAGTGTTGATGATCGACATGTAAACGCACGTTGGGGTTCAACAACTATAGAAATTGCTTCGGGACCCCAAAACGGTGAGTAATAGTCCATGAAACGGGCCAGAATCGAAAAAAACCGCGAGTGTTGATGACCGACACGTAAACGCACCCCGGGGTTTGTCAATCATGAAAATCACTCCAGGAGCCCAAAACAGTGAGTAATAGTGCACAAAACGGAGCAGAATCGGCCAAAATTGGGAGTGTTGATGACCGACACGTAAACGCACCCCGGGGTTCGTCAATCGTGGAAATCACTTTGGGAACCCAAAATTGAGTAATAGTCAAAGAGACGGGCCAGAATGGGCCCAAACTGCGAGTCTTGATGACCAACACGTAAGCACACTTTGGGGTTCGACAACCATGGAAATCGCTTTGGGACCACAAAACGGTGAGTAATAGTCCATGAAACGGGTCAGAATCGACTAAAACCGCGAGTGTTGATTCCGACACATAAACGCACCTCGGGGTTCGTTAATCGTGGAAATCACTCCAAGACCCCAAAACAGTGAGTAATAGTCCATGAAACGGGCCAGAATCGGCAAAAACTATGAGTGTTGATGAGCGACACGTAAGCGCACCTTGGGGTTGAACAACTATGAAAATTGATCGTCAGCCCAAAACGGTGAGTAATAGTCCACGAAACGGGCCAGAATTGGCCAAAACTGTGAGTGTTAACGACGGACACATAAATGCACCCCGGGGATCATCAATCGTGGAAATCGCTCTGGGACCCCAAAACAGTGAGTAATAGTGCACGAAATGGAAAAGAATCGGCCAAAATTGTGAGTGTTGATGACTGACATGTAGACGCACCCCTGGGTTCGTCAATCTTGGAAAACACTTCAGGACCCCAAAACTGAGTAATAGTCCAAGAAAAAGGCCAGAATCGACCCAAACTGCGATTTTTGCTGACCGACACGTAAACGCACCTTGGGGTTTGACAACCATGGAAATCGCTTCGCGACCTCAAAATGGTGAGTAATAGTCCATGAAACGGGCCAGAATCTACAAAAACCGCGAGTGTCGATGACCGATATGTAAACGCACCCCGGGGTTCGTCAATCGTGAAAATCACTCCGGGACCCCAAAAAGTGAGTAATAGTCCAAGAAACGGGCTAGAACCGGCAAAAAAGCGAGTGTTGATGACCGACACGTAAGCGCACCTTGGGGTTCAACAACTATGGAAATCACTTCGGGACCCCAAAACGGTGAGTAATAGTCCACAAAATGGGTAAGAATTGGTCAAAACTGTGAGTGTTGACGACGGAGATGTAAACGCACCCCAGGGATCGTCAATCGTGGAAATCGCTCTAGGACCCCAAAACAGTGAGTAATAGTGCACGAAACGGACCAGAGTCAGCCTAAATTGTGGGTGTTGATGACCGACACGTAAACGCACCCCAGGGTTCGTCAATCTTGGAAATCACTTCGGGACCCCAAAACTGAGTAATAGTCCAAGAAATGGGCCAGAATCAACCCAAACTGTGATTGTTGCTGACAGACACGTAAACACCCCTTGGGGTTTGACAACCATGGAAATCTCTTCGGGACCCCAAAACGGCTAGAATCGATAAAAACCGCGAGTGTCGATGACTGACATGTAAACGCACCCCGTGGTTCGTCAATCGTGAAAATCGCTCCGGGACCCCAAAATTGTGAGTAATAGTCCAAGAAACGGGCTAGAATCGACCAGAAATGCGAGTCTTGATGACCGACATGTAAGCGCACCTTGGGGTTCAACAACTACGGAAATTGCTTCGGGACCCGAAAACGGTTAGTAATAGTCCATAAAATGGGTAAGAATTGGCCAAAACCCTGAGTATTGACGACGGACACGTAAACGCACCCGGGGGATCGTCAGCCGTGGAAATCGCTCTAGGACCGCAAAACAGTGAGTAATAGTGCATGAAACGGACCAGAATCAGCCTAAGTTATGAGTGTTGATGACCGACACGTAAACGCACCCCGGGGTTCGTCAATCGTGGAAATCACTTCGGGACTCCAAAACAGAGTAATAGTCCAATAAACGGGCCAGAATCGAACCAAACTATGATTGTTGCTGACAGACACGTAAACACTCCTTGGGTTTGACAACCATGGAAATCGCTTCGGGGCCCCAAAACGGTGAGTAATAGTCCATGAAACGGGCCAGAATCAAAAGAAACCGCGAGTGTTGATGACCGACACGTAAACGCACCCCGGGGTTCATCAATCGTGAAAATCTCTCCGGGACCCCAAAACAGTGAGTAATAGTGCATGAAAAGGACCAGAATCGGCCAAAATTTGGAGTGTTGATGACCGACACGTAAACGCACCACGGGGTTCGTCAATCGTGGAAATAACTTCGGGACCCCAAAATTGAGTAATACTCGAAGAAACGGGCCAGAGTCGGCCCAAACTACGAGTCTTGATGACCAACACGTAAGCACACTTTGGGGTTCGACAACCATGGAAATCACTTTGGGACCACAAAATGGTGAGTAATAGTCCAAGAAACGGGTCAGAATCGACAAAAACCGCGAGTGTTGATGACCGACACATAAACGCACATCGGGGTTCGTTAACCATGGAAATCACTCCAAGACCCCCAAACAGTGAGTGTTGATGACCTACACGTAAGCGCACCTTGGGGTTCAACAACTATGGTAATATCTTTGGGACCCCAAAACGGTGAGTAATAGTCCACGAAACGGGGCAGAATTGCCAAAACTATGAGTGTTGATGACGGACATGTAAATGCACCCCGGGGATGGTCAATCGTGGAAATCGCTCTAGGACCCCAAAACAGTGAGTAATAGTGCACGAAACGGACAAGAATTGGCCCAAATTGTGAGTGTTGATGACCGACACGTAAACGCACCCCTGGGTTCGTCAATCTAGGAAATCACTTTGGGACCCCAAAACTGAGTAATATTCCAAGAAACGGGCCAGAATCGACCCAAACTGCGAATGTTGCTGACCGACACGTAAACGCATCTTGGGGTTTGACAACCATGGAAATAGCTTCGGGACCCCAAAACGGTGAGTAATAGTCCATGAAACGGGCCAAAATCGACAAAAACCGCGAGTGTCGATGACCGACATGTAAACGCACCCCGAGGTTCGTCAATCGTGAAAATCACTCCGGGACCCCAAAACACTGAGTAATAGTCCAAGAAACGGGCTAGAATCGACCAAAAATGCGAGTGTTGATGTCCGTCACATAAGCGCACCTTGGGGTTCAACAACAATGGAAATCGCTTCGGACCCCAAAACGGTGAGTAATAGTCCACGAAATGTGTAAGAATTAACCAAAACTGTGAGTTTTGACGACGGACACGTAAACGCACCCCGGGGATCGTCAATCGTGGAAATCACTTCGGGACTCCAAAATTGACTAATAGTCCAAGAAACGGGCCAGAATCGGCCCAAACTGCGATTGTTGCTGACAGACACGTAAACACCCCGTGGGGTTTGACAACCATGGAAATCGCTTCGGGACCCCAAAATGGTGAGTAATAGTCTACGAAACGGGCAAGAATCGAGGAAAACGGCGAGTGTTGATGACCGACACGTAAACGCACCCCGGGGTTCGTCAATCATGAAAATCACTCCGGGACCCCAAAACAGTGAGTAATACTGGATGAAACGGACCAGAATCGGCCAAAATTGGGAGTGTTGACGACCGACACGTAAACGCACCCCGGGGTACGTCAATCACGGAAATCATTTTGGGACCCCAAAATTGAGTAATAGTCGAAGATTGGGCCAGAATCGGCCCAAACTACGATTCTTGATGGCCGACACGTAAGCACACTTTGGGGTTCGACAACCATGGAAATCGCTTTGGGACCACAAAACGGTGAGTAATAGTCCACGAAACGGGTCAGGATTGACAACAACCGCGAGTGTTGATGACCAACACATCAACGCACCTCGGGGTTCGTTAATCGTGGAAATCACTCTGGACCCCAAAACAGTGAGTAATAGTCCATGAAACGGGCCAGAATCGGCAAAAATTATGAGTGTTGATGACCGACACGTAAGCACACCTTGGGGTTCTATAACTACGGAAATTGCTTCGGGACCCCAAAACGGTGAGTAATAATTCACGAAACGGGTAAGAATTGACCAAAACTGTGAGTGTTGACGACGGACACGTAAATGCACACCGGGGATCGTCAATCGTGGACATCGTTCTGGGACCCCAAAACAGTGAGTAATAGTGCACGAAATGGACAAGAATCGGCCGAAATTGTGAGTGTTCATGGCCGACACCTAAACGCACCCCTGGGTTCGTCAATCTTGGAAATCACTTCGGGACCCCAAAACTGAGTAATAGTCCAAGAAACGGGCCAGAGTCGGTCCAAACTGCGATTGTTGCTGACCGACACGTAAACGCACCTTGGGGTTCAACAACTATGGAAATCGCTTCGGGACCCCAAAACGGTGACTAATAGTCCACGAAATGGGTAAGAATTGGCCAAAACTGTGAGTGTTGGCGACGGACACGTAAACGCACCCCGGGGATCGTCAATCGTGGAAATCGCTCTGGGACCCCAAAACAGTGAGTAATAGTGCGCGAAACGGGCCAGAATTAGCCTAAATTGTGAGTGTTGATGACCGACACGTAAATGCACCTCGGGGTTCGTCAATCGTGGAAATCACTTCGAGACGATTGTTGCTGACAGACACGTAAACACCCCTTGGGGTTTGACAACCATGGCAATCGCTTCGGGACCCCAAAGCGGTGAGTAATAGTCCACGAAACGGGCCAGAATTGAAAAAAACCGCGAGTGTTGATGACCGACATGTAAACGCACCCTGGGGTTTGATGTCTACTACACAACCTTCTTCTTGTAGACGTTGTTGGGCCTGCAAGTGCATAGTTTGTAGGACAGTAGCAAATTTCCCTCAAGTGGATGACCTAAGGTTTATCAATCCGTTGGAGGCGTAGGATGAAGATGGTTTATCTCACACAACACTGCAACCAAATAATCGGAGAGGTTGGGTGATGTGTTCCACCTCCCCCTTTCAGTGGAGGCTCGGCTTGAGGTGACCAATTTGCAGCTGGACACGTCAGATGTGGCTCTGACTGACAGGGATGATATTTGGAAATGTGTTTGGGGTGGAGTTGATTTTAAGGCTGCTAGGTTTTTTGAACATTGCTTCAGAAATATGCAGGTGGATGATGCTTTTTGCTGGATCTGGAAAACCAAGTGTACCATGCAATGGAAAATGTTTGCATGGCTTCTGTTGGCTGATCGTCTGAACACCAGAAATATGTTGAGAAGGAGGCAATACAAAATCCAGAATGATGATTATACCTGCTTGCTTTGCCAAAACCCACCAGAAGAAGACATTACTCATCTCTTCTTTAACTGTCCTTTCAGCAAGAGGTGCTGGGATAGTATTGGGATACAGTGGCCAGTTGGAGACTGCAAGCTAGCATTGCTGCACGCTGGTAAAAGCTCTTGGAATGGGCACATGTTCATGGAAGTGTACACCGTGGCAGCATGGGGGATCTGGAAGCAAAGGAATGACAAACACTTCAGGGGGGTCCAGCCGACCTTTAGATCTTGGAAGGACAGATTCAGGCATGATTTTGCTCTGCTGGTCCATAGGGCCAAACAGGAGTTTGCCCCCTACATCTTGTCACTAGTAGCTGCTTTGTAATTGTGGGGGTATCACCTTCTGTAATTCTCTCTCCCTCCCCCCCTTCTCACATGTAGTTGTGACTTGTACAGTAGATTGTAGGATGACTGGACTGTTTGGACTGTGCTAACTCCTTAACTTTTTTAATACAAAGTCAGTGGGACCCTCTCCCACTGTCATCAGTTCTCAAAAAAACAAAGAGTCTCTTGTGTCCCCAACACACCCAATGCAATGGTAAATTGTATTGGTGCACTAGTTCGGCGAACAGATGGTGATACAAGTGCAATATAAAGGTATTTGTAATCTAAAATTATAAAAAGAGCAAGGTAACTAATGACAAAAGTGAGCGTAAACGGTATTGCAATGATAGGAAACAAGGCCTAAGGTTCATACTTTCACTAGTGCAAGTTCTCTCAACAATAATAACATAGATAGATCATATAACAATCCCTCAACATGCAACAAAGAGTCAGTCCAAAGCCACTAATAGCGGAGAACAAATGAAGAGATTGTGGTAGGGTACGAAACCACCTCAAAGTTATCCTTTCTGTTCTATCTATTCAAGAGTTTGTAGTAAAATAACATGAAGCTATTCTTTCCGCTCAATCTATCATAGAGTTCATACTAGAATAACACCTTAAGACACAAATCAACCAAAACCCTAATGTCACCTATACTCCATTGTCACCTCAAGTATCCGTGGGCATGATTATACAATATGCATCACACAATCTCAGATTCATCTATTCAACCAACACAAAGTACTTCAAAGAGTGCCCCAAAGTTTCTACTGGAGAGTCAAGACGAAAACGTGTGCCAACCCCTATGCATAGGTTCATGGGCGGAACCCGCAAGTTGGTCACCAAAACATACATCAAGTGGCACATGATATCCCATTGTCACCACAGATAAGCACGGCAAGACATACATCAAGTGTTCTCAAATCATTAAAGACTCAATCCGATAAGATAACTTCAAAGGGGAAACTCAATTCATCACAAGAGAGTAGAGGGGGAGAAACATCATAAGATCCAACTATAATAGCAAAGCTCGGGATACATCAAGATCGTGCCATAGAGGGAACACGAGAGAGAACACGAGAGAGAGAGAGAGAGAGAGATCAAACACATAGCTACTGGTACATACCCTCAGCCTTTGGGTGATGTCAACAATAATAGTTCATGGTAACGTACATCCAATTGGATATATATATAAGGATCACCCTAACACAAAGTACTTGCCAAAGGATAAAATGAAAAAGGGAAAGGTGAAGATCACCTTGACTCTTGCATAAAGTAAAATACATAAAGTAAAAGATAGGCCCTTCACAGAGGGAAGCAAAGGTTGTCATGCGCTTTTAGGGTTGGATACACAAAATCTTAATGCGAAAGAACGTCACTTTATATTGCCCCTTGTATATGGACCTTTATTATGCAGTCCGTCGCTTTTATTGCTTCCATAATAAGATCATACAAAGCTTATTTTCTCTGCACTAATAAGTCATGCATATTTAGAGAGCAATTTTTATTGCTTGCACCAATGACAACTTACTTGAAGGATCTTACTCAATCCATTGGTAGATATGGTGGACTCTCATGGCAAAACTGGGTTTAAGGATATTTGGAAGCACAAGTAGTGTCTCTATTTGGTGCTAGGAATTTTTGGCTAGCATGAGGGGGAAAGGCAAGCTCAACATGTTTGAATGATCCATGGCAATATACTTTAACTGAGATGTGAGAAAACATAACCCATTACGTTGTCTTCCTTGTCCAACATCAACTCTTTAGCATGTCATACTTAATGAGTGCTCACAATTATAAAAGATGTATATGATAATATATTTATATGTGAAATCTCTCTTCCTTCAATATTCTTTCATGAATTGTTCAAATGACCAATACAATGCTTGCTAACCATAAATAAATTTACAACCTCTACTTCTTAGATGTGAATTCATTACTCCCCATGGGATAAGCAAATGAAACATATATAATTTCAGATTTATGACATTCAACTCATTCAACCATTTACTCATAGGATATAAGTGAAGCACAATAGTAAATGAAAAACTACTTCAAAAATATATAAGTGAAGACCAATGAGTAGCTAAATAATTATGCAACTATGTGAAGACTCTCTCCCATTTAAGAATTTCAGATCTTGGTATTTTATTCAAACATCAAGCAAAGCAAAATAAAATGACATTGCAAGGATAGCACAACTCATGTGAAGAAGCAAAAACTTAGGTTCAACCGATACTAACCGATAGTTGTTGAAGAAGAAAGGTGGGCTGCCTACCGGGGCATCCCCAAGCTTAGATGCTTGAGACTTATTGAAATATTATCTTGGGGTGCCTTGGGCATCCCCAAGCTTGAGCTTTTATGTCTCCTTAATTCCTCTCATATCATGGTTTCTCTTCTTTCTATCAAAAGCGATGAACGAAGACGAAAGAGGGCATGCCTTCCGGGGCATCCCCAAGCTTAGTTGCTTGGTTGTCCTTAAATATTACCTTGGGGTGCCTTGGGCATCCCCAAGCTTACGCTCTTGCCACTCCTTATTTCATAGTCCATCGAATCTTTTTACCCAAAACTTGAAAACTTCAACCACACAAAACTCAAAACAAAACTCGTAAGCTCCGTTAGTATAAGATAATAAAAACACCACTTAGGTACTGTAATGAACTCATTCTAAATTCATATTGGTGTTAAACCTACTGTATTCCAACTTCTCTATGGTTCATACCCTTACATACTAGCCATAGATTCATCAAAGTAAGCAAACAATACAATGAAAACAGAATCTGTCAAAAACAGAACAGTCTGTAGTAATCTGTATCAAACGTATACTTATGTAACCCCAAAAATTATGAAATAAATTGGTGGACCTGAGGAATTTTTCTATTAATCATCTTCAAAAAGAATGAACCAAAAAGCACTCCCCAGTAAAAAAAAGGAGCTATTCTCGTGAGCGCTAAAGTTTCTGTTTTTTACAGCAAGATCATAAAGACTTCACCCAAGTCTTCCCAAAGGTTCTACTTGGCACTTTATTGAAACAAAAGCTATAGAACATGATTACTACAGTAGAATAATCATGTGAACACACAAAAACAGTAAGGTTAAATATTGGGTTGTCTCCCAACAAGCGATTTTCTTTAATGCCTTTCTAGCTAGTTATGATGATGGCAATGATGCTCACATAAAAGATAAGAATTGAAACATAACGGGAGCATCATGAAGCATATGAGTAGCACATTTAAGCCTAACCCACTTCCTATGCATAGTGATTTTGTGAGCAAACAACTTATGGGAACAATAATCAACTAGCATAGGAAGGCAAAACAAGCATAACTTCAAAATTTTCAACACATAGAGAGGAAACTAGATATTATTGGAATATGTAGAAGCATATGATCCCCTCTCATAATAATGTTCATTAGCATCATGAATGAATTCAACAATATAACCAGCACCTAAAGCATTCTTTTCATGATCTACAAGCATAGAAAATTTACTACTCTCCACATAAGCAAAATTCTTCTCATTCGGAATGGTGGGAGTATCATAAGAGACTTGAATACTATAAATTGTTTCCACATTAAAAGAGTAATGTTCAGAAAAAGGGTAATCATAATCATGACAAGTTTTATAAATATAATCATCACTACTTTTTATAGGATAAGTTTCATCACAATAATCATCATAAGTAGCAACTTTGTTCTCATCATAATCGATTGAAACCTCTTCCAAGATAGTGGAATCACTAAATAAAGTTGACACTCTTCCACATCCACTTTCGTATTCATCACAATAAAATTCAACATCCTCCAAAATAGTGGGATCAATACTAGCTAAAGTTGACACTCTTCCAAACCCACTTTCATCAATATAATCATCATAAATAGGAGGCATGCTATCCTCATAACAACTTTGCATATCAAAACTTGGGAGGCTAAAAATATCATCTTCATTAAACATAGCATCCCCAAGCTTGGGACAATCATTAATTTCAGCAAATATATTCTCAAATATTTCATACTCATCAAACATAGCTTCCCCAAGCTTGGGCCTTTTCATATCATAAACATAATCATCATCAATAGTATGGATAGCACCAATAATATAGCAATTATCATCATCACAATGAGTAATAGGAGCAACATCATTTGGGATGGATACATTTTTACCTTTGCTGCTACTTCTCTTACTTTTCTTCTTCACATTATGTGTGGATTCAACCTTCTTCCTTGAGCTCCTTATTGATGAGATTGGTTGAATAGAAGGCTCCTCCTCGATACCTGATTCATCATAATAAATAATAGGAGGATAATGGGAAGTCTCTTCCCTTTCATTAGTATTCTCTTCATCTTCTATTTGTTTTCTTTTCTTTAGGTAATTGGCAATATAAGGATTTTCAGTGCAATTCACCGTACAATACAAATAAATCTCCTGTAGATCAATATCAAGGAATTTCTTAAGGGCAAAATCTAGAAGATCCTTAGTTAAATGTTTCAATTCTTCCTAACCCAAAAGCAAACTAAGTTCATTATAATGTGCAAGCGAAATCAAATCATCACAATTTTTGGACACGATTCGATCATGAAATAATTTGCATAGGAGATGTAGATGACCACGTTCATTGCATAGTTCACAAGTATGGAAAAGGAAATGTAAATTTTCAGCACTCCCATTTAACCTTTGTTGCAACAATTTTGTTTCTAAATGCTTATGCCTCTTGAGATATACATCTTCTCTATTCGGTGTGTTCAAACAAACATGCACTCCACAAAAGTTGACATGCTCCTAAGAGATATTTTCATCATGACTAGTGCAATCATCATTAGTACTATGGATATTCAAAGAGTTCATACTAACAACATTGCAATCATGCTCATCATTCAAAGATTTAGTACAAAGCATTTTATAGATTTCTTCTTCGAGCAATTGAGCACAATTTTCCTTTTCATCATACTCACAAAAGATATTAAAAAGATGAAGCGTATGAGACAAACTTAACTCCAATTTTTTTGTAATTTTCTTTTATAAACTAACTAGTGATAAAACAAGAAACAAAAAGATTCGATTGCAAGATCTAAAGATATACCTTCAAGCACTCACCTCCCCGGCATGATGTCTACTACACAACCTTCTTCTTGTAGACGTTGTTGGGCCTGCAAGTGCACAGGTTTGTAGGACAGTAGCAAATTTCCCTCAAGTGGATGACCTAAGGTTTATCAATCCGTGGGAGGCATAGGATGAAGATGGTCTCTCTCAAACAACCCTGCAACCAAATAACAAAGAGTCTCTTGTGTCCCCAACACACCCAATACAATGGTAAATTGTATAGGTGCACTAGTTCGCGAAGAGATGGTGATACAAGTGCAATATGGATGGTAGATAAAGGTATTTGTAATCTGAAATTATAAAAACAGAAAGGTAACTAATGATAAAAGTGAGCGTAAATGGTATTGCAATGGTAGGAAACAAGGCCTAGGGTTCATACTTTCACTAGTGCAAGTTCTCTCAACAATAATAACATAGATAGATCATATAACAATCCCTCAACATGCAACAAAGAGTCACTCCAAAGCCACTAATAGTGGAGAACAAACGAAGAGATTATGGTAGGGTACGAAACCACCTCAAAGTTATCCTTTCTGTTCTATCTATTCAAGAGTTCGTAGTAAAATAACATGAAGCTATTCTTTTCGCTCAATCTATCATAGAGTTCATACTAGAATAACACCTTAAGACACAAATCAACCAAAACCCTAATGTCACCTAGATACTCCAGTGTCACCTCAAGTATCCATGGGCATGATTATACGATATGCATCACACAATCTCAGATTCATCTATTCAACCAACACAAAGTACTTCAAAGAGTGCCCCAAAGTTTCTACCGGAGAGTCAAGATTAAAACGTGCCAACCCCTATGCATAGGTTCATGGGCGGAACCCGCAAGTTGGTCACCAAAACATACATCAAGTGGCACATGATATCCCATTGTCACCACAGATAAGCACGGCAAGACATACATCAAGTGTTCTCAAATCATTAAAGACTCAATCCGATAAGATAACTTCAAAGGGGAAACTCAATTCATCACAAGAGAGTAGAGGGGGAGAAACATCATAAGATCCAATTATAATAGCAAAGCTCGGGATACATCAAGATCGTGCCATAGAGGGAACACAAGAGAGAACATGAGAGAGAGAGAGAGAGAGATCAAACACATAGCTACCGGTACATACCCTCAGCCTCGAGGGTGAACTACTCCCTCCTCGTCATGGAGAGCGTCGGGATGATGAAGATGGCCACCGGTGAGGGATCCCCCCTCCGGCAGGGTGCCGAAACGGGCTCCCGAGAGGTTTTTGGTGGCTACAGAGGTTTGCGGCGGCGAAACTCCTGATCTATCTTGATATTTGATGTTTTTAGGGTACGTAGGTGTTGGGGAACGTAGTAATTTCAAAAAAATTCCTACGCACACGCAAGATCATGGTGATGCATAACAACGAGAGGGGAGAGTGTTGTCTACATACCCTTGTAGACCATAAGCGGAAGCGTTAGCACAACGCGGTTGATGTAGTCGTACGTCTTCACGATCTGACCGATCAAGTACCCAACGTACGGCACCTCCGAGTTCAGCACGCGTTCAGCCCGATGACGTCCCTCGAACTCAGATCCAGCCGAGTGTTGAGGGAGCGTTTCGTCAGCACGACGGCGTGGTGACGATGATGATGTTCTATCGATGCAGGGCTTCGCCTAAGCACCGCTTCTGATATCGAGGTGGACTATGGTGGAGGGGGGCACTGCACACGGCTAAAAGATCAAACGATCAATTGTTGTGTCTCTAGGGTGCCCCCCTACCCCCGTATATAAAGGAGCAAGGGGGGTGCAGCCGCCCAAGGGGAGAGGCGCGCCGGGAGGAGTCCTACTCCCACCGGGAGTAGGACTCCCCCCCTTTCCTAGTTGGATTAGGACTTGGGAGGGAGGAAAGAGGAGGGAGTGAGGAAGGAAGGGGGGCGCCGCCCCCCTCTCCTTGTCCTATTCGGACTAGGGGAGGCGCGCCCAGCCCTGGCCGCCTCTCCACTTCTCCGTAAAGGCCCACAAAGGCCCATTAACCTCCCGGGGGTTCCGGTAACCTCCCGGTACTCCGGTAAAATCCTGATTTCACACGGAACACTTCCGATATCCAAACATAGGCTTCCAATATATCAATCTTCATGTCTCTACCATTTCGAGACTCCTCGTCATGTCCGTGATCACATCCGGGACTCCAAACAACCTTCGGTACATCAAAACATATAAACTCATAATATAACTTTCATCGTAACGTTAAGCATGCGGACCCTACGGGTTCGAGAACTATGTAGACATGACTGAGACACGTCTCCGGTCAATAACCAATAGCGGAACCTGGATGCTCATATTGGCTCCCACATATTCTACGAAGATCTTTATCGGTCAGACCGCATAACAACATACGTTGTTCCCTTTGTCATCGGTATGTTACTTGCCCGAGATTCGATCGTCGGTATCTCAATACCTAGTTCAATCTCGTTGCCGGCAAGTCTCTTTACTCGTTCCGTAATACATCATCCCGCAACTAACTCATTAGTTGAAATGATTGCAAGGCTTAAGTGATGTGTATTACCGAGAGGGCCCAGAGATACCTCTCTGACAATCGGAGTGACAAATCCTAATCTCGAAATACGCCAACCCAACATGTACCTTCGGAGACACCTTTAGAGCACCTTTATAATCACCCAGTTACGTTGTGACGTTTGGTAGCACACAAAGTGTTCTTCCGGTAAACGGGAGTTGCATAATCTCGTAGTCATAGGAACATGTATAAGTCCTGAAGAAAGCAACAGCAACATACTAAACGATCGGGTGCTATGCTAACAGAATGGGTCAAGTCAATCACATCATTCTCCTAATGATGTGATCCCGTCGATCAAATGACAACTCATGTCTATGGTTAGGAAACATAACCATCTTCGATTAACGAGCTAGTCAAGTAGAGGCATACTAGTGACACTCTGTTTGTCTATGTATTCACACATGTATTATGTTTCCGGTTAATACAATTCTAGCATGAATAATAAACATTTATCATGATATAAGGAAATAAATAATAACTTTATTATTCCCTCTAGGGCATATTTCCTTTAGTCTCCCACTTGCACTAGAGTCAGTAATCTAGATTACACAGTAATGATTCTAACACCCATGGAGCCTTGGTGGTGATCATGTTTTGCTCGTGGAAGAGGCTTAGTCAACGGGTCCGGAACATTCAGATTCGTATGTATCTTGCAAATTTCTATGTCTCCCGCCTGGACTAGATCCCGGATGGAATTCAAGCGTCTCTTGATGTGCTTGGTTCTCTTGTGAAATCTGGATTCCTTTGCTAAGGCAATTGCTCCAGTATTGTCACAAAAGATTTTCATTGGACCCGATGCACTAGGTATGACACCTAGATCGGATATGAACTCCTTCATCCAGACTCCTTCATTTGCTGCTTCCGAAGCAGCTATGTATTCCGCTTCACATGTAGATCCTGCCACGACGCTTTGTTTAGAACTGCACCAACTGACAGCTCAACCGTTCAATATAAACACGCATCCGGTTTGCCATTTAGAATCGTCCGGATTAGTGTCAAAGCTTGCATCAACGTAACCATTTACGATGAGTTCTTTGTCACCTCCATAAATGAGAAACATATCCTTAGTCCTTTTCAGGTACTTCAGGATGTTCTTGACCGCTGTCCAGTGATCCACTCCTGGATTACTTTGGTACCTCCCTGCTAGACTTATAGCAAGGCACACATCAGGTCTGGTACACAGCATTGCATACATGATAGAGCCTATGGCTGAAGCATAGGGAACATCTTTCATTTTTCTCTCTATCTTCTGCAGTGGTCGGGCATTGAGTCTTACTCAACTTCACACCTTGTAACACAGGCAAGGACCCTTTCTTTGCTTGATCCATTTTGAACTTCTTCAAAACTTTGTCAAGGTATGTGCTTTGTGAAAGTCCAATCAAGCGTCTCGATCTATCTCTATAGATCTTAATGCCCAATATGTAAGCAGCTTCACCGAGGTCTTTCATTGAAAAACTCTTATTCAAGTATCCCTTTATGCTATCCAGAAATTCTATGTCATTTCCAATCAGTAATATGTCATCCACATATAATATCAGAAATGCTACAGAGCTCCCACTCACTTTCTTGAAAATACAGGCTTCTCCAAAAGTCTGTACAAAACCAAATGCTTTGATCACACTATCAAAGCGTTTATTCCAACTCTGAGAGGCTTGCACCAGTCCATAAATGGATCGCTGGAGCTTTCACACTTTGTTCGCTCCCTTTGGATCGACAAAACCTTCTGGTTGCATCATATACAACTCTTCTTCCATAAATCCATTCAGGAATGCAGTTTTTACATCCATTTGCCAAATTTCATAATCATAAAATGCGGCAATTGCTAACATGATTTGGACAGACTTAAGCATCGCTACGGGTGAGAAGATCTCATCGTAGTCAATCCCTTGAACTTGTCGAAAACCTTTCGCAACAAGTCGAGCTTTGTAGATAGTAACATTACCGTCAGCGTCAGTCTTCTTTTTGAAGATCCATTTATTCTCAATTGCTTGCCGATCATTGGGCAAGTCAACCAAAGTCCATACGTTGTTCTCATACATGGATCCCATCTCAGATTTCATGGCCTCAAGCCATTTTGCGTAATCTAGGTTCACCATCGCTTCTTCATAGTTCGTAGGTTCATCATGATCTAGTAGCATGACTTCCAGAACGGGATTACCGTACTACTCTGGTGCGGATCTTATTCTGTTTGACCTACAAGGTTCAGTAACAACTTGATCTGAAGTTTCATGATCATCATCATTAACTTCCTCACTAATTGGTGTAGATGTCACAGGAACCGATTTCTGTGATGCACTACTTTCCAATAAGGGAGTAGGTATAGTTACCTCATCAAGTTCTACTTTCCTCCCACTCACTTCTTTCGAGAGAAACTCCTTCTCTAGAAAGGATCCATTTTTGGCAACGAATGTCTTGCCTTCAGATCTGTGATAGAAGGTGTACCCAACAGTCTCCTTTTGGTATCCTATGAAGACACATTTCTCCGATTTGGAGCTTATCAGGTTGAAGCTTTTTCACATAAGCATCGCAGCCCCAAACTTTAAGAAATGACAACTTTGGTTTCTTGCCAAACCATAGTTCATAAGGCGTCGTCTCAACGGATTTCGATGGTGCCCTATTTAACGTGAATGTGGCCATCTCTAAAGCATAACCCCAAAACGATAGCGGTAAATCAGTAAGAGACATCATAGATCGCACCTTATCTAGTAAAGTACGATTACGACATTCGGACACACCATTACGCTGTGGTGTTCCGGGTGGCGTGAGTTGCGAAACTATTCCGCATTGTTTCAAATGTAGACCAAACTCAGAACTCAAATATTCTCCTCCACGATCGGATCGTAGAAACTTTATTTTTCTTGTTACGATGATTTTCAACTTCACTCTAAAATTCTTTGAACTTTTCAAATGTTTCAGACTTATGTTTCATTAAGTAGATATACCCATATCTGCTTAAATCATCTGTGAAGGTGAGAAAATAACAATATCCGCCATGAGCCTCAATATTCATTGGACCACATACATCTGTATGTATGATTTCGAACAAATCTGTTGCTCTCTCCATTGATCCGGAGAACGGTGTTTTAGTCATCTTGCCCATGAGGCACGGTTCGCAAGTACCAAGTGATTCATATTCAAGTGGTTCCAAAAGTCCATCAGTATGGAGTTTCTTCATGCGCTTTACACCGATATGACCTAAACGGCGATTACCACAAATAAGTTGCACTATCATTATCAACTCTGCAACTTTTGGCTTCAACATTATGAATATGTGTATCACTACTATCGAGATTCATCAAAAATAGACCACTCTTCAAGGGTGCATGACCATAAAAGATATAATGAATAACCGTGTCGCATTAAACAAGATCCAGATATAATGTTCATGCTCAACGCTGGCACCAAATAACAATTATTTAGGTCTAATACTAATCCCGAAGGTAGATGTAGAGGTAGCGTGCCGACCGCGATCACGTCGACTTTGGAACCATTTCCCACGCGCATCGTCACCTCGTCCTTTTGCCAGTGTTAAGCAATCCGTAGTCCCTGTTCGAGTTGCAAATATTAGCAATGTAACCAAAGATCAAATACCCAGGTGCTCATGCGAGCTCTAGTAAGGTACACATCAATAACATGTATATCACATATACCTTTGTTCACCTTGCCATCCTTCTTATCCGCCAAATACTTGGGGCAGTTCCGCTTCAAAGGACCAATCGCTTGCAATAGAAGCACTCAGTTTCAGGCTTAGGTCCGGACTTGGGTTTCTTCTCCTGAGCGACAACTTGCTTGCTGTTCTTTTGAAGTTCCCCTTCTTCTTCCCTTTGCCCTTTTCTCGATACTAGCGGTCTTGTTGACAATAAACAGTTGATGCTCCTTCTTGATTTCTACCTCCGCAGCCTTTAGCATTTCGAAGAGCTCGAGAATCGTCTTATCCATCCCTTGCATGTTATAGTTCATCACGAAGCTCTTGTAGCTTGGTGGCGATGATTGAAGAATTACATCAATGACGCTATCATCCGGAAGATTAACTCCCAGTTGAATCAAGTGATTATTATACCCAGACATTTTGAGTATATGCTCACTGACAGAACTATTCTCCTCCATCTTGCAGCTTTAGAACTTATTGGAGACTTCATATCTCTCAATCCGGGCATTTGCTTGAAATATTAAGTTCAACTCCTGGAACATCTCATATGCTCCATGACGTTCAAAACGTCGTTGAAGTCCCGGTTCTAAGCCGTAAAGCATGGCACATTGAACTATCGAGTAGTCATCACTTTGCTCTGCCAGACGTTCACGACATCCGTGTTGCTCCTGCAAGAAGTCCGGCACCCAGCGGTGCTTCCAGGGCGTAATTCTTACAGGCAGCAATGAGGATAATCCTCAAGTTACGGACCCAGTCCGTGTAATTGCTACCATCATCTTTCAACTTTGCTCTCTCAAGGAACGCATTAAAATTTAACGGAACAACAGCACGGGCCATCTATCTAGAATCAACATAAACAAGCAAGATACTATCAGGTACTAAGTTCATGATAAATTTTATGTTCAATTAATCATATTACTTAAGAACTCCCACTTAGATAGACATCCCTCTAATCCTCTAAGTGATCGCGTGATCCAAATCAACTTAACCATAACCGATCATCACGTGAAATGGAGTAGTTTTCAATGGTGAACATCATTATGTTGATCATATCTACTATATGATTCACGCTCGACCATTCGGTCTTAGTGTTCCGAGGCCATATCTTCATATGCTAGGCTCGTCAAGTTTAACCTGAGTATTCTGCATGTGCAAAAACTGGCTTGCACCCGTTGTAGATGGACGTAGAGCTTATCACACCCGATCATCACGTGGTGTCTGGGCACGATGAACTTTGGCAACGGTGCATACTCAGGGAGAACACTTTTATCTTGAAATTTAGTGAGAGATCATCTTATAATGCTACCGTCAATCAAAGCAAGATAAGATGCATAAAAGATAAACATCACATGCAATCAATATAAGTGATATGATATGGCCATCATCATCTGCTTGTGATCTCCATCTCCGAAGCACCGTCATGATCACCATCGTCACTGGCACGACACCTTGATCTCCATCGTAGCACCGTTGTCGTCTCGCCAATCTTATACTTCTACGACTATCGCTACCGCTTAGTTATAAAGTAAAGCATTACAGGACGATTGCATTGCATACAATAAAGCGACAACCATATGGCTCCTGCCAGTTGCCGATAACTCGGTTACAAAACATGATCATCTCATACAATAAATTTTAGCATCATGTCTTGACCATGTCACATCACAACATGCCCTGCAAAAACAAGTTAGACGTCCTCTACTTTGTTGTTGTAAATTTTGCGTGGCTGCTACGGGGTGAGCAAGAACCGTTCTTACCTACGCATCAAAACCACAACGATAGTTTGTCAAGTTGGTGTTGTTTTAACCTTCGCAAGGACCGGGCGTAGCCACACTCGGTTCAACTAAAGTGAGAGAGACAGACACCCTCCGGTCACCTTTAAGCAACTAGTGCTCGTGGCGGTGAAACCAGTCTCGCGTAAGTGTACGCGTAATGTCGGTCCGGGCCGCTTCATCTCACAATACCGCTGAACCAAAGTATGGCATGCTGGTAAGCAGTATGACTTATATCGCCCACAACTCACTTGTGTTCTATCGTGCATATAACATCAACGCATATAAAACCAGCCTCGGATGCCACTGTTGGGGAACGTAGTAATTTCAAAAAAATTCCTACGCACACGCAAGATCATGGTGATGCATAGCAACGAGAGGGGAGAGTGTTGTCTACATACCCTTGTAGACCGTAAGCGGAAGCGTTAGCACAACGTGGTTGATGTAGTCGTACGTCTTCACGATCCGACCGATCAAGTACCGAACGTACGACACCTCCAAGTTCAGCACATGTTCAGCCCGATGACGTCCCTCGAACTCCGATCCAGCCAAGTGTTGAGGGAGAGTTTCGTCAGCACGACGGCGTGGTGACGATGATGACCTTCTACCGACGCAGGGCTTCGCCTAAGCACCGCTTCTGATGTGCTCGAGGTGGACTATGGTGGAGGGGGCACCGCACACGGCTAAATGATCGAACGATCAATTGTTGTGCCTCTAGGGTGCCCCCCTGCCCCCGTATATAAAGGAGCAAGGGGGGTGCGGCCGGCCAAGGGGAGAGGCACGCCGGGCCCTTTCCTAGTTGGATTAGGACTTGGGAGGGGGGAAAGAGGAGGGAGAGAGGAAGGAAGGGGGGGCACCGCCCCCCTCTCCTTGTCCTATTCGGACTAGGGGGGAGGGGCGCGTGGCCCAGCCCTGGCCGCCTCTCCTCTTCTCCGTAAAGGCCCACAAAGGCCCATTAACCTCCCGGGGGGTTCCGGTAACCTCCCGGTACTCCGGTAAAATCCCGATTTCACCCGGAACACTTCTGATATCCAAACATAGGCTTCCAATATATCAATCTTCATGTCTCGACCATTCCGAGACTCCTCGTCATGTCCGTGATCACATTCGGGACTCTGAACAACCTTCGGTACATCAAAACATATAAACTCATTGTCGGTGTCAAAACCGGCGGATCTCGGGTAGGGGGTCCCGAACTGTGCGTCTAGGCGGATGGTAACAGGAGACAAGGGACACAATGTTTTTACCCAGGTTCGGGCCCTCTCGATGGAGGTAAAACCCTACTCCTTCTTGATTAATATTGATGATATGGGTAGTACAAGAGTAGATCTACCACGAGATCAAGGAGGCTAAACCCTAGAAGCTAGCCTACGGTATGATTGTTGATGATGAAGTTGTTCGTCCTATGGACTAAAACCCTCCGGTTTATATAGACGCCGGATAGGTTAGGGTTACACAGAGTCGGTTACAATGGTAGGAGATCTACATATCCGTATTGCCAAGCTTGCCTTCCATGCTAAGGAAAGTCCCATCCGGACACGGGACGAAATCTTCAATCTTGTATCTTCCTAGTCGTGGAGTCCGGCCGTGGCGATAGTCCGCTATCCGGACACCCCTAGTCCGGACTCCTCAAGAGCCCTGAACCAGGCTTCAATGACGATTTAGTCCGGCGCGCATATTGTCTTCGGCATTGCAAGGCGGGTTCCTCCACCGAATACGTAGAAGGTTTTGAACACAAGGATAGTGTCCGGCTCTGCAAAATAAGTTCCACATAACACCGCAGAGAGAATAATTTTTGCACAGATCTGCTGACGCATTCCGCGGTGTGGCATCACACCACGGCCAGGCTTTCATATAAATCGTTTTTACTGTTCCACCTCAGCGTGTTTAGCGGGGCAGCTTCCTTGGCACGTCTTATCGAAGCATAGATCGTGCCCCCTTATTCCGGGATTCTCATCAATACGGACGTGGGTAACCCATCCGCGCCATTGATTACGGCGCTTGGGGAATAAGCGAGTTTTACCAGGCTGGTGGGGGACGCATAGCTTCGTCCGTCCATATAAGGGGATAAGGATCCACCTTTTCACCTACGCCTTCTTCCTCCTTTGCTTATCCATCTCCGCGCACTCGAGCTCCAGCGCCCAAGCCCGCATATCCCACCTCGACCTTTCTCCAACCATGTCAGGAGCGGGAGGCAGGTGGATGGCCTCCTCCGTTAAGCAAGGGCACATCACCAAGCTGCGGGAGGCCGGATACTTGTCCGGCAACATCGCACACAGGCTGCCCGAAGCGGGGCAGCTCATTCCAACCCCCGGGCCCCGTGAGAGGGTAGTGTTTCTACCCCACTTCCTCCGTGGACTAGGTTTTCCTCTTCACCCTTTCGTCCGGGGGCTCATGTTCTACTACGGCCTGGACTTCCACGACCTGGCCCCGAATTTCATCCTCAACATTTCGGCGTTTATCGTCGTGTGTGAGGCCTTCCTCTGCATCCAGCCCCACTTCGGCTTATGGCTGAAGATCTTCAATGTTCGGCCGAAGGTAGTGGGCGGCCGCCAAGTGGAGTGCGGAGGCGCCATGGTTGGCAAGATGGCCAAGGTCCTATGGCTCGAGGGCGCCTTCGTGGAGACAAGAAGGGGTGGCAATCGGGGTGGTTCTACATCACCAAGCCACGCGACCCTGAATGGGCGGCGGCCCCCGAATTCAGATCTGGCTTCCCCACATGGCTCTCGTCATGGAAAGAAACGGGCCTGACGTGGGGGGATTCGGAAGAGCTATCCGGACTACAGACATGCGTCCAAACACTAGTGGACAAGAATCTCAAGCTTGTCGACGTAATCCAGGTGATGCTCATCTGCCATGTTCTCCCACCTTAGCGAAGGGCTTTTAATTTGTGGGAGTTCGATCCGCGCAGCACCGAACCTTGAGCCGGCTCTTCGACACTACGTGCGAAGATGCACGGAAGGTGTTGTTCAAGGGCGCCAAGTTTCAACATCCGCTACCAAAGATCGCGGGTACAGCGCACGGCGTCCAGCCGGCAAGGTAAGTTATTTTACCCTTTACGGGACTCTTTTTTCATAGATTGACTCTATGCGGGATCTAAAACTCCCTAATTTTTGGCAGAACTGGCTGACGATGGCCGGACAGATTAGCTGTCCGGCTCCTTTGCCGGAAGACCCGGAGGACGCCCGATTGACGGGGCTGTTGGCTCTGGCGCCTCATGTGGTGCCGGAGAAGAAGGTTAAGAAGGAGGCTACGGGAACCCGAAGGAGTTCCCGACGCCAAGTGCTATCGAGGTTCAAGCGGAATCTTCTCCACGAGGACGAGGAGGAAGAAGAAGAAGCTCCCGTGAGGGAGGAGAAGAAAAGGAAAGCCGCCCAACGGGGAGGCCGGAGGAGTCCAAGAAGGGGAGAACCCTTTCTCCGGACTTCTCCACCAACGTCGAAGACGACGAGGAGGACTGGCCAACAAGGACCAAGCCCCTGGCGAGATCATAAGTGTCCGGATACCCATGGTTTTTCATAATTGCATAGTGTTCTTTAATACCGAACAATCATGCAGCCCGCCCAAGGGCGAGCTCGCCAATTCATCAAGCGGGTCCCTGGGCTCGTCGGAAATGGAGAGTATCTCACCTCCGGCCGCCTCCTCGCCTCATGCCGCGGACGACACCACGGTGGGGCCCCAAGGAGGGCTTGGTCAAGAGGAGGTAGCGCAGGAGGCGCCACAAGGCGACCTCCCGGACTCCAGGCGCGCGGGGAGCAAGACCCCCAGGGGCTCTAAGCCCGACCCTCGTCCGGACTCCATGCCGGAACCATCACGGTTCAAGTCCGGACAGCGGATCCTTCGCAAGAAGGGTAAGACTACGGTGTCCTCCGTCCAACCGGAGGCACCGGATAGCTTACTGGAGGCGCTCAACGGCGCCTCCATCGAGGAGGAGCACCGCACTATTATGAGTGCGGTTATCCGGACAGTTCAGTCCGCCAAGAGCGGACTGACCGAAGCCTGTACCAGCCTTCTAACAGGCTTTGAGGTAAATTTAAAACATATAAAAATGTTACCGCATAGACAGTAGCCCCTGATGCTTAGTTCGGAGTTCGGAAAGAAAAGCCGGACTGAGGATCTAAAAAGATATACGCAGGAGTCTAATAAAAGTATGTCAATATGGGAATGCAGCTGCGCTTGACCGCCAAGACCGACCTGCGGAGGTCAATACATCAAGCAGGACCTCGAAGCGTTTGAGAAACGAGCTCGGACAAGCCAAGAGGCAGCTCGAGGAGAAGGAAGGTAAGAAATGCCTTATTAAAGAAATACCTTATAGAAAAGGTTTTGGTTGCAAAAAATAATAGGAATAACATAGGTACCGCAGGGGCCACGAACGAGGTGGAGACCCTGCGAGAAGCGGTGGTCGTGGCCGAAAACAAAGTGGCTGCTGAACGCACCGAGCGAGAGAAAGGGGAGGCGCAGCTGGCGGAGGTGCGGCAAGAGCTCCAGATTCTCGTGAAGAAACACGAGGGTTTGGAGCGCGACTCGAAGACCTGAGAGTCCGAGCTTGCCTCGGCTCTTGAGAGTGCCAAAGCTGCTAAGGTCGAGGCCCAAAAAGCCTTCCAAGAAATCGAAGCACTAAAGAAGATAGCGGCGGGTGAGGCATTCTTTATGCAAAGCAAGAATGTAAAAGTCAATTACCTATTACTTACCCGGATTCGGAGCTCTCCAGGAGCATTTGCGGATTTGCCCCGTAGTGCGTCTGATGCTGCCGCGTTCTACCGCGCCCAGGAGGGGAGCTCCACGGAGAAGGTATTCTGGTCTCGATGTCGAGGCGGACACCCAGTGCCCCTAAGCGACCAGTGAAGCAGCTGGTCGAGCTCCTAAGGTCGCCGAACAGGCCATGAGGGGCCTTATAGAGCGGTGTGACCATTGGAGGTCGTGCCGGGAGCTACTTGACTTGGTGCGGTGCTGGTGGATGCATGTCCGCGTCTTGAAGTTATCAAGCGCTCCGTCTGCATTGAAGGGGTCTGTAGGGCCCTTGCCCGTGCTAAAGTGCATTGGGGCAAGCTGGATGTGGAGAAGCTTGTGACGGACGGGCCACCGAAGGGCAAGGAGCATCGCACGCCCGAAATGTATTATGAGGGCCTCCTAAAGGGTGCTCGCCGAATAGCGGATGAGTGCTCCAAGGATGTAATTTTTGAATAGACTCACGTTTGTTATTCTGTACGCTGAAAACTTGTTCATATGCGCTAAGCAACGCTTATTAATTTAAAATATTGCCTTTATGCGGCCGTTTATCAAATTTGAGAGATGGCAAGTCGTCAAACTTCAGCCCCATGCCAAGAGTCTTTGGGGTGTTAGGGATAAACTTGAGCACTCTTGTTCCCATCCTTGGGTCCATCTAGGAGGTGCTCAACACAACGAACAAGGCAACCGGACTTATAATGCTTGAACACTCTCACTTAGCCATAGAATTCTATAATTTTAAATTTCGTGAAGCCCCTAGTATTCTAAGACCGAGTTCGGGCGCTATCCACACCTTGGCGGATAATTCGGTTCCTCACTCTAAGCGGCATAAGTCTTTAGGGACCCGAAAAACCTCTCGAACAGCGACCGCTCTCGCCTTATCATGACGGTCAGTTTTGGCTTTCTCCATCGAGGTGCTCGACCCGAATAAGCTGGGGCACAATCGCGATGGTTCTCCAGTGCTACCTTAGCCGATATAGCGGAACGTAAGGTACCAAAACACGGGAGCCGGGCAAACCCAACTATTGACCCAAGACATGATTCGGAGCCAATTCATCTAATCCTATAAGTTCGGGGTGCCGCACTTGTGAAAGTGTTCGGACTTTATCACACCATAATTTTGGGATACTTGAGCCCCTGGTGTATTTGGCCGTACCAAAGTGTAAGGTTGCAACATGTCGTGAAATGAACATATATATATAAAGGAATTAAAGCAATAATGAGCAAGAGCTATGTATTGTTTATTCAAAAAGGTACTGCAAATGGAAGCAGAATGATATAAATAGTGCGGCAAGCAAGGGATGGGACTATCTAACATGTCCCCCTCCAGGGGTAAGGTTCGGGATGGTATGTTAAACAGGTATAATGCTCATAACAGAGACCACCTGAGCACTTGACGTGGCCTTCCGCTTCCCTGGCTGTTGTATCGTGAGTTCGGCTATTCAAGTGCCGAACAAGACTGTTCGAAGACGGAGTCCTGAAAGTGAAAAGAAAACAAAAAGAAAAAAGAAGAAAAAGGAAAAAAAAGAAATGGCACAGACGGTAGCCCCTGGTGCGGTCGACCCGTACTCCTGGCGTGCCGTTGTCTTGCCCCTCCCCATATGCCCATGGTATCTCTAGTAGCGTAATTATGTATGCGTAATACTGGTTCGCAATTTCGTGAGGGCTGGGGTTGGGTCCGGATTGCTACTCGTGCTTGAATCGTGCCAGGTGGTCTTGTTGTAGGTTACTCCGGGCGCGCTTGACAGTGTCCGGACGCTTAGTGGCCGGACTCGAGAATTGCCGTGAGAGGCTGCTTTGCACCTCCGCCGGAGGGCCGCCGTGTGCTCCTCCGTCCGGAGAGAGCGTTCGGTGTTTCCATTGATCGTAATTACTCCTCGAGGGCCTGGCATCTTGAGCTTGAGGTATGCGTAGTGCGATACCGCATTGAACTTGGCAAATGCGGTTCGTCCGAGCAGTGCGTGATAGCCGCTGCGGAATGGGACGATGTCGAAGATTAACTCTTCGCCGGAAGTTATCTGGAGATCCGAAGACCACTTGAGTGTAATCGAGCCTGTCACGATCGCCTCTACACCCGGTATGACGCCTTTAAAGGTCGTCTTTGTAGGTTTGATCCTTGAGGGTCAATGCCCATTTTGCGCCTGTATCCTGGTAAAGCAGGTTCGAAATTTTGCCGCCGTCCATCGGGACTCTAGTGAGGTGAAATCCGTCGATAATTGGGTCAAGAACCAATGCGCGAAGCCGCCGTGATGGATGCTAGTGGGTGGTCCTTCGATCGAAGGTGATCGGGCAGGAGGACCATGGGTTGAACTTTGGGGCGACTGGCTCCATCGCATATACGTCCCTTAGTGCACGCTTCCGCTCCCTTTTGGGTATGTGCGTTGCGTATATCATGTTCACCGTCCGCACTTGTGTAGGAAAACCCTTCTGTCCTTTATTGCTTGGCGGCCGGGGCTCTTCCTCGTCATCGCTATGTAGCCCCTTGTTGAGTTGGGCACCTAACTTGCCTGCTTGCTTGAACACCCAACAGTCCCTGTTGGTGTGATTGGCTGGGTTTTCGGGGGTGCCATGTATCTGGCACAAGCGGTCGAGTATTCGGTCCAAGTTGGACGGGCCCTGGGTATTTCTTTTGAATGGCTTCTTCCGCTGACCGGGTTTAGAGCCTCTGAATCCGGCATTGACGGTCGTGTCTTCAGTATTATCGCCGTTAATGCGGCGCTTGTTCTTGTGGCGATGCAACCTGCCATTGTTGTCCTTGGTATCCGGACTATCAGGATGTTTAGCCAAGTTATTGCTTCGAGCTAGCCAGCTGTCCTCTACCGCACAAAAGCGAGTCATGAGGGTTGTGAGGGCTGCCATAGATTTCGGCTTTTCCTGTCCTAGGTGCTGGGCCAGCCACTCGTCACGGATGTTGTGTTTGAAGGCTGCTAGGGCCTCTGCATCCGGACAGTCAACGATTTGATTTTTCTTTGTTAGGAACCGGGTCCAGAATTGTCTGGCCGATTCTTCTGGCTGCTGAATTATGTGGCTAAGGTCATCGGCGTCAGTGGTCGCACATATGTGCCCCGGAAGTTATCAAGGAATGCGGCTTCCGTGTCCTCCCAACAACCAATTGATTTTCTTTGGCAAGCTGTTGAGCCAATGCCTAGCTGGTCCTTTAAGCTTCAGGGGAGGTATTTGATGGCATGTAGATCATCACCACGGGCCATGTGGATATGGAGGAGATAATCCTCAATCCGCATCAAGGGATCTGTGGTACCATCGTATGATTCAATGTTTACCGCTTGAAGCCCTCTAGGATTTGATGATCCATTACTTCATCTGTGAAGCATAGTGGGTGTCTTGGCGCCTCAGATTGGGCTATATCACGGCGTAGCTCATACGAGCTTTGTCTCTTGTGTTCGGCCCGGCGGTTTTCTTTGTATCCGCGCGACGGTAATCATCCCGTGTTGCTTTGGGTGCCCACGCGATCCGTAGATCGACCTTGTGTGTTTTGCCTTATCCTCCAATATATCTCGCAAGTCCGCACGTTATCCCTTGCCTTGGTACTTTTTGAGCGCGCCGGGCGTGGCTTGAGCGGAGGGCCGAGAGGCTTCTCGTCGCTGACCACGGGTGGCCGGTCTGCCATGTCGCAATCGGCGACTTGGGTGCTTCCTCCTCTAGTCGAGGCAACGGCCTGCGTTTGGGGTAGCTTTTGAGGGGCGTTCGAGTTCATACTCTTGGCTGCAAGGACTTCATCTATTTGTCACTAGCAGGTGTCTTGATCAGCTCTAAGCTGCTGCTGTTTTTCTTGAGGCTGCTTGTCGTGGCTATAAGCCTGCGCTTAAAACGCCTCCTGTTGGCGGGATCCTCGAGCACGACAAATTCGTGGCCGTCGAGGCTTGCCTCATCTTCGGAGGGAGGCGCGTAATTATCGCCCTCGACCTCTCTTTACGCCGCACTATCGTGCGGACTTGCGTCTTCCTCCTCTTGCGCTGAATCCTGCTTGGAGGGGTTCTCTTGACCGTCCGGTGCTATTATCTCCGTGCTGTAATCACCGCTTTTATTGTGACGGATTTAGAGCGGCGCCACGACGCCGGGCGCTTCGGCTGTTTCTTGAAGGGGTCATCCTCCGTTGTTCCATCATCGTTCCCATCTTTCGGGGTGTCCACCATGTATATGTCATATGATGAGGTGGCCTTCCAGTGCCCTGTAGGCGCTCGGTCTTGGTTGTCTCCGGCGTCGTCGTCCATACGTCGATGTCTTCGTAGTCATAATCGAGCATGTCGGTTAAATCATCGACAGTGGCTACAAAGTGGGTGGTGGGTGGGCGTTGAATTTCTTCGTCGTCCGCATCCCAACCATCCTGTCCGTAGTCCGGCTAGGGCTCTCCGGATAAAGAGAGAGGCTTTAGTGAATTCAGGATGTCACCAAAGGGCGAGTGCTGAAAGATGTCCGCGGCAGTGAACTCCATGACCGGCACCCAATCGGATTCGATTGGCGGGCGCGAGGGTTGAGTCCGGCACCACAGGTCGAGGTCTTCGCGAAGGACAGGGATGGAGTTCGGCTTGAACGCCGTAGAGATTGTAGCCCCTGAGGCGGTGTCCAACCACCCATCCTCGATCGGGGAATCCGGCTCCGGATTAAGGGTCGGAGCGGATACTAATGCGGCCTCCGGGGCACTGTTCGGCTGGAGAGCGAGATCATGCCCTCGAGACAGTGCGGCACGCTTAGCTGCGGCTCGAATCCGTCGAAGATCAAGTCTCCGCAGATATCGGCCGTATAGTTCAAACTTCCAAATCTGACCTGATGGCCAGGGGCGTAGCTTTCAATCTGCTCCGGATGGCTGCATAATTGGCCCGCAAGGTAAAGCCGCCCGAACACGAAGATCTGTCCGGGAGAAAAGTCTCACCCTGGACCGCATCGTGGTTGATGATCGAAGGAGCCATCGGGCCTATCGGTGACGACACAGAGGAACTCTCAATGAAAGCACCAATGTCGGTGTCAAAACCGGCGGATCTCGGGTAGTGGGTCCCGAACTGTGCGACTAGGCAGATGGTAACAGGAGACAAGGGACACAATGTTTTTACCCAGGTTCGAGCACTCTCGATGGAGGTAAAACCCTACTCCTGCTTGATTAATATTGATGATATGGGTAGTACAAGAGTAGATCTACCACGAGATCAAGGAGGCTAAACCCTAGAAGCTAGCCTACGGTATGATTGTTGATGATGAAGTTGTTCGTCCTATGGACTAAAACCCTCCGGTCTATATAGACACCGGATAGGTTAGGGTTACACAGAGTCGGTTACAATGGTAGGAGATCTACAAATCCGTATTGCCAAGCATGCCATCCACGCCAAGGAAAGTCCCATCCGGACACGGGACGAAGTCTTCAATCTTGTATCTTCATAGTCTTGGAGTCCGGCCGTGACGATAGTCCGGCTATCCGGACACCCCCTAGTCCGGGACTCCCTCACTCATAATATAATTGTCATCGCAACATTAAGCGTGCGGACCCTACGGGTTCGAGAACTATGTAGACATGACCGAGACACGTCTCTGGTTAATAACCAATAGCGGAACCTGGATGCTCATATTGGCTCCCACATATTCTACGAAGATCTTTATCGGTCAGACCGCATAACAACATATGTTGTTCCCTTTGTCATCGGTATGTTACTTGCCCGAGATTCGATCGTCGGTATCTCAATACTTAGTTCAATCTCGTTACCGGCAAGTCTCTTTACTCGTTGCGTAATACATCATCCCGCGGCTAACTCATTAGTTGCAATGCTTGCAAGGCTTAAGTGATGTGTTTTACCGAGAGGGCCCAGAGATACCTCTCCGACAATCGGAGTGACAAATCCTAATCTCGAAATACGCCAACCCAACATGTACCTTCGGAGACACCTCTAGAGCACCTTTATAATCACCCAGTTACGTTGCCAGGACGTTTGGTAGCACACAAAGTGTTCTTCCGGTAAACGGGAGTTGCATAATCTCATAGTCATAGGAACATGTATAAGTCATGAAGAAAGTAACAGCAACATACTAAACGATCGGGTGCTATGCTAACGGAATGGGTCAAGTCAATCACATCATTCTCCTAATGATGTGATCCCGTCGATCAAATGACAACTCATGTCTATGGTTAGGAAACATAACCATCTTCGATTAACGAGCTAGTCAAGTAGAGGCATACTAGTGACACTGTTTGTCTATGTATTCACACATGTATTATGTTTCCGGTTAATACAATTCTAGCATGAATAATAAACATTTATCATGATATAAGGAAATAAATAATAACTTTATTATTGCCTCTAGGGCATATTTCCTTTAGTAGGCTTATATAGGCGAAAGAAGCCGGTCGGGGGAGCCTCGAGGGGCCCACGAGAGGGTAGGGCGCGCCCAGGGGGGTGGGCGCGCCCCCCTGTCTCGTGGCCTCCTCGATGATCCCCTGGCTTGCACTCCAAGTTCCTGGGATTGGTTCTGTTCCAAAAATAACTTTTCCGAAGGTTTCATTCCGTTTGGACTCCGTTTGATATTCCTTTTCTTCGAAATACTGAAACAGGCAATAAAACAGCAATATGGGCTGGGCCTCCGGTTAATAGGTTAGTCCCAAAAGTAATATAAAAGTGTATAATAAAGCTCGTAATTATTCAAAACAGATAATAAAATAGCATGAATGCTTCATAAATTTTAGATACGTTGGAGACGTATCAGGGTTCGCCAAACGTGAAAATCACTCCGGGACCCCAAAACAGTGAGTAATAGTGCACAAAACGGACCAGAATCTGCCAAAATAGTGAGTGTTGATGACCGACAGGTAAACGCACCCCGGGGTACGTCAATCATGGACATCATTTTGGGACCCCAAAATTGAGTAATAGTCGAAGAACGGGCCAGAATCGGCCCAAACTGCGAGTCTTGAAGGCCAACACGTTAGCACACTTTGGGGTTTGACAACCATGGAAATCGCTTTGGGACCACAAAACGGTGAGTAATAGGCCACGAAACGGGTCACAATCGACAACAACCGCGAGTGTTGATGACCGACACATAAACGCACCTCGGGGTTTGTTAATCGTGGAAATCACTCCGGGACCTCAAAACAGTGAGTATTAGACCACAAGACGGGCTAGAATCGGCAAAAATTGTGAGTGTTGATGACCGACACATAAGCACACCTTGGGGTTCAACAACTATGGAAATCGCTTCGGGACCCCAAAACGGTGAGTAATAGTCCACGAAACGGGTCAGAATTGGCGAAAACTGTGAGTGTTGAAGACGGACACGTAAATGCACCCTAGGATCGTCAATCGTGGAAATCGCTCTGGGACCCCAAAACAGTGTGGAATAGTGCACGAAACGGACAAGAATCGGTCCAAATTGTGAGTGTTGATGATTGACACGTAAACGCACCCCTGGATTCGTCAATCTTGGAAATCACTTCGGGGACCCAAAACTGAGTAATAGTCCAAGACGGGCCAGAATTGGTCCAAACTGGGATTGTTGCTGACCGACACATAAGCACAGCTTGGGGTTTGACAAACGCAGAAATCGCTTCGGAACCCCAAAATGGTGAGTAATAGTCCACGAAACGGGCCAGAATCGACAAAAACCGCGAGTATTGATGACCGACACGTAAACGCACCTTGGGGTTTGACTACCATGGAAATCGCTTTGGGACCACAAAACGGTGAGTGATAGCCCACAAAACGGGTCAGAATCGACAAAAACCGCGAGTGTCGATGACCAACACATAAACGCACCTCGGGGTTCGTTAGTCGTGGAAATCACTCCAAGACCTCAAAACAGTGAGTAATAGTCCACGAAACGGGCCAGAATCGGCAAAAACTGTGAGTGTTGATGACCGACACGTAAGCGCACCTTGGGGTTCAACAACTATGGAAATCTCTTAGGGGCCCTGTCGGTGTCAAAACCGGCGGATCTCGGGTAGGGGGGTCCCGAACTGTGCGTCTAGGCGGATGGTAACAGGAGACAAGGGACACAATGTCTTTACCCAGGTTCGGGCCCTCTCGATGGAGGTAAAACCCTACTCCTGCTTGATTAATATTGATGATATGGATAGTACAAGAGTAGATTTACCACGAGATCAAGGAGGCTAAACCCTAGAAGCTAGCCTATGGTATGATTGTTGTCTGTCCTACGGACTAAAACCCTCCGGTTTATATAGACACCAGATAGGGTTAGGGTTACATAGAGTCGGTTACAATGGTAGGAGATCTACATATCCATATCGCCAAGCTTGCCTTCCACGCCAAGGAAAGTCCCATCCGGACACGGGACGAAGTCTTCAATCTTGTATCTTCATAGTCCAAGAGTCCGCCAACGGTGATAGTTCGGCTATCCGGACACCCCCGATCCAGGACTCTCTTAGTAGCCCTCGAACTAGCTTCAATGACGCATTTAGTCCGGCGCGCATATTGTCTTCGGCATTGCAAGGCGGGTTCCTCCTCCGAATACTTCATAGAAGATTTTGAACACAAGGACAGTGTCCGACTCTGCAAAATAATTTCCACATAACACCATAGAGAGAATAATATTTACACAAAATCAATCTGCTGACGTATTCCGCAGCGTGCCATCACGCCACGGCCAAGTCTTTATTCGAATCGTTTTTACCATACCACCTTAGCGCGTTTAGCGAGGCGGTTTCCTTGGCACGTCTTGTCAAAGCAGAGACCCTGTCCCCCTTATTCCGGGATTCTCATCAATACGGATGTGGGTAACCCAACCGCGCCATTGATTACGGTGCTTGGGAGATAAGCGAGTTTTACCAGGCTGGTGGGGGCGCTTAGTTGCGTCCGTCCATATAAGGGGATAAGGATCCACCTTTTCACCTACGCCTTCTTCCTCCTTTGCTCATCCATTTCCGCGCACTCGAGCTCCAGCGCCCAAGTCCGCACATCCCTCCTCAACCTTCTCCAACCATGTCCGGAGCGGGAGGCAAGTGGATGGCCTCCTCCGTCACGGAGGGGCACATTGAAAAGCTGCGGGAGGCCGGATACTTGTCCGGCGACATCGCGTGTCGGCTCCCCAACAAGGGCAGCTCATCCCCACCCCAGTGCCCCATGAGAGGGTGGTGTTCCTCACCCACTTCCTCTGCGGACTAGGTTTTCCACTTCACCCATTTGTCCGGGGCTCATGTTCTACTACGGCCTGGATTTCCACGATCCGCCCCAAACTTCATCCTCAATATATCGATGTTTATAAATGGGTAATGCGAGGCTTTCCTCTGCATCCAGCCCCACTTCGGTTTATGGTTGAAGACCTTTAGCGTCAATCAGAAGATAGTGGGCGGCCGACAGGCGAAGTGCGGAGGCGCCATGGCGGGCAGGATGCCTAATGTTCTATGGCTCGAGGGCTCCTTCGTGGAGACAATAAAGGGGTGGCAGTCGGGGTGGTTCTACATCACCGAGCCGCGCGACTCCAAATGGGCGGCGGCCCCCGAATTCAGATCTGGCTCCCCCACGGCTCACATCATGGAAAGAGACGGGCCCGACGTGGGGTGATTAGGAAGAGCCGATCGACTCCAGACCTGCGTCCGAAACCTGGTGGACAAGAAGCTCAAGCTTGTCAACGTAGTCCAGGTTATGCTCATCCGCCGGATTCTCCCATGCCAGCAACGGGCCTTCAATTTGTGGGAGTTTGATCCGGCACAGCACCGGACCTTGAGTCGGCTCTTCGACACTACATACGAAGATGCCTGGTAGGTGATGTTCAAGGGCGCCGAAGCTCCCGCATCCGCTACCGAAGATCGCGGATTCAGCTCGTAGCGTCAAGCTAGCGAGGTAAGTTATTTTACCCTTTATGGGACTCTTTTTCATAGTTTGACTCTATGCGGGATCTAAAACTCCCTAACCTTTGACAGATCGGTTGAAGACGTCCAGGACAGATTAACTGTCCGGCTCCTTTGCCGAAGACCCAGCCGACGCCCGCTGACGGGGCTGCTGGTTCCGGCACCTCACGTGGTGTCGGAGAAGAAGGCTAAGAAGGAGGCCACGGGAACTCGAAGGAGCTCCGGCGCCAGTCTTTGTCAGATTCTGAAGCGTAATCCTCTCCCGAGAACGAGGAGGAGGAAAGAAGCCTCTCCCCAACGGGGGAAGAGAAGAAAAGGACGGCCCCCCGACTGGGGAGGCTGGAGGGTCCAAGAAAGGGAGGACCCTTCCTCCGGACTTCTCCACCAACGCCGACAACGACGAGGAGGAGTGGCCACCAAGGGCCAAGCCCCTGGCGAGATCGTAAGTGTCCGGACTTCGGAATAACTCGTGATTTTTACTTGTCGCATAGTGTCTTCTAACGCCGAATATAACCATGTAGCCCGCCCAGGGCCAGCTCGCCGCTTCGCCGAGCGGCTCCTCGGATTCGTTGGATATGAATAGTACTTCACTTCCGCCACCTCCTCTCCTCGTGGCCTTGGACGACACAGCGGTGGAGTCCCAAAGGGCCCAACCAGAGGAGGAGGTCCTGGAGGCGCCGCATAAGGCGACCTCCCGGACTCCGGCGCAAAGGGGAAAAAACCCCGTAGGGCTCTAAAATGCGGCCACGTGCGGACTCCGTGAACCTTCAGTGGTTCCAAGTCCGAGCAAGCGGCCCCTTCGTAAGAAGGGCAAGATCGCGACACCGGTGACCTCCGTCCATCCGGAGGCACGGATATTTGTCGGAGGCGCTTAACGGCGCCTCCATCGACGAGGAGCATCGCACTATCATGAGTGCGGTGATCCGAGAAGTTCGATCCGCCAAGAGCGGGCTGATCAAGCTTCGCACCAGCCTTCTAACAGGCTTTGAGGTAAGTTTAGAATATGTAAAAATATTACCGCATAGACAGTAGCCTCGATGCTTAGTTCGTGTTCGAAAAGAAAAGCCGGTGAGGATCTAAAAGATATACGCAGGAGTCTAACATAAATATGTCAATATGGGAATGCAGTGCCGCTGACCTCTGCCAAGACCGATCGCGGAGGTCAATGCATTGAAGCAGAGCCTCGAGCGGTCCGAGAACGAACTCAGACTTGCCAAGAAGCAGCTCGAGGACAAGGAAGGTAAGTAATACCTTATTAAAGTAATACCTTATAGAAAGGATTTGGTTGCAAAAAATGACAGGAATAACGTGAGTATTGCAGGGGCCACGAACGAGGTGGCGACCCTGAAGGAAGCGGTGTCCGCGGCCGAAATCAAAGCGGCCGCGGAGTGCACCAAGCGAGAGGAGCAGGAGGCGCGGGTGGCGGAGGTGCGGCAAGAGCTCCAGGCTCTCGTGAAAAAACACGAGAGTTTGGAGCGTGACTCGAAGACTCGAGAGTCCAAGCTCGCCTTGGCTCTTGAGAGTGCCAAAGCCGCTAAGGCCGAAGCCCAAAAAGCCCTCCAGGAAATTGAGGCGATGAAGAAGATAGCGCGGGTAAGGCATTCTTTATGCAAAGCAAGCATGTGAAGGTGAATTATCATTACTTACCCGAATCCGGAGCTCTCCAGAGCATTCGCAGATCTGCCCCGGCAGTGTCCGATCTTGCCGCTTTCTACCGAGCCGAGGAGGGAAGCGCTGACGGAGAAGGTGTTCTGGTCTTAGTATGTCGAGGCCGGACATCCGTGCCCTGAGCGACCAAATTTGAAGCAGCTGGTCGAGCTCCACAAGGTCGCCGAACAGGCCATGAAGGGCCTCATAGTTCGCCGTGGCCAACGGAAGCCATGCACAGGAGTTACTTCGGGCTGGTAAGGCGGCCGGTGGATGCTCGCCCAATGCTTGAAGTCATCAAACGCCCGCTCTACATCGAAGGTGCCCGTAGGGCCCTTGCCCGTGCTAAGGTGCACTGGGGCAAGCTGGATGGTGAGAAGCTTGTGAAGGACGGACCACCACCGGGCAAGGAGCATCGCAAGCCCGAAATGTATTATGAGGGCGTCCTGAAGGGTGCCCGCCTTATAGCGGGTGAATGCTCCAAAGATGTAACTTTTTAATAGACTCGCATTTGTTATCCTGTACGCTAAAAACTTGTTCATATGCGCTAAGCAACGCTTGTGAATTTAAAATATTACCTTCTGTGCGGCTGTTTATCAAAATTTGAGAGATGGCAAGTCGTTGGCTTCAGCCCCCATGCCATGAGTGCTGGGGTGTTCGGGATAAACTTGAGCGCTCTTGTTCCCATTCTTGGGTCCTTCGAGGGAGGCACTCAACGCAACGAACAAGGCAACCAGACTTATAGTGCTTAAACACTCTCACTTAGCCATAGAATTCTATAATTTTAAATTTCGGCGAAGCCCTGGTATTCAGAAGACCGAGTTCGGGGCGCTATCCACGCCTTTGGCCGGACAATGCCGACTCCTCGCTCTAAGCGGCATAAGTCTTTAGGGACCCGAAAAAACCTCTCGAACAGCGACCAGCTCTCGCCCTATCATGACGGTCAGTTTTAGCTTTCTCCACTGAGGTGCTCAACCCAGCTCAACCGGGGCACAATCGCAGTGGTTCTCCCAACGCTACCTTAGCCGATATAACGGAACGTAAGGTACCAAAACATGGGAGCCGGGCAAACCCAACTATTGGCCCAAGACATGATTCGAGCCGATGCATATAATGCTATAAGTTCGGGTGCCGCTTGTGAAAGTGTTCGGACTTATCACACCATATTTTGGGGTACTTAAGCCCTGGTGTATTGGACCGTACCAAGTTGTACGGGTGCAACATGTCATAGATGAACATATATGGAAAAAAAAGGAAAGCAATAATAAGCAGAAGCTATGTATTGTTTATTCAAAAGATACTGCAATGAAAGCAGAACGATACAAATAGTGCGATAAGCAAGGGATGGGACTATTTAACGTGTTCCCCTCCAGGGGTAAGCTGCGGGATGGTATGTAAAACAGGTATAATGCTCGTAGTAGAGACCACCTGGACACTCGACGTAGCTTTCTGCTTCCCTGGCTGTTGCATCGTGAGTTCGGCAATTCTAGTGTCGGACAGGGCTTCTGGGAGACGGAGTCCTGAAAGTAAGAGAAAAAAGGAAGAAAAAGAATGACACAATCGGGAGCCCCTGGTGCGGTTGAGCCGCTTTCTGGGCGTGCCGTGGTCGTGCCCCTCCCCTTATGCCCATGGTATCTCCAGAGCGTAGTTATGTACGCGTAGTACTAGCTTCAATTTCGCGAGGGCTGGGGTTGGGGCCGCATTGCTACGCGTGCTCGGAACGTGCCAGGCGATCTTGTTGTAGGTTACTCCGGGCGCGTTTGACGGTGTCCGGTCGTTTAGTATCCGGACTCGAGAATTGCCTTAAGAGGCTGCTTTGTACTTCCGCCCCTAGGGCCGCTGTATGCTCCTCCGTTCGGAGAGAGCGTTCGGTGTTTCCATTGACCGTAATTACTCCTCGAGGGCCAGGCATCTTGAGCTTGAGGTATGCATAGTGCGGCACCGCATTGAACTTTGCAAATGCGGTTCGTCCGAGCAGTGCATGATAGCCGCTGCGGAACGGGACTATGTCGAAGATTAACTCTTCGCTTCGGAAGTTATCCAGGGATCCGAAGACCACTTCGAGTGTAACTGAGCCTATACAATTGGCCTCTACACCTAGTATGACGCCCTTAAAGGTCGTCTTTGTGGGTTTAATCCTTGAGGGGTCTTTGCCCATTTTGCACACTGTATCCTGGTAAAGCAGGTTCAGGCTGCTGCCGCCGTCCATCAGGACTCTAGTAAGGTGGACTCCCACAATGATTGGGTCAAGAACCAATGCGGCGAATCCGCCGTGTCGGATGCTAGTGGGTGGTCCTTCGATCAAAAGTGATCGGGCAGGAGGACCACGGGTTGAACTTTGGGGCGACCGCTCCATCGCATATACGTCCCATAGTGCACGCTTCCTCTCCCTTTTGGGTATGTGGGTTGCGTATATCATGTTCACCGTCCGCACTTGTGGGGAAAGCCCTTCGCCCCTCTATTGTTCGTGGCCGGGCTCCTCCTCGTCATCGCTATGCAGCCCTTGTCATTGAGTTCGGCATTTAACTTGCTCGCTTGTTTGAACACCCAACAATCCCTGTTGGTGTGGTTGGCTGGTTTTGGGGTGCCATGTATCCGCACGAAGCGATCGGTATTCCGTCCAAATTGGGCCGGGCCTGAGTATTTCTTTTGAACGGCTTTTTCCGTTGACCGGTTTAGAGCCTCTGAATCCGGCATTGACCGTCAGATCTTCAGCATTATCGCCGTTAATGCGGGCGCTTTGTGCTTGTTGCGACGCCGACCGCCATTGCTGTCCTTGGTATCCGAATTACCAGGTTTTTGGTCGTTGTTATTCTTGCGACCTAGCCAGCTGTCATCTCCCGTGCAGAAGCGGGTCATGAGTGATGTGAGGGCTGCCATGGATTTCGGCTTTTCCTGTCCTAGTTGCCGGGCAAGCCACTCGTCACGGATGTTATGTTTGAAGGCTGCAAGGGCCTCTGCATCCGGATAGTCAACAATTGATTTTTCTTGGTTAAGAACCGTGTCCAGAATTGTCTGGCCGATTCATCTGGCTGCTGAATTATGTGGCTTAGGTCATCGGCGTCTGGTGGTCGCACATATGTGCCCTGGAAGTTATCAAGGAATGCGGCTTCCATGTCTTCCCAACAACCAATTGATTCTGCTGGCAAGCTGTTGAGCCAATGCCGAGCTGGTCCTTTAAGCTTGAGTGGGAGGTATTTGATGGCGTGTAGATCATCACCGCGGGCCATGTGGATGTGAAGGAGATAGTCCTCGATCCAAACCGCAGGATCTGTTGTGCCGTCGTATGATTCAATGTTTACGGGTTTGAAACCCTCTGGGATTTGATAATCCATTACTTCGTCTGTGAAGCATAGTGGGTGTCTTGGCGCCTCAGACAGGCTATATCACAACGCAGCTCAAATGAGCTTTGTCTCATCGTGTTCTACTGGCCGGAATTGCTGTATCCGGCGTGATGATTGTCATCACGCGTCGGGCGCCCACGCCGATCCGTAGATCGGTCTTATTTGCCTTGCCTTGTCCTCCAATATGTCTCGCAAGTCCGGGCGATTTCCCATGGCTTTGTACTTTTCGAGCGACGCCGGAGTGCGGCTTTAGTGGAGGGCCTAAAGGCCTCTCTGTCGCGGCCACGAGGTGGCCGGTCGGCCGCATCATGCACTGGTGATCTAGGGTTGGGTGCTTCCTCCTCTAATTGGGGTAGCAGCTTGCGTTTTGGGTAGCTTTGGAGGCGTTCGAGTTCGTACTCTTCGGCTGCAAGGACTTCATCCATCCGCCGCCTAGCAAGTCTTGGTCAGCTCTAAGCTGCTGCTGCTTTTTCTTGAGGCTGCTTGTCGTGGCCATAAGCCTGCGTTTGAAACGCTCCTGTTCGGCGGGATCCTCAGGCACGACAAATTCGTCGTCGTCGAGGCTTGCCTCATCTTCGAAGGGAGGCATATAATTATCGTCCTCTACCTCTCTGTCTGCCGCTCTATCATGAGGGCTGGCTTCTCCCTCCTCCTGTGCTGAATCCTGCTGGAGGGGGTTGTCTTCGGCACTGTCCGGGGTGTTATTATCTCCGTGCGGAATCACCGTTTCTTTGTGGCGGGATTTAGAGCGGCGCCACGGCGCCGGCGCTTGGGCTGTTTCTTGGAGGGTCATCCTCCATTTGTTCCATCGCCGTTCCCATCTTTTGGGATGTCCACTATGTACATGTCGTATGACGAGGTGGCCTTCCAAATTGCCACATGGCGCTGGTTCTTGGTTGTCTCTGCATCGTCGTCCATACCGTCGATGTCTTGAGTCGAAGTCGAGCATGTCGGTTAAATCATCGACAATGGCTACAAAGTGGGTGGTGGGTGGGCGTTGAATTTCTTCATCGTCTGCATCCCAACCTTCCCCGACCATAGTCCGCCGTGGCTCCTGATAAAGAGAGAGACTTTAGTGAATTCAGGATGTCGCCAAAGGGCGAGTGCTGAAAGATGTCCGCGGCAGTGAACTCCATAACCGGCGCCCAATCGGATTTGATTGGCAGGGGCGCGGGAGGTTCGGAGTCCGGCACCTCGGAGTCATGGGCTTCGCAAAGGACAGAGATGGTGTTCGGCTCAATCGCCGTAGAGATCGAAGCCCCCGAGGCGGTGTCCAACCACTCATCCTCGATCAGCGAAGTCGGCTCCGAGCTAAGGGTCGGAGCGGACGCTGGTGCGGCCTCCAGGACACTGTTCGTGGCAGTAGCTAGATCATGCCCATCGAGACAAAGTCTGGCGCGCTTAGGCTGTGGCTCGAATCCGTCGAAGATCAAGTCTCTGCGGATGTCGCCCATGTAGTTCAAACTCCCAAATTTGACCTGATGGCCGGGCGTAGCTTTCGATCTGCTCCGGATGGCCAAGTGAATTGCCCGCAGCAGCAAAGCCGCCGAATACGAAGATCTGTCCGGGGAGAAAGGTCTCACCCTGGACCGCGTCGTTGTTGATGATCGAAGGAGCCATCGGGCCTAAAGGTGACGACACAGAGGAACTCTCAATGAAAGCACCAATGTCGGTGTCAAAACCGGCGGATCTCGGTTAGGGGGTCCCGAACTGTGCGTCTAGGCGGATGGTAACAGGAGACAAGGGACACGATGTATTTACCCAGGTTCGGGCCCTCTCGATGGAGGTAAAACCCTACTCCTGCTTGATTAATATTGATGATATGGGTAGTACAAGAGTAGATTTACCACGAGATCAAGGAGGATAAACCCTAGAAGCTAGCCTATGGAATGATTGTTGTCTGTCCTACGGACTAAAACCCTCCGGTTTATATAGACACCGGATAGGGTTAGGGTTACACAGAGTCGGTTACAATGGTAGGAGATCTACATATCCGTATCGCCAAGCTTGCCTTCCACGCCAAGGAAAGTCCCATCCGGACACGGAACGAAGTCTTCAATCTTGTATCTTCATAGTCCAGGAGTCCGGCCAACGGTGATAGTTCGGCTATCCGGACACCCCCCAGTCCAGGACTCCCTCAGACCCCAAAACGGTGAGTAATAGTCCACGAAACGGGTCAGAATTGGCCAAAACTGTGAGTGTTGACGACGGACACGTAAATGCACCCCGGGGATCGTCAATCGTGAAAATCACTCCGGGACCCCAAAACAGTGAGTAATAGTCCAAGAAACGGGCAAGAATCGGTCAAAACTATGAGTGTTGATGACTGACACGTAAGCGGACCTTGGGGTTCAACAACTATAGAAATCACTTCAGGACCCCAAAACGGCGAGTAATAGACCACGAAACAGGCGAGAATCGGTGAAAACTATGAGTGATGATGACCGACACGTAAACGCACCCCGGGGTTCATCAATCGTGAAAATCACTCCGGGACCCCAAAACAGTGAGTAATAGTGCACGAAATAGACCAGAATCAGCCATAATTGGGAGTGTTGATGATCGACACGTAAACGCACCCCAGGGTTCGTCAATCGTGGAAAATCACTTCGGGACGCCAAAATTGAGTAATAGTCGAAGAAACGGGCCAGAATCGGCCCAAACTGCGAGTGTTGACGACTGACACGTAAATGCACCCCGGGGATCGCCAATCGTGGAAATCGCTCTGGGACCCCAAAACAGTGAGTAATAGTGCATGAAACGGACAAGAATCGGCCAAAATTGTGAGTGTCAATGACCGACACCTAAACGCTGCTTTGGGTTCGTCAATCTTGGAAATCACTTCGGGACCCCAAAACTGAGTAATAGTCCAAGAAACGGGCCAGAATCGGTCCAAACTGCGTTTGTTACTAATCGACACGTAAACGCACCTTGGGGTTCAACAACTATGGAAATCGCTTTGGGACCCCAAAACAGTGAGTACTAGTCCACGAAATGGGTAAGAGTTGGCCAAAACTGTGAGTGTTGACGACGAACACGTAAACGCACCCCGGGGATCGTCAATCGTGGAAATCGCTCTCGGACCCCAAAACAGTGAGTAATAGTGCACAAAACGGACCAGAATTAGCCTAAATTGTGAGTGTTGATGACCGACACGTAAACGCACCTCGGGGTTCGTCAACCGTGGAAATCACTTCAGGACTCCAAAACTGAGTAATAGTCCAAGAAATGGGCCAGAAACGGCCCAAACTGCGATTGTTGCTGACAGACACTAAACACCCCTTGGGATTTGACATCCATGGAAATCGCTTCGGGACCCCAAAACGGTGAGTAATAGTCCACGAAACAGGCCAGAATCAAAAAAAACCGCGAGTGTAGATTACCGACATGTAAACGCACCCTCGGGTTCGTCAAACGTGAAAATCACTCCGGGACCCCAAAACAGTGAGTAATAGTGCATGAAACCGACCAGGATCTGCCAAAATTGTGAGTGTTGATGACCGACATGTAAACGCACCCCGGGGTACATCCATCATGGACATCATTTCGGGACCCCAAAATTGAGTAATAGTCGAAGAACGGGCCAGAATCAGCCCAAACTGCGAGTCTTGATAGCCGACACGTAAGCACACTTTGGGGTTCGACAACCATGGAAATAGCTTTGGGACCACAAAACGGTGAGTAATACGCCACGAAACGGGTCAGAATCAACAACAAACCGCGAGTGTTGATGACCGACACATCAACGCACCTCAGGGTTCGTTAATCATGGAAATCACTCCGGGACCCCAAAACAATGAGTAATAGCCCACAAAACGGGTCAGAATTGGCCAAAATTGTGAGTGTTGACGACTGACACATAAATGCACCTCGGGGATCGCCAATCGTGGAAATCGCTCGGAGACCCCAAAACAGTGAGTAATAGTGCGCGGAACGGACAAGAATCAGCCAAAATTGTGAGTGTCAATGACCGACACCTAAACGCAGCCCTGGGTTCGTCAATCTTGGAAATCACTTCGGGACCCCAAAACTGAGTAATAGTCCAAGAAACGGGCCAGAATCGGTCCAAACTGCGTTTGTTACTGACCGACACAAAAACGCACCTTGGGGTTCAACAACTATGGAAATCGCTTCGGGACCCCAAAACGGTGAGTAATAGTCCACGAAATGGGTAAGAATTGGCCAAAACTGTAAGTGTTGACGACGAACACGTAAACGCACCCCGGGGATCGTCAATCCTGGAAATCGCTCTGGAACCCCAAAACAGTGAGTAATAGTGCACGAAACGGACCAGAATTAGCCTGAATTGTGAGTGTTGATGACCGACACGTAAAGGCACCTCGGGGTTCGTCAATCATGGACACTTCGGGACTCCAAAACTGAGTAATAGTCCAAGAAACGGGCCAGAATTGGCCCAAACTGTGATTGTTGCTGACAGACACGTAAACACCCCTTGGGATTTGACAACCATGGAAATCGCTTCGGGACCCCAAAACGGTGAGTAATAGTCCACGAAACGGGCCAGAATCGAAAAAAACCACGAGTGTTGATGACCGACATGTAAACGCACCCTGGGGTTCGTCAAACGTGAAAATACTCCGGGACCCCAAAACAGTGAGTAATAGTGCACAAAACCGACCAGAATCTGCCAAAATTGTGAGTGTTGATGACAGACACGTAAACGCACCTCGGGGTTCGTTAATCGTGGAAATCACTCCGGGCCCCTAAAACAGTGAGTAATAGTCGAAGAATGGGCCAGAATCGGCAAAAACTATGAGTGTTGATGACCAACACGTAAGCACACCTTGGGGATCAACAACTATGGAACTCGCTTCGGGACCCCAAAACGGTGAGTAATAGTCCACGAAACGGGTCAGAATTGGCCAAAACTGTGAGTGTTGAAGACGGACACGTAAATGCACCCCGGGGATCTTCAATCGTGTAAATCGCTCTGGGACCCCAAAACAGTGAGTAATAGCTAACGAAACGGACAAGAATCGGCCAAAATTGTGAGTGTTCAGGACCGACACATAAACGCACCCCTGGGTTCGTCAATCTTGGAAATCACTTCGGGGCCCCAAAACTGAGTAATAGTCCAAGAAACGGGCCAGAATCGGTCCAAACTGCGATTGTTGCTGACCGACATGTAAGCACACCTTGGGGTTTGACAACCACGAAACGGGCCAGAATTGACAAAAACCGCGAGTGTTGATGACCGACATGTAAACGCCCCTTGGGGTTTGGCAACCATGGAAATCGCTTTGGGACCACAAAACGGTGAGTAATAGTCCAAGAAACGGGTCAGAATCGACAAAAACCGCGAGTGTTGATGACCGACACATAAACGCACATCGGGGTTCGTTAACCATGGAAATCACTCCAAGACCCCAAAATGAGTAATAGTCCATGAAACGGGCCAGAATCGGCAAAAACTGTGATTGTTGATGACCGAGACATAAACGCACCTCGGGGTTCGTAAATCGTGGAAATCACTCCAAGACCTCAAAACAGTGAGTAATAGTCCATGAAACGGGCCAGAATCGGCAAAAACAGTGAGTGTTGATGACCAACACCTAAGCGCACCTTGGGGTTCAACAACTATGGAAATCTCTTAGGGACCCCAAAACGGTGAGTAATAGTCCACGAAACGGGTCAGAATTAGCCAAAACTGTGAGTGTTGACGACGGACATGTAAATGCACCTCGGGGATCGTCAATCGTGAAAATCACTTCGGGACCCAAAAACAGAGAGTAATAATCCAAGAAACGGGCACGAATCGGCCAAAACTGTGAGTGTTGATGACCGACACGTAAGCGGACCTTGGGGTTCAACAACTATGGAAATCGCTTCGGGACCCCAAAACGGCGAGTAATAGACCACGAAACACGCGAGAATCAGCGAAAACTGTGAGTGATGATGACCGACACGTAAACGCACCTCGGGGTTTGTTAATCGTGGAGATCCCTCGGGGACCCCCAAACAGTGGGTAATAGTGCTCGAAACGGACCAGAATTGGCCAAAATTGTGAGTGTTGAAGACTGAAACGTAAATGCACCCCGGGGTTTGTCAATCGTGGAAATCACTACAGGATCCCAAAACTGAGTAATAGTCCAAGAAACGGGCCAGAATCGACCCAAACTGCGGTTGTTGCTGACCGACACGTAAATGCACCTTGGGGTTTGGCAACCATGGAAATCGCTTCGGGACCCCAAAACGGTGAGTAATAGTCCACGAAACGGGCCAGAATAAAAAAAACCGCTAGTGTTGATGACTGACACGTAAATGCACCCCGGGGTTCGCCAATCGTGAAAATCACTCCGGGACCCCAAAACAGTTAGTAATAGTCCCTGAAACAGACCAGAATCTGCCAAAATTGTGAGTGTTGATGACCGACACGTAAATGCACCCTGGGGTACGTCAATCGTGGAAATCACTTCGGGAACCCAAAATTGGGTAATAGTCAAAGAAACGGGCCAGAATCGGCCCAAACTGCGACTCTTGATGACCAACACGTAAGCACACTTTGGGGTTCGACAACCATGGAAATCACTTTGGGACCACAAAACGGTGAGTAATAGTCCACGAAACGGGTCAGAATCGACAAAAACCACGAGTGTCGATGACCGACACATAAACGCACCTCGGGGCTCGTTTACAGTGGAAATCACTCCGGGACCCCAAAACAGTGATTAATAGTCCACGAAACGGGCCATGATCGGCAAAAACTGTGAGTGTTGATGACGGACATGTAAATGCACCCCGGGGATCGTCAATCATGGAAATCGCTCTGGGACCCCAAAACAGTGAGTAATAGTGCATGAAACGGACAAGAATCGGCCAAAATTGTGAGTGTTGGTGACCGACACGTAAACGCACCCCTGGGTTCGTCAATCTTGGAAATCACTTCGGGACCCCAAAACTGAGTAATAGTCCAAGAAACGGGCCAGAATCGGTCCAAACTACGATTGTTGCTGACCGACACGTCTTGGGGTTTGACAACCACGGAAATCGCTTCGGAACCCCAAAACGGTTAGTAATAGTCCACGAAACAGGCCTGAATCGACAAAAACCGCAAGTGTTGATCACCGACACATAAACGCACCCCGGGGTTCGTCAATCGTGAAAATCACTACGGGACCCCAAAACAGTGAGTAATAGTCCATGAAACGGGCAAGAATCGGCCAAAACTGCGAGTGTTGATGACCGACACGTAAGCGGGCCTTGGGGTCCAACAACTATAGAAATCGCTTCGGGACCCCAAAACGGCGAGTAATAGACCAAGTAACGGGCGAGAATCGGCAAAAACTGTGAGTGATGATGACCGGCACGTAAACGTACCTCGGGGTTTGTTAATCGTGGAAATCACTCGGGGACCCCCTAACAGTGAGTAATAGTGCTTGAAACGGACCAGAATTGGCCAAATTTGTGAGTGTTAAAGACCGACACGTAAACGCACTCGGGGTTTGTCAATCGTGGAAATCACTCCGGGATCCCAAAACTGAGTAATAGTCCAAGAAAAGGGCCAGAATCGACCCAAACTGCGATTGTTGCTGACCGAGACGTAAACGCACCTTGGGGTTTGACAACCATGGAAATCGCTTTGGGACCCCAAAACGTTAAGTAATAGTCCATGAAACAGGCCAGAATCGACAAAACTGCGAGTGTCGATGGCCGACATGTAAACGCACCACTGGGTTCGTCAATCGTGAAAATCACTCCGGGACCCCAAAACAGTGAGTAATAGTCCAAGAAACGGGCTAGAATCGGCCAAAATTGCGAGTGTTGATGACCGACACGTGAGTGCACCTTGGGGTTCAATAACTATGGAAATCGCTTTGGGACCCCAAAACGGTGAGTAATAGTCCACAAAATGGGTAAGAATTGGCCAAAACTGTGAGTGTTGACGACGGACATGTAAACGCACATCGAGGATCGTCAATCGTGGAAATCGTTTTGGGACCCCAAAATAGTGAGTAATAGTGCCCGAAACGGACCAGAATCAGCCTAAATTGTGAGTGTTGATGACCAACATGTAAACGCACCCCGGGGTTCGTCAATTGTGGAAATCACTTCGGGACTCGAAAACTGAGTAATAGTCCAAGAAACGGGCCAGAATCGGCCCAAACTGCGATTGTTGCTGACAGACATCCCTTTGGGTTTGACAACCATGGAAATCGCTTCGGGACCCCAAAACGGTGAGTAATAGTCCATGAAACGGGCCAGAATCGAAAAAAAAACGCGAGTGTTAATGACCGACATGTAAACGCACCCTGGGGTTCGTCAAACGTGAAAATCACTGCGGGGCCGCAAAATAGTGAGTAATAGTGCACGAAACGGACCAGAATCTGCCAAAACCGCGAGTGTTGACGACCGACATGTAAACGCACCCCGGGGTACGTCAATCGTGGAAATCATTTCGGGACCACAAAATTGAGTAATAGTCGAAGAACGGGACAGAATCTGCCCAAACTGCGAGTCTTGATGGCCAACACATAAGCACACTTTGGGGTTCGACAACCATGGAAATCGATTTGAGACCACAAAATGGTGGGTAGTAGTCCACGAAACGGGTCAGAATCGATAAAAACCATGAGTGTTGATGACCGACACATAAACGCACCTCGGGGTTCCTTAAGCATGGAAATCACACCGGGACCCCAAAACAGTGAGTAATAGTCCACGAAAGGGCCAGAATCGGCAAAAACTATGAGTGTTCATGACCGACACGTAAGCACACCTTAGGGTTCAACAACTATGGAAATCGCTTCGGGACCCCAAGACGGTGAGCAATAGTCCACGAAACGGGTCAGAATTGGCCAAAACTGTGAGTGTGGACGACGGACATGTAAATGCACCCCGGGGATAGTCAATCGTGGAAGTCGCTCTGGGACCCCAAAACAGTGAGGAATAGTGCATGAAACGGACAAGAATCGGTCCAAATTGTGAGTGTTGATGACCGACACGTAAACGCACCCCTGGATTCGTCAATCTTGGAAATCACTTCGGGACCCCAAAACTGAGTAATAGTCCAAGAAACGAGCCAGAATAGGTCCAAACTGCGACAGTTGCTGACCGACACGTAAGCACACCTTGGGGTTTGACAACCACGGAAATCGCTTCGGAACCCCAAAATGGTGAGTAATAGTCCACGAGACGGGCCAGAATCGACAAAAACAGCGAGTGTTGATGACCGACACGTAAACGCACCCGGGGTTCGTCAATCGTGAAAATCACTCCGAGACCCCAAAACAATGAGTAATAGTCCAAGAAACAGGCAAGAAACGGCCAAAACTGCGAGTGTTAATGACCGACACGTAAACGGACCTTGGGGTTCAACAACTATGGAAATCGCTTCGGGACCCCAAAACGGCGAGTGATAGACCACGAAACGCGCGAGAATCTGCAAAAACTGTGAGTGATGATGACCAACACGTAAACGTACCTCGGGGTTTGTTAATCGTGGAAATCACTCGGGGACCCCCAAACAGTGAGTAATAGTGCTCGAAACGGACCAGAATTGGCCAAAATTGTGAGTGTTGAAGACCGACACGTAAACACACCCCGGGGTTTGTCAATCGTGGAAATCACTCAGGGATCCCAAACCTGAGTAATAGTTCAAGAAACGGGCCAGAATCGACCCAAACTGCGATTGTTGCTGACCGACACGTAAACGCACCTTGGGGTTTGACAACCATGGAAATCGCTTCGGGAACCCAAAACGGTCAGTAATAGTCCATGAAACGGGTCAGAATTGACAAAAACCACGAGTGTCGATGACCGACATGTAAACGCACCCCGGTGTTCGTCAATTGTGAAAATCACTCCGGGACCCCAAAACAATGGGTAATAGTTTAAGAAACGGTCTAGAATCAGTCAAAACTACGAGTATTGATGACCCACACGTAAGCGCACCTTGGGGTTCAACAACTATGGAAATCGCTTCGGGACCCTAAATCGGTAAGTAATAGTCCACGAAATGGGTAAGAATTGGCCAAAACTATGAGTGTTGACGACGGACACGTAAACGCACCCCGGGGATCATCAATCGTGGAACTCGCTTTGGGACCCCAAAACTGTGAGTAATAGTGCACGAAACGGACCAGAATCAGCCTAAATTGTGAGTGTTGATGACCGACACGTAAACGCACCCCGGGGTTCGTCAATCGTGGAAATCACTTCGGGACTCCAAAACTGAGTAATAGTCCAAAACGGGCAAGAATCGGCCCAAACTACAATTGTTGATGACAGACACGTAAACATCCCTAGGGGTTTGACAACCATGGAAATCGCTTCGGGACCCCAAAACGGTGAGTAATGGTCCACGAAACGGGCCAGAATCAAAAAAAATCGCGAGTGTTGATGACCGACATGTAAACGCACCCCGGGGTTCGTCAATCGTGAAAATCACTCCGGGACCCTAAAACAGTGAGTAATAGTGCACGAAACGGACCAGAATCTGCCAAAATTGTGAGTGTTGATGACCGACACGTAAACGCACCCCGGGGTACGTCAATCGTGGAAATTATTTCGGGACCCTAAAATTGTGCAATAGTCGAAGAAACGGGCCAGAATCGGCCCAAACTGCGAGTCTTGATGACCAACAAATAAGCACACTTTGGGTTCGACAACCATGGAAATAGCTTTGGGACCACAAAACGGTGAGTAATAGTCCATGAAATGGGACAGAATCGACAAAAACCGCGAGTGTTGAGGACCGACACGTAAACGCACCTCGGGGTTCGTCAATCGTGAAAATCACTCCGGGACCCCAAAACAGTGAGTAATAGTCCAAGAAACGGGCAAGAATCAGCCAAAACTGTGAGTGCTGATGACCGACACATAAGCGGGCCTTGGGGTTCAACAACTATGGAAATCGCTTCGAGACCACAAAACGGTGAGTAATAGACCACGAAACGGGCCAGAATCGGCCAAAACTGTGAGTGTTGATGACCGACAGGTAAACGCACCTCGGGGTTCATTAATCGTGGAAATCACTCGGGGACCCCCAAAATAGTGAATAGTAGTGCTCCAAACGGACCAGAATCGGCCAAACTTGTGAGTGTTGATGACCGACACGTAAACGCACCCCGGGGTTTGTCAATCGTGGAAATCACTCCGGGATCCCAAAACTGAGTAATAGTCCAAGAAACGGGCCAGAATCGGCCCAAACTGCGATTGTTGCTGACGACACATAAACACACCTTGGGGTTTGACAACCATGGAAATCGCTTCGGGACCCCAAAACGGTGGGTAATAGTCCATGAAACGGGCCAGAATCGAGAAAAACCGTGATTGTTGATGACCGACACATAAACGCACCCCGGGGTTCATCAATCGTGAAAATCATTCCGGGACCCCGAAACAGTGAGTAATAGTCCAAGAAACGGACAAGAATCGTCCAAAACTGCTAGTGTTAATGACCGACACGTAAGCGGACCTTGGGGTTCAACAACTATGGAAATCGCTTCGGGACCCCAAAACAGTGAGTAATAGACCACGAAATGGGCCAGAATTGGACAAAACTATGAGTGTTGACGACGGACACGTAAACGCACCCTGGGGATCCTCAATCATGAAATCGCTCTGGGACCCCAAAACAGTCAGTAATAGTGCACGAAACGGACCAGAATCGGCCAAAATTGTGAGTGTTGATGACCAACACATAAACGCACCCTGGGTTCGTCAATCATGGAAATCACTCCGAGACCCCAAAACTGAGTAATAGTCCAAGAAACGGCCCAGAATCGGCCCAAACTGCGATTGTTGCTGACCTACACATAAGCGCACCTTGGGGTTTGACAACCATGGAAATCGCTTCGGGACCCCAAAAAAGTGAATAATAGTCCACGAAACGGGCTAGAATCGACAAAAACTGCGAGTGTGGATGACCGGCACGTAAACGCACCCCGGGGTTCATCAATCGTAGAAATCACACCGGGACCCCCAAACTGTGAGTAATAGTCCACTAAACAGGCTAGAATCAGCCAAAACTATGAGTGTTGATGACCGACACGTAAGCGCACCATAGGGTTCAACAACTATGCAAATCGCTTCGGGACCCTAAAACGGTGAGTAATAGTCCACAAAACGGGTCAGAATTGGCGAAAACTACGAGTGTTGACGACGGACACGTAAACGCAACCCGGGGATCGTCAATCGTGGAAATCGCTCTGGGATCCCAAAACTGTGAGTAATAGTGCACGAAACGGACCAGAATTGGCCAAAATTGTGAGTGTTGATGACGGACACGTAAACACACCTCGGGGTTCGTCAATCGTGGAAATCACTCTGGGACTCCAAAACTGAGTAATAGTCCAAGAAACAGGCCAGAATTGGCCCAAACTACGATTATTGTTGACCTACACGTAAGCGCACCTTGGGGTTTGGCAACCATGGGAATCGCGTCGGAACGGTGAGTAATAGTCCACGAAACGAGCCAGAATCGACAAAAACCGCGAGTGTTGATGACCGACACGTAAACACACACCGGGGTTCGTCAATCGTGAAAATCATTACGGGACCCCAAAATAGTGAGTAAATAGTCCGAGAAACGGGCCAGAATCGGCAAAAACTATGAGTGTTGATGGCCGACACATAAGCGCACCTTGGGTTCAACAACTATGGAAATCGCTTCGGGACCCTAAAACAGTGAGTAATAGTCCACGAAACGAGTCAGAATTGGCCAAAATTGTGAGTGTTGACGACGGACACGTAAACGCACCCCGGGGATCATCAATCCTGGAAATCGCTCTGGGACCCCCAAAAGGTGAGTAACAGTGCACGAAACGGACCAGAATCGGCAAAAATTGTGAGTGTTGATGACCGACACGTAAACGCACCCCAGGGTTCGTTAATCGTGGAAATCACTTTGGGACCCCAAAATTGAGTAATAGGCACAAAAACGGGCCAGAATCGGCCCAAACTGCGAGTCTTGACAACCAACACGTAAGCAGAGCATGGGGTTCGAGAACCATGGAAATCGCTTTGGGAGCACAAAACGGTGAGTAATAGTCAACGGAACGGGTCAAAATCGACAAAAACTGCGAGTGTTGATGACCGACACGTAAACGCACCTCGGTGTTCGTTAATCGTGAAAATCACTTCGGGACCCCAAAACATTGAGTAATAGTCCACGAGACGGGCCAGAATCGGTCAAAACTATGAGTATTGATGACCGACACATAAACGCACCCCGGGTTCGTTAATCGGGGAAATCACTCCGGGGCCCCCAAATAGTGTCCATGAAATGGGCCAGAATCGGCCAAAACTATGATGTTGATGACCGACACGTAAGCGCACCTTGGAGTTCAACAACTATGGAAATCGCTTGGGACCCCAAAACGGTGAGTAACAGTCCATGCAATGGGTCAGAATAGGCCAAAACTGTGAGCATTGACGACGGACACGTAAACGCACCCGGGGATCATCAATCGTGGAAATCACTTTGGGACCCCAAAACGGTGAGTAATAGTGCACGAAATGGACCAGAATCGGCCAAAATTGTGAATGTTGATGACCGACACGTAAACGCACCCCGGGGTTCGTAAATCGTGGAAATCACTTCGGGACCCCAAAACCGAGTAATAGTCCAAGAAATGGGCCAGAATCGGCCCAAACTGCGATTGTTGCTGACTAACACGTATACACACCTTGGGGTCTGACAACCCTGGAAATCGCTTCGGGACCCCAAAACGGTGAGTAATAGTCCATGAAACGGGCCAGAATCGAAAAAAACCGTGAGTGTTGATGACCGACATGTAAACGCACCTCGGGGTTCGTCAATCATGAAAATCACTCCGGGACCCCAAAACAGTGAGTAATAGTGCATGAAACAGACCAGAATCGGCCAAAATTGTGAGTGTTGATGATAGACACGTAAACGCACCCCGAGGTTCATCAATCGTGGAAATCACTTTGGGACTCCAAAATTGAGTAATACTTAAAGAAACGGGCTAGAATCAGCCCAAACTACGAGTCTTGACGACCAACACGTAGGCACACTTTGGGGTTCGACAACCATGGAAATCGCTTTGGGACCACAAAACGGTGAGTAATAGTCCATGAAACGGGCCAGAATCGACAAAAACCACGAGTGTTGATGACCGACACATAAACGCACCTCGGGGTTCGTTAATCGTGGAAATCACTGCGGGACCCCAAAACAGTGAGTAATAGTCAAAAACGGGCCAGAGTCGGCAAAAACTGTGAGTGTTGATGACCGACACGTAAGCGCACCTTGGGGTTCAACAACTATGGGAATCACTTTGGGACCCCAAAAAGGTGAGTAATAGTCCACGAAACGGCTCAGAATCTGCCAAAACCGTGAGTGTTGATGACCGAAACGTAAACGCACCCCAGGGTTCGTTAATCGTCGAAATCACTCCGGGACCCCAAAACAGTGAGTAATATTGCAACGAAACGGACAAGAATCAGCCAAAACTGTGAGTGTTGATGATCGACACGTAAACGAACCCCGGGGTTCGTCAATCGTGGAAATCACTTTGGGACCCCAAAACTGAGTAATCCTTTATGTTTTCATGAATATATTTGTGTTCTTGATCCTATCTTGCAAGTTGTAGACACCTATTAAAAGTTATGATCTGCATACCCCCAAGGTGAAAATAATTGGGATTCTTTCCGGTGATTACCGTAGTTTGAGGAGATCATGTATTCACTAAGTGCTAATGCTTTGGTTCGGTTCTCTATTAAAAGGAGGCCTTAATATCCCTTAGTTTCCATTAGGACCCCGCTGCCACGGGAGGGTAGGACAGAAGATGCCATGCAAGTTCTTTTCCATAAGCATGTATGACTATATTCGGAATACATGCCTACATTATATTGATGAATTAGAGCTAGTTCTATGTCTCCCTAGGTTATAACTGTTGCATGATGAATGCCATCCTACATAACTATCCATCATTGATCCATTGCCTATGACCTTTTCACATATTGATATTTGCTACATTACTTTGCCGTTGTCATTGCTACAATTACTACAAAACTGCTATTGTTACTTTTGCCACCGTTACCGTTACTTCCATACTACGTTGCTACTAAATACTTTGTTGCAAATATTAAGTCTTTCAGGTGTGGTTGAATTGACAACTCAGCTGCTAATACTTGAGAATATGCTTTGGCTCCCCTTGTGTCGAATCAATAAATTTGGGTTGAATACTCTACCCTCAAAAACTGTTGTGATCCCCTATACTTGTGGGTTATTAGTGGGCCCCACGGGCCTCCTCCCATGTGCTCCTTTGGCTCCCTGGGTACAGGTCTTCTGTCCAAAAAAATCTCCAAAAAGTTTTGTTGCATTTGGACTTAGTTTGGCATTGATATTCTGCAAAGTAAAAAACAAGCAGAAAACAACAACTTGCACTAGGCACTATGTCAATAGCTTTGTCCCAAAAATGACATAAAGTTGCTAGTAAATGAATATAAAACATCGAAGATTAATAATATAACAACATGGAACAATGAAAAATTATAGATACGTTGGAAACGCATCGATAACTTACAAGATATGATCCGAAACACACTTATATTCATGATAATTGTAAGTGCATCTAGTGCCCCTTAGTGATTTTGGTGTATTGAAGACTTATAGGTTAAGTAACTAATGCGTTTGTGAGTGTACACAGGTCTATAAGTCTATGAGGAGTTTGATATTTACAGTGAAAGTCGACCCTAAAAATGAAGTTCTTCAACTCAAGACTTTGATATTCAAGACTTTCTCAAGACTTTGAAAGTGAAGAAATTGGTGTGATCCACGAAGACTTGGTATTCACTTGAGGAACATGAAGCGTGAAGACTTTTGTTTTCGTAGTTTCATTTTCTCTTTCTTGAGTCATAGGAAACACCGTCTTTGTTAAAGGGGTCGAGGAAATACTAAGGAAAATTTCCATTTGATGCTCAACTCAAAATCCTACACCTAACAAACCCTTCGAGTGAAGCCGTTGGAAATCTCATACGATTCAGTCAATTTCTTCAAAGGATGAGGACGAAGCTCTTACAGTCACTGAGGAATTTGTTCTGACCGAGGAGTTAGGAATTCGCCAAAGGCGAATTGCCTACACAAGGAGGAACATGATAGCCCCGAGGAATTTGATATTCAAATTTCCGACCGTTCTTTATCTTCTTGCGCCACCGTCCCAAATATCTTATCCACCTAACGGTCATATCATTGAAGGGCATTTATGTCTTATCATGTCGGGCTGCTCCCTAGGCTATAAATAGCCGCCCCCTACAACCACTTGTTGGTTGGCTGCTCCGAGAGAACTTGACACTTGTCATTTGAGAGCAACCCATCCTCCGAGGACTTTGAGCGAAAATCATCGAGTGAGGAAAACCCAAAAGTGAAAAAAAACCCAAAAACCAAACCCCAACAAACCCAAAGTGATTGAGCATCATCAAGAAATTGATCCTGCGTGGATCCGACGCTTGTTACCTTTGAAGATTGTGCTTCTTCCAGACGGTTAGGCGTCATGGTCTAGAGCATCCAAGAGGAATTGTGGATCGCCGAGTGACCAAGTCTGTGAAGGTTTGGAAGTCGCTGAAGACTTACCACGAGTGATTGGACGAGGTCTGCGTGACCTTAGTTCAAGGAGAATCTGGCGAGGACTTGGTGTCCTGAGCTGCGTGCTTTCGGATCGGGTGTCCGGGACTGTGTGTCCTCGAAGTTTAAATACTCACCCGCTCAACCAGACGTACAACCGAGACAAAGTTGGAACTGGTCTACCAAATCATTGTCTTCACCAACCTAACTGGTTCTATTTCCTCAACCCTTTCAATTCCTCATAAGCTGTCTTTGTGTGTTTGTCATATCTGTGTTTGAAGACTTTGGTGAAGACTTTCTCAATTTCCTCAGTTCAATTTCTTCGGTCTATTTGTCTTCATCTTGTGTTATCCTGTGATTACGCTTTCTGTACTCTGTGATTGTCTTCATTTCATCATGATGACTATGCTAGTAATCCGTTATGCTTACTTCTGAGTACTTATTCCGCTGCAAGTATTTCTTCGCTAAGGAATTTCCTCACCGGCAACTTCCTCAGTGAAGAATTCATAAAAATCGCCTATTCACCCCCTCTAGTCGATATAACGCACTTTCAATTGGTATCGAGCAAGGTACTCCCTTGTTACGTGTGATTTTGGTTTAACCACACGGAGTTTTAGTTATGTCGACCGCAGGTATGATCAAGGTCTCGGCGGTGTCCTACCTTCGATGGGACGGACTACCCCTCTTGGAAGAACAAAATGCGAATGCATCTTGAAGCAATTGACAACGATCTACGGTATGTTGTGACAAAAGGTGTTTCCTCACCACACCTTCTCCGAATGATGCTGATGTGAAGAGATTCAAGCAACTCGATTCTCAAGCGAAGAATATCATATGTGGCCATCTCGAGCAAAGGTCAATATGGAAGAGTGAGTGCTTTGGAATCTGCCAAACTCATCCGGGACAGGCTGTCCAAAGTAAATGAAGGTGTTTCAACTCAGCGTGACTCTCGAGTTGATGTTCTTCTAATCTCTTCAACCGCTTCAAAAGACTCGACAACGAAAATGTTCAACAAACCTTCGATCGCCTCACCGACATCTCAAATGAGCTTCAAGCACTTTGGGTGCCACCGACATCACCGACCATGAGGTGGTGAAGAAATTGCTAAGATCGCTGATTCCTCATTTGATACTCGCACCGATGATACAAGAACGAGCTGACTACAAGTCTCTTGATCCTGCCGATATCCTCGAAAGGCTAAATACTCACGAAGTTCCAACTTGAAAAGAGAGATCTCTATGGTTACGGCTATGGAAAACACGTGCCTCAAGGCCAAGGTCAGGTCCGAATCGAGAGTGAAGACTACGGTAGTAGCCTTGGAGATCCCAAGAATTTGGCCAGAGCTAGCACTGCTCGTGAAGAAATTCCAAAAATTCTCAAGACGTGGTCGCTTTGGAAAATCCTCAAGAAGCAGTGATTCCTCATCTAGTGACTATAAGAGAAGACTTTGCCACAAATGCAAGAAACCTGGTCACTATATCCAAGATTGTCCTTAGTGGGAAAAGGAATTAAGAAAGAAGAAACACAAGGATTACAGTTCTGATGACGTGAAGAAGAAGAAGAAATCATCAAAATCTTCATCATCAAAATCCTCAAAACCTTCTTCTCACAAGAAGAGCAGCTCCAAAAAGGCTCGGGCATTCATTGGCAAGGAAATGGACTCAAGCTGAATCTGAGGAAAATGAGGAAGAGGAGGAGTCTCAAGAATCCGAATCTGGTGTGGCTAGTCCGGCTCTTGCTATCGCTTATGTTAGCAAGTCCATCTTCAACATCAAGAAACCGACTCACCGACAAACCCGATGAGGAAAATGATGACTACGCTCCCACCTATTGCTTCATGGAAAAAGGTGCCAAGGTACTCAATTTCACCTCCTCCGAATCCGGTGAAAATGAATCGATGAGGATCTCAAGCCCAGCTACTCTAAACTTGCTAAGATTGCTATAAAACAACAAAGGGCTTTTGAAAAGGTTCAAAACATGCTAGATAAGAGTGATGATATGTTAGGTGAAGAAATGGATCGCACTCAAGCCCCGATCAAAATCTTCAGAGACTTGATCTAGGCTTGATAACCTTCAAGGTCATCATAACACTCTCTTATCTGATCATGAGAAACTTTCTTATGAATTTCTTCAAAGAAAGCAAGATCTTGAGAAGCTAAGAGCGAGTTATGAAGATCTTCAGAAGGAGCGCGATTCATTACTTGCTCAACAAATCAGCACTTCTCAAGAAGAATTTGTTCCTCCATGCTTAAAGTGCATAGAACGTGAATCTGCTAATTCTTCACCAATGTTCAAATGCTTCAATCGTTACAAATTCTTCACCTGCCTCTGCTATCACTAATTCCTCATCTCGAGGACATTGTTAGTATCACCGACGATGCAGATCGAAGGAATTGTACATGATGTGCATGTACAAAAGCCTCAAAGGGCATCGACTCTTTGTGATGTGCTTAAAAGCGAGATCCTCAACAGAACCCTAGGAAAGAGGGTATCGCATTTGAGAGGAAATTAAATGCCGATGGAACATCTTTGAAGCCCGAGCGGTACCCCAAAACCTCATGGGTTGCTGCAAAGGGACCTCCAGATTGATCCATCTACCTTATCTGGTTTTTCATGCGAATTTCCTCATTACTGGCGATGAGTCATTTGACTCCAATTATAAACTGTTCAAAAATCAGAATGGTGAAGTATTTGCTAGATATGTTGGCACTAACTGCAGGAACGGTTCCCCTATGAAGAAAATATGGGTTCCCAAGAAGTGTCTTGAAAGTCTTCAGGTGAATGTCCTCATGACACCACCAGTGAAGAAAAGGAACCCCAGATCAAATTCTTCATATGGACCTAATTCTTCATATGGATCCAAGTCCTCATACGGACCAAATTCCTCACGTGGATCAAATTCCTCAAAAGGATCAAAGTCCTCATATGATTATCATCGTGCTAATAACTCTGTTTCGCAGGGTAGAGCTAAGGGCTATGAATATGTGCATTATTCTTCAAACCAATATGTTCATAAGTCCTAATTTCTCTGCTTATTCATATGCTTACCCTAACCCCTCTTATGTGAAACGAAATGGTTTGGCCTCTATGCCACCATTCTCATATGGTGCTTTCATGAGAATGATGAACTCTTTGCCACCCCTTCAGATGTGGGTGGTGAAGAAAAGAACTAATCTCTTCTGCGGTCAGGTCTCCAGGCGTGCCTAAACGTCTCAAGAATTTCTTTGGGGCACGACAAAATTGCCTAAAAGGACGCAGGCTAATCATGACGAAATGAACTTTCATTTCACACGTCCTCCCTCGCTTATCTCGAATCTTGGTGATGAAATTCATCGATGAACTTGATATCATATTCTTCACTGATGAAGTATATGAGATCGTAAGTTGTACAAATTCATCTGCAGGATGATCAACCCAAAGCCACTGAGTGGGTTCTCGATAGTGGATGTACAAATCACATGACCGTGACAAGAATCTATTGATGGATGCTACCTTATCACCGTCACATCTCAAGCATATCATCTTTGGCCGACAAAGGCAAAAGTCGTGTATTGGGACTTGGTAAGGTTGTTATCTCTAAGGACATGCACATGGACAAAGTCATGCTTGTTGAGTCTTTAGGATATAACCTCATGTCAGTCTCAATGCTTTGTGATCTTGATATGGTTGTTATCTTTGGCAAATGTCGGTTATCGTGATTATGGAAGTCGACAATTCCAAAGTCTTCGAAGGCTTTACGAGAGGAGACTTGTATATTGTTGATTTTTCCACAGGACCACAACCAGCCGTGTGTCTACTTGCAAAAGCTTCAGAAGGCTGGCTATGGCATCGACGACTTGGTCACGCAGGCATGAGGAATTTGCACACGCTTGCAAAGAAGAAGCATGTCATTGGCATTGAGAATGTCAAATTCCTCAAGAATCACCTATGCGGAGCCTGTGAAGCTGGAAAAATGACCAAGGCCAAGCATCCAGCTAAGACTATCATGACCACTACTCGCCCCTTCAATTGCTTCACATGGACCTCTTTGGTCCCAATCATTATTCAAATTGTCGTTAATGAAGCATCACTATATGGCTTTGTTATTGTTGATGATTACTCTCGTTACACATGGGTACACATTGTTACTTACAAAAATCAAGTGCAGGAAATCTTCAAACGATTTTCCTCGAGGGCTTCAACCAACTTTGGTGTGAAGATCAAGCACATCAGGAGTGACAATGGAACTGAGTTCAAGAATTCCGGTCTTGATGATTATCTTGATGAACTTGGTATTACTCATGAGTTATCTGCTCCCTATACTCCTCAACAAAATGGCGTCGTGGAGCGCAAGAACAGAACTCTTGTTGAGATGGCCCGCACTATGCTTGATGAATACAAAACGCCTAGTCGTTTCTGGATTGAAGCAATTGACACTGCGTGCCACATCATCAACAGAGTATATCTTCACAAATTCTTCAAAAAGACTGCCTATGAACTCCTCACAGATAAGAAACCCAATGTAAGTTATTTCAAAGTCTTGATTGCTAAATGCTGGATTAGAGATCCTCACCACAACTCTAAATTTGCACCGAAAGCACATGAAGGTTTTATGCTTGGTTACGGAAAGGACTCGCACACCTCTGAGTCTTCAACATCACTCTACACAAGATTGTTGACACCGTAGATCTGCGGTTCGATGAAACTAATGGCTTGCAAAGAGAGCACCTACCTTCGTGTTAGACGAACCAGCACCGAGGATTCTATCGGGTTCAAGGCAACCGAGGATGTCATTCCCATCAAGAAACTGCTGAAGAATTCATTCCTCAGACGTGAAGAACGTCGAGCTGATGCACTGAAGATAATCTTTGAAGAAAATGGTGATGAGGAAAATGATCAAATTCCTCGAAGACAACCAGCTCATCCTCGCGTTGCAAAAGAAGTGCAAGTTGACAAGATCATCGATGACATTGAAGCGCCAGGTCCTCTCACACGCTCAAAAGCTTCACATTTATCTAACTTTTGTGGGCACTATGCTTTTGTCTCTATCACAGCCCTCTAAGGTAGATGAAGCATTTACGAGCCGGAGTGGATTCGGGCAATGCAAGAAGAATTACATCGATTCGAGCTCAACAACGTCAGGGAACTGGTCAAACGTCGAGATCCTCGCAAGCATAATATCATTGGCACAAAGTGGATCTATCGCAACAAACAAGATGAAAATGGTCTTGTGGTGAGGAATAAGGCACGACTAGTAGCTCAAGGCTACACGCAGTTGAAGGAATTGATTTCGATGAAACTTTTGCACTGTTGCTAGACTTGAGTCTATTCGCATATTACTCGCCTATGCTAACCATCACAATATCACTTTATATCAAATGGATGTGAAAAGTGCATTCCTCAATGGTAAGCTTGAGGAAGTAGTATATGTTGCTCAACCCCGTGTTTTGAAGATCCAAAGAATCCTGACAAAGTCTTCAGACTAAATAAGGCCCTCTATGGTCTCAAGCAAGCCCCTCGGGCGTGGTATGATATATTGAAGGAATTCTTCGTGAAGAATGGCTTCACACCCGGTTCACTCGATCCTACTCTTTTTACTAAATCATATGATGGTGAACTGTTTGTGTGCCAAATATATGTTGATGATATTATCTTTGGATGTACTGACCAGCGTTATAGTGATGAATTTGCCTATATGATGAGTGAAGAATATCAAATGTCTATGATGGGAGAGTTGAAATTCTTCTTAGGTCTTCAAATTAAATCAACAACACAATGGCATATTCATATCTCAGGAGAAATACCTCAAAGATGTCCTGAAGAAATTCGGCATGCAAGATTGCAAAGGTGTCAAAATTCCTATGCCCACAAATGGCCATCTATGCAATCGATGAAAATGGTATTGACTTGATCACAAGGTATACCGCTCCATGATTGGTTCTTTATTGTACTTATGTGCATCTAGGCCAGATATAATGCTTAGTGTTTGCATGTGTGCCCGATTTCAAGCTACACCGAAGGAATCACACCATAAGGCTGTGAAGCATATTCTTCGATATCTAGCTCACACACCAACACTAGGATTATGGTACCCCAAGGGCTCTACTTTTGATCTCATTGGATATTCTCGACTCGACTATGCCGGTGATCGTGTGGACCGCAAGTCAACATCTGGTACTTGTCATTTCCTCGGACGATCTTTGGTCCGTTGGTCCTCGAAGAAATGTAACTGTATCACTGTCCACTACAGAAGTTGAATACATTGCTGCTGGCTCGTGTTGTGCTCAATTACTATGGATGAAGCAAACCCTCAAGGACTACGGCATCAACGTGAAGAATGTGCCTCTCTACTGTGATAATGAGAGTGCCATCAAGATTGCTCACAACCCAGTTCAGCACTCGAAGACAAAGCACATTCAAATTCGTCATCATTTTCTTCGTGATCATGTGTTGAAGGGCGACATCTCCATCGAAAGCACGTGAAGACTGAAGAACAGCTAGCTGATATCTTCACTAAGCCCTTGGATGAGAAGAGATTTAGCAAGTTGCGGTGTGAGATAAATATCTTAGAATCTTCGAATGTTCTTTGAAAAGGACACACATCCTAACAGTTATGCAAAATTGATGACTTAGATGTGCAACACATGAAGAAACGTTTTTCTTCAATCAATGAAGAATAACACTCTAAGTGTGAAGAAATCAATGAAGAATTTGATTCTCAGAACCCTACGACAATTGTACGCGGTGTCTGAAATCATCATTCTTATACGGTGGGTCACGCCACCACCAAAGTTGAAAATCTTCAATTTGAGTTTTTCCTCAATTTTTCAAATTCTTCAGTTTTTCAAATTCTTCAATTTTGCAAAATCTTCACTATTTCCGTCGTCTTTCTTCATTGGCTATATATATATATATATATATATATATATATATATATATATATATATATATATATATATATATATATATATATATATATATATATATATATGGGTTTATGTCCTCTACAGCATTCACTTATAGCTATTTCTTCATGTCGCTTTTTCTGCTAAGTGAATGTGATCGGACCCTTCCCCCTCTATGCTATGCTCAACCCAATCCATTCACAAATTCTTCATGTGCGTTCTACTTTGAAACTCGTTCAAATTCTTCACTGTGTCCTTGACAGCTGAAGAAATTGCAACGGAACTTTTAAAACGAATCTTATCCAAACTTCGCTTTTACCGCTCAAACCGTTCCGCATCCCACGATGCATTATTATATTCGCCCACGATCGTACACGATCTCCACTACACAGTACGTGGGTGACACATGTCGTGAGAAGGGAAGCGGTCAGGGGCATGTTCGTCCTAAACCTTCGGGTGATCTGTTTTTCACCGTGGCTATAAATACCCCTCTCTCCCTTCCTCACTCTTTTACTCCGCTCGACCTCTCTCTCCCGCTCGAGCTCCTCAAAACCCTAGCGCCGCCGCTACTCCATCGTCGCCGGTGAGGAAAAGCTTCACTGACTTGACCTCTTCGCCGGCGTACTCGCGCCGACCGTGGAAAATCTTCACTCCGCCGTCGCCGTAGCTGATTTCCTCTGCCAAGTTAGGGCGTGGAAGATCTGAACAGGCGAACTTCCCTACTGTTCTTCTCAGTTCGTCGTGTTCTTCACTTCGGGTAAATTAAAAGTTACTTTTACTACTCGCTTTGATTCTCAAATTTTCTTCAAATTCTTCAAAGGTGTTTATTCTTCAAATCTTCACACATATGAACACCTCAAATCTCTTGACTCGTTTCTCTAAGCAATGATTTTCTTCAAGATTCCTCAATTGTGTGGATCTTGATCTATACAACTCTGGAACCTAAGACAAAGAACGCTTATTGAAATTCTTCAAGGCTCAATCTGGTCAAAATCCTCAAAACTTGTTCTTTTGAAAAACCTTACGAGAACGCATATGACCTCTCCAAATTCCTCGCACCTATACTGTTCATAGGTACAAATGTCCGCTGCTGAATCCCTAGGTTCTCATCAACTTAACTCATTTGCAGCATTCCTCGAAGAAAAACTGCACACTTCTTCAGAGAACTCAATTGTTCAATTTCCTCAACTGAAGAAAATGGCAGATGGTAAGAAGCCGCAGAAGGGAGGAAAGAAACCTGAGGTCATGACAAGATTTGAAATCCACGAGGAAATATATGCGACTCATGTACACCCAGTTGAGGAAAGCAAAAATCAACGCATAAGGTGCGTATTCGGAAGATTGAGCGGAGATGGGCACGGGAATGGAAGGAATACAGATATGTAACTCCTAAGTACATGAAGAAATTCGCTTTAAATCCTCCATGCCCAAGAGCTCCTTTGGCACCGCCAAATAGCTGATCCCACTAGCGTCAAACGCGGTGAGGACTTTCACGATGAATGGGCTAAACGCCAAGAAAAATTGGCAAAGCAAGCAAAGGAAGCAGTGAAGAATTTCAATGAGGATTCTGCTGCTTCTACTGCCACTGAGGTCTCGGTTAAACCGAGGAAATCAATGCAAAAGAAGCCTGCTAATAAGCCAAGTGCTTCATCATCTGCGCCCTCACGGCCAAGTTCCTCGTAAGACCTTCCAAGCAAATTCCTCACACCTTTCTGATTCCATCAAAGTCCTCAATCGCTCCATCAAAACATTCAGTCCCTGTGCACATGGCTACTTGTCAAAGAACCACTGGTTTCTCAATTGCCTCAGGCATTTCTTCAAGTTCCTCAGCTGCTCCAACTTCCTCATCAGGCCCGGCTCAAATTGAAGATCAAGGCAACAATTTGGGCCGAGGTCCTCGACCTAGTCCAAGGAAGAAACAAGTTGTATTTCATGTACCATCAGACGATGAGGCATCTGATGAAGAACTCGCAGAAATCATCAGAGACCGTCAAGTAAGGGCCGCTAGAGCCAAAGGTACATCTGTGCCACTGCTATTGGACCCGAAGAAAGTCCTCGACTTCATTGACCTCTGGCACAATGATCCCAATACCCCTCTGCCTGACCTTCCTTTGACACCTGGTCAAAGTCATGCGCTGACTCACTTCATTGCTGAAGAAAAATGGAAGTTTGAGAAGGCGAGGGAAATCAAGAAGGCTCAATACAGGAAGGAGAAGTTCCTGAAGAAAAACGTTGTCAAGATGACACCTGAGGAACTCCTCAAAATCCAAACTGAAATTCAAAACCTCAGCAAGAATTTCGATACATACTATGTTGATTGGCAAGGAGTCAAGACCAGATTCGTCGATCTGACGAAGAAAATCACAAATGTTGCTGCCCCAGTGCAACGTGAAATTCCTCAGCCGAGCCTCGCTCAGCTCTTGAAGAAAATGTTGATTCGAATGATGATCCCATCCCAGCCATCGAAGAAATTGCCAGGCACCCACTAGTGGTGCGCTGAAGAAATTGCTCAAGACAGAGGAACTGCATCACCGCTCCTCAAGAAAGCGCACCAAATTCCTCGGCTCCTCCTGCACCAACTCCAACTCCAATTCTTCCATCCGCTTCGATGTGAAGAAAACCAAAAGGCTGCGTAATCGAGCTGCTGTGAAGAAAAGGAAAGCATCAGCTGCGTCAGATTCTTCGGCTGCGAAGAAAATGAAGCCAATGACCAGCTCCGTTGAAAACCCAATTGATGCTGTTCCAATTTCCTCCATACCATCAAAGGAAGTTGTTCCTTTTGGAGAAGATTATGAAATCCCAACCGGATCTGATGAAGAACATCAATCTGCTGCTTCGTCAGAGAAAATTGATGAAGAAATTGAAGTGGAAGCAATCCCTTCAACCCCGATTATTTCCTCATCGGACCATGAAATTCCTCAAGCTGGTGCCGAGGAAACTGAAAATGAAGATGTGGATATTGGATGCACCACACCGGTGATCGCGATGACTTTTGGGAAAGTCGGCATCCCAATACTCCTCTTTTCACCCCGCTCCAACAAGTTCCTCACTCCCCGCATGCATTTGTCCAAATAGACTCAAGAAAATCAACCCACCGGTTACGTGCATGAAGAAATTCCAGCCACTAGTGCTGATGAAACTGCTGCTATTCCTCAGACTGCACAAGTTGAGGACCAAGGAATTCCTCAGGCTGAAGAACCTGAACTTACGATTCCTGAGGTGGTGATGCAACTCACTGACACCCCTCTGCCCAAGCAAAAGAATCCATTCTCAACCAAGCAAAAGTTCAAGGCTGAAGATTTCTTTGCCGAGCACGTGTTCTTCGCTGAATATAATCCTTATGATTCTGCTCGAATTAGGAAGAGGCGCTTCTGGACTGCCAGTCAAGCCAACTTCTATTCCTCTGTGCTTTTCAACAAGGACAAAATCTTCGATCATGCTCATATTCCTCATGTGGATATGGAGTCGCTGCCAGGCTTTGAGCCCGTCCTAAGTGTTCTTCACGACGCAGGACTTCTAAACTTCTGCACTGATATTTGTGATTGGAACGAAGAGCTAATTCTTCAGTTCTATGCAACCCTGCACATCACCGGAGATGCTGAAGACGTAAATTCATGGGTCTTAGATTGGATGACTGAAAATACCCACTATAAGGCACCAGCAAGTGAATTGCTTCGTGCTCTACCCCTCAGTCCTCCGCTTGATGGTGCACGTCGTATCTATGAAGAAAAGGAACTTTCAAATCACTATATGCAAGTGTTGATGAAGCCTTTGAAGCCAAGGCAGGCACCAAGAACCAAATTCCTCGTCAAGGAATTATTATATGTGCCTCGAACAGTCTATCGAATTTTGACGAAGACTATGAGTCCTATCAAGGGCCACGACTCGAATGATGAAGAAGTCGTTGGCATCATGAAGAATATGCTTTTCAACATCATCCATGGCGTTCCGTCAATTTCCATGATTTCTTCATGAGGACTCGCTAACATTGCCATGTCACCTTTTGAAATTTGAAGCCTTATGCGCCTTGGATTATGAGATTCATCGGTCAAGGTCTTCACTAAATTACAAAGTCGATACTTTGAACCACTGCAGCTACCGCCTCGATTGAAGTCCTCAAACGGCCAATTGCCTCGACTAATGAAAAGGGCAAGGCTATCACAGTGATAGATGAAGGCATTCGTCCATTGGATGGACAGTTTAGCAGCGACATCTTACTCCACCAATGATGACTCTGCCACACATGACTCTGCAGCAAATACCTCAGTCAAGCAAAATCCTCAAGGAACTGCTCCCAGGGTGATGACTGATCGTGAATTACTCCTCAGTCTTCATCAGAAGGTTGATCGCAATCATAAGTGGGTCAAACGTCAGTTTGGTACTCTTCTTTATAACATGACCTCAACCCACAATGCTGTGAAGAAAAACCACTACTACCTTCATGAAACCTTCAAGCGCACCTGGGCTGTTCTTTCACATGTCTACAGTGAAGAAGAACCGGCGTCAATGGGACTCAAGGAAGAATTTGACTGGTCTGCACCTCCTCCGAAGAAATTCAAGAAAGTCAAAGTTCCTTCCTTGGTGGCCAGCTCCTATTCTTCATCTCGCGACACTGATGAAAATGAAGATTTGGAAGACAACATTGCTGGTCCTACTTCAACGAACAACCCCGACAATCTTTGGCGCTCCGTCTTCAACTTGAAATTCCTCGGGCGTTAGTCCTCGGTTTGATCCTTTTGGTCATTCGATGACAAAGGGGAGAAATTTGAGTTAGTCTTCAAGCGGGTCTCGTTTGTCTATATACAGTATTTTATTAAGTTACAACTCTCGTTCTTCTGAAACCTTTTATTAGATCGAGTTGTAATCTTAAACCCGATGGTGCTTTGATACTTTTGATGCATTATGCTCTTGCTCTATGATCTGGTTATAGTAGTTATGCTCTTGCAAAAGTTTCAAATTCCTCATACGCATGGGCTCTGATACTCTTCATGCATTATTTTGCATACATTGCATAGCATCAAGCACCATATTTCATCATGCATTTCAAATTCCTCATATTATAGGTCAAATGCGTGTATGAATTACAAGATATAGGGGGAGATCTCCATGATTCAATTCTTCAAATGTGCATTGCCTCAAAAGCAAATTCCTCACTATGCACATCTTCGTGGGGAGTTCTTCTATATCTTGCAATCAAATTCCTCTTTATCAAGATTTACACTTCATATGTTTATCCCGTTGAAAACTTAACCTATGTTGTCATCAATCACCAAAAGGGGAGATTGTAAGTGCATCTAGTGCCCTTAGTGATTTTGGTGTATTGAAGACTTATAGGTTAAGTAACTAATGCGTTTGTGAGTGTACACAGGTCTATAAGTCTATGAGGAGTTTGATATTTACAAAGTGAAAGTCGACCCTAAAAATGAAGTTCTTCAACTGAAGACTTTGATATTCTGAAGACTTTCTGAAGACTTTGAAAGTGAAGAAATTGGTGTGATCCTGAAGACTTGGTATTCACTTGAGGTGTTGGAAATATGCCCTAGAGGCAATAATAAATTAGTCATTATTATATTTCCTTGTTCATGATAATCGTTTATTATCCATGCTATAATTGTATTGATAGGAAACTCAGATACATGTGTGGATACATAGACAACACCATGTCCCTAGTAAGCATCTAGTTGACTAGCTCGTTGATCAATAGATGGTCACGGTTTCTGACCATGGACATTGGATGTCGTTGACAACGGGATCACATCATTAGGAGAATGATGTGATGGACAAGACCCAATCATAAGCCTAGCACAAAGATCATGTAGTTCGTATGCTAAAGCTTTTCTAATGTCAAGTATCATTTCCTTAGACCATGAGATTGTGCAACTCCCGGATACCGTAGGAATGCTTTGGGTGTACCAAACGTCACAACGTAACTGGGTGGCTATAAAGGTGCACTACAGGTATCTCCGAAAGTGTCTGTTGGGTTGGCACGAATCGAGACTGGGATTTGTCACTCCGATGACGGAGAGGTATCTCTGGGCCCACTCGGTAGGACATCATCATAATGTGCACACTGTGATTAAGGAGTTGATCACGGGATGATGTGTTACGGAACGAGTAAAGAGACTTGCCGTAACGAGATTGAACAAGGTATCGGGTTACCGACGATCGAATCTCGGGCAAGTAGCATACCGGTAGACAAAGGGAATTGTATACAGGATCGATTGAGGCCTTGACCTCGTGGTTCATCCGATGAGCTCAGCGTGGAACATGTAGGAGCCAACATGGGTATCCAGATCCCGCTGTTGGTTATTGACCGGAGAACGTCTCGGTCATGTCTGCTTGTCTCCCGAACCCGTAGGGTCTACACACTTAAGGTTCGATGACGCTAGGGTTATATAGGAAGCTTGTATGTGGTTACCGAATGTTGTTCGGAGTCCCGGATGAGATCCTGGACGTCACGAGGAGTTCCGGAATGGTCCGGAGGTAAAGAATTATATATAGGAAGTGCTGTTTCGGCCATCGGGACAAGTTTCGGTGATATCGGTATTGTCTGGGACCACCGGGGGGTCCCGGGGGCCCACCGGGTGGGGCCACCTGCCCCGGGGGCCACATGGGCCCTAGGTGGTGCGCCTAGGCCTGCATGGGCCAAGGGGAACCAGCCCCAAGAGGCCCATGCGCATGAAACACTTGGAGAGGAAGAGTCCATAGAGGGGAAGGCACCTCCGAGGTGCCTTGGGGAGGATGGACTCCTTCCCCTCTTGGCCGCACCCTCCCTTGGAGGAGGGGCAAGGCTGCGCCTCCCCCTCCTTGGCACCTATATAAAAGGGGAGGGAAGGGGCAGCAGCACCTGAGCCTGGCGCCTCTCTCTCCCTCTCCAACACCTCCTTCTCCTCCGTAGTGCTTGGCGAAGCCTGCGGGATAGCCACGCTCCTCCACCACCACCACGCCGTTGTGCTGCTGTTGGATGGAGTCTTCCTCAACCTCTCCCTCTCTCCTTGCTGGATCAAGGCGTGAGACGCCACCGGGCTGTACGTGTGTTGAACGCGGAGGTGTCGTCTGCTCGGCACTAGGATCATCGGTGATCTGAATCACGGCGATGTACGACTCCATCAACCCGTTCACTTGAACGCTTCCGCTTAGCGATCTACAAGGGTATGTAGATGCACTCTCCTTCCCTCGTTGCTAGTCTCTCCATAGATAGATCTTGGTGATACGTAGGAAAATTTTGAATTTCTGCCACGTTCCCCACAAAGTGGTATCAGAGCTAGGTCTATTGCGTAGATTCTTTGCACGAGTAGAACACAAAGTAGTTGTGGGCGTTGATTTTGTTCAATATGCTTGCCGTTACTAGTCTTATCTTGATTCGACGGTATTGTGGGATGAAGCGGCCCGGACCAACCTTACACGTGACGCTTCGTGAGACCGGTTCCACCGGTGACATGCACTAGTTGCATAAGGTGGCTGGTGGGTGTCTGTCTCTCCCACTTTAGTCGGAACGGATTCGATGAAAAGGGTCCTTATGAAGGGTAAATAGCAATTGGCATATCACGTTGTGGTTTTATGTAGGTAAGAAACGTTCTTGCTAGAAACCCAAAGCAGCCACGTAAAACATGCAAACAACAATTAGAGGGCGTCTAACTTGTTTTTGCGAGGGTATGCTATGTGATGTGATATGGCCAAGAAGAATGTGATGAATGATATGTGATGTATGAGATTGATCATGTTCTTGTAATAGGATTCACGACTTGCATGTCGATGAGTATGACAACCGGCAGGAGCCATAGGAGTTGTCTTTATTTATTATATGACCTGCGTGTCATTGAAACAACGCCATGTAATTACTTTACTTTATTGCTAACCGTAGCCATAGTAGTAGAAGTAATAAGTTGGCGAGACAACTTCATGGAGACACGATGATGGAGATCATGATGATGGAGATCATGGTGTCATGCGGTGACAATGATGATCATGGAGCCCGAAGATGGAGATCAAGAGGAGCTATATGATATTGGCCATATCATGTCACTACTATATAATTGCATGTGATGTTTATTATGTTTATGCATCTTGTTTACTTAGAACGACAGCGGTAGTAAATAAGATGATCCCTTACACAAATTTCAAGAAGTGTTCTCCCCTGACTGTGCACCGTTGCTACAGTTAAATCGTTTCTAAGCACCACGTGATGATCGGGTGTGATGGATTCTTACGTTCACATACAACGGGTGTAAGACAGATTTACACAAAGAAAACACTTGGGGTTAACTTGACGAGCCTAGCATGTACGGACATGGCCTCGGAACACGTAGACCGAAAGGTCGAGCATGAGTCGTATAGTAGATACGATCAACATGAAGATGTTCACCGATGATGACTAGTCCGTCTCACGTGATGATCGGACACGGCCTAGTTGACTCGGATCATGTAATCACTTAGATGACCGGAGGGATGTCTATTCGAGTGGGAGTTCATGAGATGAACTTAATTATCCTGAACATAGTCAAAAGATCTTTGCAAATTATGTCGTAAGCTCGCGCTTTAGTTCCACTGTTTAGATATGTTCCTAGAGAAAATATAGTTGAAAGTTGACAGTAGCGATTATGCGGACAAAAAAAAGCTTATGTCCTTAATGCACCGCTCAAGATGTCTTTGAACCCCAAACGTCGTTTGTGGATGTTGCGAACAACGGACATACACGTTTTGATAACTACGTGATAGTTCAGGTAAACGGTTTAGAATTGAGGCACCAAAGACGTTTTCGAAACGTCGCGGAACATGTGATGTTTCGAGGGCTGAAATTGGGATTTCAGGCTCGTGCTCACGTCAAGAGGTATGAGACCTCCGACGATTTTCTTAGCCTACAAACTAAGGGAGAAAAGCTCAATCGTTGAGCTTGTGCTCAGATTGTCTGAGTACAACAATCACTTGAATCGAGTGGGAGCTGATCTTCCGGATGAGATAGTGATGTTTCTCCAAAGTCATTGCCACCAAGCTGCTAGAGCTTCGTGATGAACTATAACATATCGGGGATAGATATGATGATCCTTGAAGTATTCGCGATGTTTGACACCGCGAAAGTAGAAATCAAGAAGGAGCATCAATTGTTGATGGTTGATGAAACCACTAGTTTCAAGAAGGGCAAGGGCAAGAAGGGACACTTCATGAAACGGCAAATCAGTTGTCGCTCCAAAGGAAGAAACCCAAGGTTGAACCCAAACCCGAGACTAAGTGCTTCGTAATAAGGGGAACAGCCAGCGAGCGGAACCACCCTAGATACTTGGTAGATGAGAAGGCTGGCAAGGTCGATAGAAGTATATTTGATATACATTATGTTAATGTGTACTTTACTAGTACTCCTAGTAGCACCAGGGTATTAGATACCGGTTCGGTTGCTAAATGTTAGTAACTCGAAATAAAAGCTACGGAATAAAAGGAGACTAGCTAAAGGTGAGTGACGATATGTGTTGGAATTGTTTCCAAGGTTGATATGATCAAACATCGCATCGCTCCCTCTACCATCAAGATTAGTATTAAACCAGAATAATTATCATTTGGTGTTTATGCGTTGAGCATAGACATGATTGGATTATGTCTATCGCAATACGGTTATTCATTTAAGGAGAATAATGGTTACTCTATTTATTTGAATAATACCTTCGATGGTCTTGCACCTAAATAAATGGTTTATTGAATCTCGATCGTAGTGATACACATTTTCATGCCAAAAGTATAAGATAGTAATGATAGTACCACTTACTTGTGGCACTGCCATGTAAGTCATATTGGTGTAAACGCATGAAGAAGCTCCATGTTGATGGATCTTTGGACTCACTCGTTTTGAAAAGTTTGAGACATGCAAACCATGTCTATTGGTGCATACGCATAAAGAAACTCCATGCGGATGGATCGTTTGGACTCACTTGATTTTGAATCACTTGAGATATGCAAAATCAAACCACATGGGCAAGATGACCGAAAAGCCTCGGTTTCAAAGAAGATGGAACAAGGTAGCAACCTGTTGGAAGTGACACATTTTGATGTGTGCAGTCCAATGAGTCTTTGAGGCATGCAAGTGAATATCGTTATGTTCTGACTTCACAAATGATTCGAGTAGATGTTGAGTATATTTACTTGATGAAACACAAGTCTGAATTATTGAATGGTTCAAGTAATTTCAGAGTGAAGTTTAAGATCTTCGTGACAAGAGGATAGAATGTCTATGATATGATCATAGAGATGAATATCCGAGTTACGAGTTTTGGCACACAATTAAGACATAGTGGAAATTGTTTCACAATTAATACCGCCTGGAACACCATAGTGTGATGGTGTGTCCGAACATCATAGTTGCACCCTATTGGATATGGTGCGTACCATGATGTCTCTTATCGAATTACCACTATCGTTCATGGGTTAGGCATTAGAGACAACCGCACTCACTTTAATAGGGTACCACGTAATTCCGTTGAGATGACACCGTATGAACTATGGTTTAGAGAAACCTAAGCTGTCATTTCTTAAAAAAGTTTGGGGCTGCGGCGCTTATGTGGAAAAGTTTCAGGTTGATAAGCTCGAACCCAAAGCGGACAAAATGTATCTTCATAGGACACCCAAAAACAGTTGGGTATACCTCCTAATTCAGATCCGAAAGCAATAGGGATTGTTTCTTGAATCGGGTCCTTTCTCGAGGAAAAGTTCGTCTCGAAAAGTTGAGTGGGAGGATGGTGGAGACTTGATGAGGTTATTGAACCATCACTTCAACTAGTGTGTAGCGGGGCACAGGAAGTTGTTCCGTGGCACCTACACCAATTGAAGTAGAAGCTTATGATAGTGATCATGAAGTTTTGGATCAAGTCACCGACGTACCTCGTGGGGTGACAAGGATGCGTACTACTTGAGTGATGCATGATCACATCTTGAAGGTCATGTTGCTAGACAACAATGAACCTACGAGCTATGGAGAAGCAATGGTGGGCCCAAATTCCGACAAATGGTTAGAGGCCATGAAATCCGAGATAGTATCCATATATCGAACAAAGCATGGACTTTGGTGGACTTGCCCGATGATCGGCAAGCCATTGAGATGAATGGATCTTTAAGAAGAAGACGGACGTGGACGGTAATGTCACCATCTATGAAGCTCGACTTGTGGCGAAAAGTTTTTCACAAGTTCAAGGAGTTGACTACGATGAGATTTTCTCATCCGTAGCGATGCTTAAGTCCGTCGGAATCATGTTAGCATTAGCTGCATTTATGAAATCAGGCGGATGGATGTCAAAACGAGTTTCCTTACCGGTTTACGTAAGTAAAGGTTGTATGTGATACAATCGAGAAAGTTTTGTCGATCCTAAGGATGCTAAAAGTTATCTGGCTCCAAATGATCCTTTCTAAGGACCGGAGTAAGCATCTCGGAGTTGGAATGTGCGCTTTGATGAGATGATCAAAGATTTTGGGTTTATACAAAGTTTATGAGAAACTTGTATTTCCAAAGAAGTGAGTGGGAGCACTATAGAATTTACTGATAACAATATGTTGTTGACATATTGATGATCGTAAATGATGTAGAATTTCTAGAAAGCATATAGGGATGTTTGAAAAGTGTTTTCAATAGAAAACCTGGATTAGGCTACTTGAACAATAAGCATCAAAGATCTATAAGATAGATCAAAATGTTTAATAATACTTTCAAATGAGCATGTACCTTGACATGATCTTGAAGGTGTTCAAGATGGATCGATCAAAGAAGGAGTTCTTGCACGAGATGTAAGGTATGAAGTTAAGACTTAAAGCTCGACCACGGTAGAACAAAGAGAAAGGATTTAAGATCGTCCCCTATGCCTTAGACATAGGCTCTACGGTATGCTATCTTTGTGTACCGCACCTAAGTGTGCCATGCCATGAGTCACTATAAGGGTACAAGAATGATCCAGAATGGATCATTGGACAGCGATCAAAATTGTCCTTGGAGTAAATAAGGACATGTTTCTCGATTATGGAGGTGATAAAGAGTTCGGCGTAAAGCGTTACATCGATGCAAGCTTTAACACCTATCCGAGTGACTCGAGTAGCAAACCGGATACGTATAGTGGAGCAACCATTTGGAATATCTTCAAGTGGAGCGTGGAAGCAGCGTGTATAATATGACCTAGAAATTTGCAAAGCACACACGGATATGAAAGGTTCAGACCCCTTGACTAAAACCTCTCTCACAAGCAAAACATTAACAAACCACAGAACTCAATGAGTCTAAATCACATGATGATTTGAACTAGTTTACGACACTAGTGAACTCTTTGGGTGTTGGTCACATGGCGATGTGACCTATCGATGTTAATCACATGACGATGTGAACTAGATTATTGACTCTAGTGCAAGTGGGAGACTGTTGGAAATATGCCCTAGAGGCAATAATAAATTAGTTATTATTATATTTCCTTGTTCATGATAATCGTTTATTATCCATGCTATAATTGTATTGATAGGAAACTCAGATACATGTGTGGATACATAGACAACACCATGTCCCTAGTAAGCCTCTAGTTGACTAGCTCGTTGATCAATAGATGGTTACGATTTCACGACCATGGACATTGGATGTCATTGATAACGGGATCACATCATTAGGAGAATGATGTGATGGACAAGACCCAATCCTAAGCCTAGCACAAAGATCGTAGTTCGTATGCTAAAGCTTTTCTAATGTCAAGTATCTTTTCCTTATACCATGAGATTGTGCAACTCCCGGATACCGTAGGAATGCTTTGGGTGTATCAAACGTCACAACGTAATCGGGTGACTATAAAGGTGCACTACATGTATCTCCAAAAGTGTCTGCTGGGTTGGCACGAATCGAGATCGATTTGTCACTCGCAGACGGAGAGGTATCTCTGGGCCCACTCGGTAGGACATCATCATAATGTGCAGTGTGATTAAGGAGTTGATCACGGGATGATGTGTTACGGAGCGAGTAAAGAGACTTGCCGTAACGAGATTGAACAAGGTATCGGGATACCGATGATCGAATCTCGGGCAAGTACAATACCGCTAGACAAAGGGAATTGTATACGGGATTGATCGAGTCCTTGACATCGTGGTTCATCCGATGAGATCATCGTGGAACATGGGAGCCAACATGGGTATCCAGATCCCGCTGTTGGTTATTGACCGAGAACGTCTCGGTCATGTCTGCTTGTCTCCGAACCCGTAGGGTCTACACACTTAAGGTTCGATGGCGCTAGGGTTATATAGGAAGCTTGTATGTGGTTACCGAATGTTGTTCGAGTCCCGGATGAGATCCTGGACGTCACGAGGAGTTCCGGAATGGTCCGGAGGTAAAGAATTATATATAGGAAGTGCTGTTTCGCCATCGGGACAAGTTTCGGTGATATCGGTATTGTACCGGGACCACCGGAGGGGTCCCTGGGCCCACCGGTGGGGCCACCTGCCCTGGGGCCACATGGGCCCTAGGTGGTGCGTTTAGGCCTGCATGGGCCAAGGGAACCAGTCCCAAGAGGCCCATGCGCATGAAACACTTGGAGAGGAAGAGTCCATAGAGGGAAGGCACCTCAGGGGTGCCTTGGGAGGATGGACTCCTTCCCCTCTTGGCCGCACCCCTCCCTTGGAGGAGGGGGCAAGGCTGCGCCCTCCCCTCCTTGGCACCTATATAAAGGGGGAGGGAGGGGCAGCAGCACCTGAGCCACTGGCGCCTCTCTCCCTCTCCAACACCTCCTTCTCCTCCGTAGTGCTTGGCGAAGCCTGCAGATTGCCACGCTCCTCCACCACCACGCCGTTGTGCTGCTGTTGGATGGAGTCTTCCTCAACCTCTCCTCTCTCCTCGCTGGATCAAGGCGTGGGAGACGCCACCGGCTGTACGTGTGTTGAACGCGGAGGTGCCGTCTGCTCGGCACTAGGATCATCGGTGATCTGAATCACGGTAGTACGACTCCATCAACCCCGTTCACTTGAACGCTTCCGCTTAGCGATCTACAAGGGTATGTAGATGCACTCTCCTTCCCCTCGTTGCTAGTCTCTCCATAGATAGATCTTGGTGATACGTAGGAAAATTTTGAATTTCTGCTACGTTCCCCAACAAAGTGGCATCATGAGCTAGGTCTATTAAGTAGATTCTTTGCACGAGTAGAACACAAAGTAGTTGTGGGCGTTGATTTTGTTCAATATGCTTGCCGTTACTAGTCTTATCTTGATTCGACGGTATTGTGGGATGAAGCAGCCGGACCAACCTTACACGTGCGCTTACGTGAGACCGGTTCCACCGGTGACATGCACTAGTTGCATAAGGTGGTCAAGTGGTGTCATCTCTCCCACTTTAGTCGGAACGGATTCGATGAAAAGGGTCCTTATGAAGGGTAAATAGCAATTGGCATATCACGTTGTGGTTTTATGAGGTAAGAAAGCGTTCTTGCTAGAAACCCAAGGCAGCCACGTAAAACATGCAAACAACAATTAGAGGACGTCTAACTTGTTTTTGCGAGGGTATGCTATGTGATGTGATATGGCCAAGAAGAATGTGATGAATGATATGTGATGTATGAGATTGATCATGTTCTTGTAATAGGATTCACGACTTGCATGTCGATGAATATGACAACCGGCAGGAGCCATAGGAGTTGTCTTTATTTATTGTATGACCTGCGTGTCATTAAACAACGCCATGTAATTACTTTACTTTATTGCTATCCGGTAGCCATAGTAGTAGAAGTAATAAGTTGGCGAGACAATTTCATGGAGACACGATGATGGAGATCATGATGATGGAGATCATGGTGTCATGCCGGTGACAATGATGATCATGGAGCCCCGAAGATGGAGATCAAAAGGAGCAATATGATATTGGCCATATCATGTCACTACTATATATAATTGCATGTGATGTTTATTATGTTTATGCATCTTGTTTACTTAGAACGACGGTAGTAAATAAGATGATCCCTTACACAAATTTCAAGAAGTGTTCTCCCCATTGTGCACCGTTGCTATAGTTAAATGGCTTCTAAGCACCACGTGATGATCGGGTGTGATGGATTCTTACGTTCACATACAACGGGTGTAAGACAGATTTACACAAACAAAAACACTTGGGGTTAACTTGACGAGCCTAGCATGTATACGGACATGGCCTCGGGAACACAGAGACCGAAAGGTCGAGCATGAGTCGATAGTAGATACGATCAACATGAAGATGTTCACCGATGATGACTAGTCCGTCTCACATGATGATCGGACACGGCTTAGTTGACTCGGATCATGTAATCACTTAGATGACCGGAGGGATGTCTATTCGAGTGGGAGTTCATAAGATGAACTTAATTATCTTGAACATAGTCAAAAGACCTTTTGCAAATTATGTCGTAAGCTCGAGCTTTAGTTCCACTGTTTAGATATGTTCCTAGAGAAAATAAATTAGAAAGTTGAAAGTAGAAATTATGCGATCGTAGAAAGCTTATGTCCTTAATGCACCGCTCGGTGTCTTTGAACCCCAAACGTCGTCTGTGGATGTTGCGAACATCGGACATACACGTTTTTGATAACTACATTATAGTTCAGTTAAACGGTTTAGAGTTGAGGCACCAAAGACGTTTTCGAAATGTCGCGGAACATATGAGATGTTTCGAGGGCTGAAATTAGGATTTCAGGCTCGTGCCCACGTCAAGAGGTATGAGACCTCCGACGATTTTTCTTAGCCTACAAACTAAGGGAGAAAAGCTCAATCATTGAGCTTGTGCTCAGATTGTCTGAGTACAACAATCACTTGAATCGAGTGGGAGTTGATCTTCCAGATGAGATAGTGATGTTTCTCCAAAGTCATTGCCACCAAGCTGCTAGAGCTTCGTGATGAACTATAACATATCAAGGATAGAGATGATGATCCTTGAGGTATTCGCGTTGTTTGACATCACGAAAGTAGAAGTCAAGAAGGAGCATCAATTGTTGATGGTTGGTGAAACCACTAGTTTCAAGAAGGGCAAGGGCAAGAAGGGATACTTCATGAAACGGCAAATCGATTGTCGCTCCAAAGGAAGAAACCCAAGGTTGAACCCAAACCCGAGACTAAGTGCTTCGTAATAAGGGGAACAGCCACTGAGCAGAACCACCCTAGATACTTGGTAGATGAGAAGGTGGCAAGGTCGATAGAAGTATATTTGATATACATTATGTTAATGTGTACTTTACTAGTACTCCTAGTAGCACCGAGGTATTAGATACCGGTTCGGTTGCTAAATGTTAGTAACTCGAAATAAAAGCTACGGAATAAAAGGAGACTAGCTAAAGGTGAGCTGACGATATGTGTTGGAATTGTTTCCAAGGTTGATATGATCAAACATCGCACGCTCCCTCTACCATCAAGATTAGTATTAATCCAGAATAATTATCATTTGGTGATTGCGTTGAGCATGGACATGATTGGATTATGTCTATTGCAATACGGTTATTCATTTAAGGAGAATAATGGTTACTCTAATTATTTGAATAATACCTTCAATGGTCTTGCACCTAAAAGGAACGGTTTATTGAATCTCGATCGTAGTGATACACATTTTCATGCCAAAAGATATAAGATAGTAATGATAGTACCACCTGCTTGTGGCACTGCCATTTGAGTCATATTGGTATAAAACGCATGAAGAAGCTCCATGTTGATGGATCTTTGGACTCACTCATTTTTGAAAAGTTTGAGACATGCGAACCATGTCTATTGGTGTATATGCATGAAAAAACTCCATGCAGATGGATCGCTTAGACTCACTTGATTTTGAATCACTTGAGATATGCAAATCATACCACATGGGCAAGATGACCGAAAAGCCTTGGTTTCAAAGAAGATGGAACAAGATAGCAACTTGTTGGAAGTAACACATTTTGATGTGTGCAGTCCAATGAGTCTTTGAGGCATCAAATGAATATCGTTATGTTCTTACTTCACAGATGATTTGAGTAGATGTTGAGTATATTTACTTGATGAAACACAAGTCTGAATTATTGAAAGGTTCAAGTAATTTCAGAGTGAAGTTGAAGATCTTCGTGACAAGAGGATGGAATGTCTATGATATAGAGATGAATATCTGAGTTACGAGTTTTGGCACACAATTAAGACATTGTGCAAATTGTTTCACAATTAATACCGCTGGAACACCATAGTGTGATGGTGTGTCCGAACATCATAATTGCACCCTATAAGATATGGTGCGTACCATGATGTCTCTCATCGAACTACCACTATCGTTTATGGGTTAGGCATTAGAGACAACCGCACTCACTTTAATAGGGTACCACGTAGTTCCGTTGAGATGACACCGTATGAACTATGGTTTAGAGAAACCTAAGTCGTCATTTCTTAAAAATTTGGGGCTGCGGCGCTTATGTGGAAAAGTTTCGGGTTGATAAGCTCGAACCCAAAGCGGATAAAATACATCTTCATAGGACACCCAAAACAGTTGGGTAAACCTCCTAATTCAGATCCGAAAGCAATAGGGATTGTTTCTTGAATCGGGTCCTTTCTCGAGGAAAAGTTTGTCTCGAAAAGTTGAGTGGGAGGATGGTGGAGACTTGATGAGGTTATTGAACCGTCACTTCAACTAGTGTGTAGTAGGGCACGAGGAAGTTGTTCCCGTGGCACCTACACCAATTGAAGTAGAAGCTTATGATATTGATCATGAAGCTTAGGATCAAGTCACTACCGAACCTAGTAGGACGACAATAACGCGTACTGCATCAGAGTGGTACGGTGATCCTGTCTTGAAGGTCATGTTGCTAGACAACAATGAACCTACGAGCTATGGAGAAGCGATGGTGGGCCCAAATTCCGACAAATGGTTAGAAGCCATGAAATCCGAGATAGGATCCATGTATCATAACAAAGCATGGACTTTGATGGACTTGCCCGATGATCGGCAAGCCATTGAGATAAATGGATCTTTAAGAAGAAGATGGGCGTGGACGGTAATGTCACCGTCTATGAAGCTCGACTTGTGGCGAAGAGTTTTTCACAAGTTCAAGGAGTTGACTACGATGAGATTTTCTCATCCATAGCGATGCTTGAGTCCGTCAGAATCATGTTAGCATAAGCTGCATTTATGAAATCTGGCAGATGGATGTCAAAACGAGTTTCCTTACCGGTTTTTACGTAAGGAAAGGTTGTATGTGATACAATCAGAAAGTTTTGTCGATCCTAAGGATGCTAAAAGTTATGCTTTGGCTCAATGATCCTTCTAAGGACCGGAGTAAGCATCTCGAGTTGGAATGTGCGCTTTGATGAGATGATCAAAGATTTTGGGTTTATACAAAGTTTATGAGAAACTTGTATTTCCAAAGAAGTAAGTGGGAGCACTATAGAATTTCGATGAGTATATGTTGTTGACATATTGATGATCAAGAAATGACGTAGAATTTTACGTAAAGCATATAGGGTTATTTGAAAGGTGTTTTTCAAATAGAAAACCTGGATTAGGCTACTTGAACAATAAGCATCAAGATCTATAAGATAGATCAAAATGTTTAATAATACTTTCAAATGAGCATGTACCTTGACATGATCTTGAAGGTGTTCAAGATGGATCGATCAAAGAAGGAGTTCTTAGCTGAATTGTAAGGTATGAAGTTAAGACTTAAAGCTCGACCACGGCGAGTAACGAGAGAGAAAGGGCGAAGATTGTCCCCTATGCCTTAGACATAGGCTCTACAAAGATGCTATCTTTGTGTACCGCACCTAAGTGTGCCATGCCATGAGTCGATCAAAGGGTACAAGAATGATCCAGGAATGGATCATTGGACAATGATCAAAATTGTCCTTGGAGTAAATAAGGACATGTTTCTCGATTATGGAGGTGATAAAGAGTTCGGCATAAGGGTTACATCGATGCAAGCTTTAACACCTATCCGAAGTGACTCTGAGTAGCAAACCGGATACGTATAGTGGAGCAACCGTTTGGAATAGATCCAAGTGGAGCGTGGAAGCAGCATTTACAATATGACATAAGAGAATTGCATAGCACACACGGATCTGAAAGGTTCGGACCCGTTGACTAAAACCCGTTGACTAAAACCTCTCTCACAAGCAAAACATGATCAAACCTCGTAACTCATTGAGTCTTAATCACATGGTGATGTGAACTAGTTTAAGACAACTGGTAGACTCTTTGGATGTTGGTCACATGGCGATGTGACCTATCACTTTATTGATCACATGGCGATGTGAACTAGATTATTGACTCTAGTGCAAGTGGGAGACTGTTGGAAATATGCCCTAGAGGCAATAATAAATTAGTCATTATTATATTTCCTTGTTCATGATAATCGTTTATTATCCATGCTATAATTGTATTGATAGGAAACTCAGATACATGTGTGGATACATAGACAACACCATGTCCCTAGTAAGCATCTAGTTGACTAGCTCGTTGATCAATAGATGGTCACGGTTTCCACGACCATGGACATTGGATGTCGTTGACAGCGGGATCACATCATTAGGAGAATGATGTGATGGACAAGACCCAATCATAAGCCTAGCACAAAGATCTCATGGTTCAGTATGCTAAAGCTTTTCTAATGTCAAGTATCATTTCCTTAGACCATGAGATTGTGCAACTCCGGATACCGTAGGAATGCTTTGGGTGTACCAAAGCGTCACAACGTAATCGGGTGGCTATAAAGGTGCACTACGGTATCTCCGAAAGTGTCTGCATGGGTTGGCACGAATCGAGGCGGGATTTGTCACTCCGTGTGACGGAGAGGTATCTCTGGGCCCACTCGGTAGGACATCATCATAATGTGCACAGTGTGATTAAGGAGTTGATCACGGGATGATGTGTTACGGAACGAGTAAAGAGACTTGCGGTAGCGAGATTGAACAAGGAATCGGGATACCGACGATCGAATCTCGGGCAAGTATCATACCGATAGACAAAGGGAATTGTATACGGGATCGATTGAGTCCTTGACATCGTGGTTCATCCGATGAGATCATCGTGGAACATGTGGGAGCCAACATGGGTATCCAGATCCGCTGTTGGTTATTGACCGGAGAACGTCTCGGTCATGTGCGCTTGTCTCCCGAACCCGTAGGGTCTACACATAAGGTTCGATGGCGCTAGGGTTATATAGGAAGCTTGTATGTGGTTACCGAATGTTGTTGAGTCCCGGATGAGATCCTGGACGTCACGAGGAGTTCCGGAATGGTCCGGAGGTAAAGAATTATATATAGGAAGTGCTGTTTTGACCATCGGGACAAGTTTCGGTGATATCGGTATTGTCTGGGACCACCACGGAGGGGTCCCGGGCCCACCGGGTGGGGCCACCTGCCCGGGGGCCACATGGGCCCTAGGTGGTGCGCCTAGGCCTGCATGGGCCAAGGGGAACCAGCCCCAAGAGGCCCATGCGCATGAAACACTTGGAGAGGAAGAGTCCATAGAGGGAAGGCACCTCCGAGGTGCCTTGGGAGGATGGACTCCTTCCCTCTTGGCCGCACCCCTCCCTTGGAGGAGGGGGCAAGGCTGCGCCCTCCCCTCCTTGGCACCTATATAAAAGGGGAGGGAAGGGGGCAGCACCTGAGCCTGGCGCCTCTCTCTCCCTCTCCAACACCTCCTTCTCCTCCGTAGTGCTTGGCGAAGCCTGCAGATAGCCACGCTCCTCCACCACCACCACGCCGTTGTGCTGCTGTTGGATGGAGTCTTCCTCAACCTCTCCCTCTCTCCTTGCTGGATCATGGCGTGGGAGACGTCACCGAGCTGTGCGTGTGTTGAACGCGGAGGTGCCGTCTGCTCGGCACTAGGATCATCGGTGATCTGAATCACGGCGAGTACGACTCCATCAACCCTGCTTCACTTGAACGCTTCCGCTTAGCGATCTACAAGGGTATGTAGATGCACTCTCCTTCCCCTCGTTGCTAGTCTCTCCATAGATAGATCTTGGTGATACGTAGGAAAATTTTGAATTTCTGCTACGTTCCCCAACATGAGGAACATGAAGCGTGAAGACTTTTGTTTTCGTAGTTTCATTTTCTCTTTCTTGAATCATAGGAAACACCGTACTGTTAAAGGGGGTCGAGGAAATACTAAGGGAAAATTTCCATTTGATGCTCAACTCAAAATCCTACACCTACCAAACCCTTCGAGTGAAGCCGTTGGAAATCTCATACAGTTCAGTCAATTTCTTCGATGTGAGACGAAGCTCTTCCGGTCATTTGAGGAATTTGTTCTCGGCGAGGAGTTAGGAATTCGCCAAAGGTCGAATTGCCTACACAAAGGAGGAACATGATAGCCCCGAGGAATTTGATATTCAAATTTCCGACCGTTCTTTGTCTTCTTGGCCACCTGTCCCAAATATCTTATCCACCTAACGGTCATATCATTGAAGGGCATTTATGTGTTATCATGTCGGGCTGCTCCCTAGGCTATAAATAGCCGCCCCCTACAACCACTTGTTGGTTGGCTGCTCCGAGAGAACTTGACACTTGTCATTTGAGAGCAACCCATCCTCTGAGGACTTTGAGCGAAAATCATCAAGTGAGGAAAAACCCAAAAGTGAAAAAAAACCCAAAAACCAAACCCCAACACACCCAAAGTGATTGAGCATCACTGAAGAAATTGATCCTGCGTGGATCCGACGCTTGTTACCTTTGAAGGCATGCTTCTTCCAGACGGTTAGGCGTCATGGTCTAGAGCATCCAAGAGGAATTGTGGATCGCCGAGTGACCAAGTCTGTGAAGGTTTGGAAGTCGCTCAAGACTTACCACGAGTGATTGGACGAGGTCTGCGTGACCTTAGTTCAAGGAGAATCTGGCGAGGACTTGGTGTCCCGAGCTGCGTGCTCGATGTCGGGTGTCCGGATCGTGTGTCCTCGAGTTTAAATACTCACCGCTCAACCAGACGTACAACCGAGACAGCAGCTTGAACTGGTCTACCAAATCATTGTCTTCACCAACCTAAGCGGTTCTATTTCCTCAACCCTTTCATTTCCTCATAACTGTGATGTGTGTTTGTCATATCTGTGTTTGAAGACTTTGATCAAGACTTTCTCAATTTCCTCGGTTCAATTTCTTGATGCTTTGTCTTCATCTTGTGTTATCCCTGTGATTACGCTTTACGTACTCTGTGATTGTCTTCATTTCATCATGATGACTATGCTAGTAATCCGTTATGCTTACTTGAGTACTTATTCATTGCAAGTATTTCTTCGCTAAGGAATTTCCTCACCGGCAACTTCCTCAGTGAAGAATTCATAAAAATCGCCTATTCACCCCCCCTCTAGTCGATATAACGCACTTTCAATAATATAAAGTGTTCAAATCTGAAATCATGGAACTAGGACTCTAGTGACAAGCATTAAGCATAGCAAATTCATAGCAACATCAATCTCAGAACATAGTGGATACTAGGGATCAAACCCTAACGAAATGACTCGATTGCATGACAAATCTCATCCAACTCCATCATCATCTAGCAAGCCTACTAAGGAATTACTCCCTCCCGGTGGTGAGCATCATGGATTTGTTATTGAAGACGGGTTGGTGATGACGACGATGAATCCCCCTCTCCGGAGCCCTGAACTGAATCCAGGCCAGCCCTCCCGATGAAGAATACGAGGTATCGGTGGCTCCGTATTGTAAAACGTGATGATTCCTTCTCTCTGATTTTTGTCTCCGCGAGGTGGTACTTACGGAGTTGGAGTTAGGGCTAACGGAGGCATGTGGGACTGCTACTTCTTGAGCTTGCGTTGGTTTTTCCCTTGAAGAGGAAAGGGTGATGCAGCAAAGTAGAGATAAATATTTCTCTCAGTTAGAGAACCAAGGTATCAATCCAGTAAGATACAACGCACAAATCACCAAGACCTGCACAAACAATCAAACAGCTTGCACCCAACGCGATAAAGGGGTTTTCAATCCCTTCACGGTTACTTGCAAAAGTGAGATCTGATAAAGATAGATGAAACTAAACAAAAGATAAAGTAAAAAAATTTGGTATTTTTGGTTTATAGATCGGAAAGTAAAAGATAGCAAAATAGTAGATCGGAAACTTATATGATGGAAAATAGACCCGGGGGCCATACGTTTCACTAGTGGCTTCCCTCAAGATAGCAAATAATACGGTGGGTGAACAAATTACGGTCGAGCAATTGATAGAAAAGCGCAAAGTTATGACGATATCTAAGGCAATGATTATGAAATATAGGCATCACGTCCGTGTCAACTAGACCGACTCATGCCTGCATCTACTACTATTACTCGACACATCGATCGACTGCTGCCTGCATCTAGAGTATTAAGTTCATGAAGAACAGAGTAACACATTAAGTAAGATGACATGATGTAGAGGAATAAACTCAAGCAATATGATGTAAACCCCATCCATTTATCCTCGATGGCAACAATACAATACATGCCTTGCTGCCCCTACTGTCAATGGAAAAGGAAACAGCAAGTTTGAACCCAAAGCTAAGCACTTCTCCCATTGCAAAAAAACCAATCTAGTTGGCAAACTAAACCGATAAATCGAAGAGAATTACAAAGATATTAAATCATGCATATAAGAATTCAGAGAGGATTCAAATAATATTCATGGATAAGTTGATCATAAATCCACAATTCATCGGATCTCGACAAACACACCGCAAAAAAAGATTACATCGGATAGATCTCCAAGAATATCGAGGAGAACATGGTATTGAGAATCAAAGAGAGAGAAAAGGTCATCTAGCTAGTAACTATGGACCCGTAGGTCTGAGTAAACTACTCACGCTTCATCGGAAGGGCAATAGAGTTGATGTAGAAGCCCTCCATGATCGAATCCCCCTCCGACAGGATGCCAGAAAAGGGGCCTAGATGGGATCTCACAGGTATAGAAGGTTGCGGCGGTGGAAAACTATTTTCGTGGATGCTTCTGGTGGTTTGGGGATATTTGGGAATACATAGGACGAAGAAGTAGGTCGGTGGAGTCATAGGGAGACCACATGGCAGGGGGCGCGCTACCCCCCTAGGCACGCCCTCCCCCCTTGTGGCTGCCTCGTGGCTCTTCCGACTTGATCTCCAAATCTCCTGAGTGTCTTCTGGTCCAAGAAAAATCATCGTGATGGTTTTATTCCGTTTGGACTCTGTTTGGTATTCCTTCTCTGCGAGCTCAAAAACAAGGAAAAAACAGAAACTGACACTGGGCTCTAGGTTAATAGGTTAGTCCCAAAAATAATATAAAATAGCATATTAATGCATATAAAACATCCAAAACAGATAATATAATAGCATGGAACAATAAAAAATTATAGATACGCTGGAGACGTATCAGGGACCCACGAGCTCACAGTTCTATTCGCCAATATTTTTATATATATTCTGGAAATAATCTCTGTAAATTTTTAGCCCAATCTGAAAACTTCTATTTCTGCACAAAAATAATTTCTGCTGAAAACATCGTCAGTCCGGGTTCGTTTCGCTTAAATTATGCAAATTAGAGTCCAAAACAAGAGCAAAAGTGTTTAGAAAAGTAGATACATTTGGGACGTACCAGTCACATGGAAGGAGTTCTTAGCAAGAATCGGTATCTTAAAATACTGAGAGTGAAATACATGATTTCAATCACACTTGTGTTAATTCCATGGCATGAAAATAACTAGATATGTCCAGTACTCCAAGTAAGTTGTGAGTAAAGTTACCGGAATGGTCAAATTATTGATCATAGGACAACAGTGAAATGTCGTTGAGTACTTACGACATGTTTCCTGCATAGGGAGTATATGAAGAGATTGATGTAAGGAATTACATCAATACATGCTTGATGTAAGTAGTACATCAACAAAAATCTTCTAAATTAAATGATTTATGGTGGCACAGTAAGTTGGAATTGGTCCAAGAAAGTTACTATAGTGAATTCTACAACAGAAGGATAAGTATATTGTCGCTTTAGAAGCAAAAATAGAGGGGGTGAATCAAAGGTTCATTTATGAACTTAGTATGGTTTCTAGATGATTGTGCAAATAGAACATTGTCCTTAATAGTGGTTTTCTGGCTCAACCTAAGGAATCAAAGGTCCTGCCAGTGATTCAATATATACTAAGTTTTGTTTCACATAAATTATGAATTCATCTGAAAGCATGACAAATGCATTTAAATGCAAACGATACACACGAATATGAAGATTGTCATATTCAATGACGAAGTCTGTACCACAAGCAAAGCATGGACTAACAGCGGATTGCCATTGGTGTAAATGTTAAAAGTGCTAACTAGATTATTGACTCTAGTGCAGGTGGGGACTATTGGAAATATGCCCTAGAGGCAATAATATTGTATTATTATATTTTCATATTCATAATTAAGTGTTTATATTTCATGGTATAACTGTTATGATCCTCGAATATGCGATTCAGTGGAAAACTCATATGCACGTGTGAAATGATAAATGGATAAAATAAAGGTTCCTAGTCTCGCCTCTAAGACTAGCTCAAGTGTTGTTGGTGATCACGTTTTTCCGGATCTTGGGATATCGTTAATTGTAGCGATAGTCCCAAAACAATATTGAGATTATGATGTTGGAAGAACGATCATATTGAATCGACACAATCTTGTTTTGTTATGAATTGAGTTAATATCATCTATAATCAATTGTAATAACACGGAGTGTTAACGTGTGATTTTACTCCTTAGACCATGAGAGTATCATGGTCACTTCTTACCATACGGTGGGCTTTAGTGTTTCTCAAACGTCACCTGTAACAGGGTGATCATATGACAACTTACAGGTTCATCAAAAAGTTTGACAAGTGGTCGGATAGCTTGAGAGTGGGATTTGCTCCTCCGACGATGGAGAGATATTCTTAGGACCTCTCAGTGTGATGGCATCCATCATCATTTGACCAGACATAGGTGACTACCTCACGGGCATATCAGAACACAATAACGAGAAAGAAGAACAAAACTGGTAACGAGGTTTTCGGTATAGTGAGCATAGTGATGACTCAGGGGGAATACCGATGCATTTCGAGTTTTGTGAAGTATAGTGATGCAAAGGGAACATCACATGATAACCAAAGGTTCACTCGAATATCATTCGTGTGCTCATAGGGACCGATGTGGACGTCCACGGTCCCGCTATCGGTCATTGAACGAGGGGGTTCGTTCATGTCTATGAGTTACCAAACCTACGAGGTCACAAGCATAAGGCAATCACGATCCGCTGAGTGTTAGTAGGACGGGAGTGATGATAATATATTTGTGGAATTGTTCCATCAGTATTCAGAATTATGAGAGGATCCGAAAGCGTTTCGGGGTCACCGGAAGGGTTTCGATGAATATCGGATAATACTGGGTTATAAATATATTTGTGGAATTGTTCCATCAATATTCAGAATTATATATATAGAAAATGTTTTCGGAGATGTTAAATTATATAAATAATGGTCTGAAAATATTTAAAACATTTTTATATTTAGTTTAATATCAATGGGTTTAAAAAGGCCAAGAGGTGAAAGGCAACTTGGGCAACAAGGGCCCAGACGGAGAAGCGCCTCCCTTCCCTAAGGAAGGATGCCTAATTAGGGTAGGGGAGGAGTCCAACTCCTCCCCACTTTGGCGGGAACCCTGAGGAGGCTTTCCCACCTTGGTGGTAGCCCTCCTCTTCCCCTCCAACCTACATATACTTGAGGTATTGGCTATAATTGGACATATAAGTTTTGGAGCCTCCTGTAGTTCTTCTAGTTCTAGTTCTAGTTGGTCCTAGTTGACTAATTAGATCTATGCTAATCCTCTTGTCCTCATAATTAGAAACTATGTGTGGTTCTAATTCCCCCTCTAATTCTCCGGCGACGATTAGTTTTGGACGGCGAAGCGCTGCCGGATCGTGAAGGCTGCATGCTTGCAACCAAGTAGAGAGGTCGTGCTTTCGGTCTTCGGTTCGAGGGGCTGTTCGTGGGCGGTTCACGGGATTGTTCATTGATGATTCGAGGGACTCCAAGTACGATATACACCGACACATTCTTCTTCCGCTGCAACTCGATGACGGTAACGATCGTGATCCCAACCCATTATACTTCTTCATATTGATCTTGAGTGTGTGTAGGCATGATTTTTTATTTAGTTTCTACTACGTTTCCAAACATGTATGTGACGGCCCGGCACGACACATGGCTAAGTGGGACGTGCCTGGCACGAGACACGCCCGAGGCCGTGTCTAGGCTGCGAGGCTAGACCCACATGCTGGCATGACATGATTTGTTTTCCCCTAACATTAATAGGGAAAAATACGACAAAAATAAAAATAGCAAAAAAAACACATCCCATAACATGTGATCCATTAGGACTAAACGTGCCACAGGCCGACCCGTTTGATACACGAGTCATGTCTGGCTTCGGACGAGGCCCGTGTGCTGGCATGACACGGCCCACTTATAAACGCGCCTAGGTGGGACCTGCCATGTTTAAGCATGGGCCGGGCCGGGCCGGGCCGGGCCGGCCCACTTGGCCAGGTTTTCCAACGCATGGGGAAGTTCACAAGCGTTGAGTTATTATATTTTCTCATCACAAAAGGAAAAAGCGTTGAATTGAGCGGCGAGTCTTTTCAGCCGGCCACTTGAGCTCCTCCGCCATTGGCATCCCCGTCGCGTCGCACCTCGCCGCTACACCAACCCACCCCACCCCACCCCACCCCACGTATTCCCCGCACCGCACCGCACCTTTCCCCCCTTCCCCGGCCTCGGCGAGACCGCGCGCGGCGCGCCATGACGAGCTCCGCATCCTCCTCCCCTTCCCGCAAGGTACCAAACCCTAACCCCCCGACGACGCCCAATCTCGTCGATCCCCCTTCCGATCCGGCCCCGTCGGATTCGCCGACCGCCGCCCGATTCGGCCGAATTGACCCTGCTGTTCGCGCGCAGGTGCTGAGCAAGATCGCGTGCCTCCGGCTGCAGAAGGAGCTCGGCGAGTGGCAGGCCAGCCCTCCCGGCGGCTTCACCTACAAGGTCTCCGACAACCTCCAGCGGTGCCTGCCCCTACGCCCTTCCCTCTCCCCCGCTCCCCGCCCGACCAATCCAGTCCCCCCTCTCCTCCCCCCGTTCGGTCCGCCGTAGTATTGATCCGCTGCGGACCTTTTATCTTCGCTGCAATACGATTTCGTTCTCGTAATCTGTTTTATATATACCGAGCAAAAAGCAATATGAAAATCATGATGGGTGGCACGGCAACAGGTGGGTCATCGAGGTGTCGGGGGCGGAGGGAACGCTCTACGCCGGCGAGACGTACCGGCTGCAGGTTGACTTCCCGGAGCAGTACCCCATGGAGGCTCCACAGGTGAGAGAGATCCCCTGTTCTTTCTACTTTCTTTAGTTTCGTACCTTACGTATAGAGCTCGTGTTATTTTGGACCAGATTGATGGATGTTTTGGTGCAGGTTATATTTATGCATCCGGCGCCGATGCATCCGCACATTTACAGCAATGGGCACATCTGTCTAGGTATAATTCTTGTTGCTCCTTTTGATACTTGAGATTGATAAGATTATCTTGGAACATTTGATGGATTAATGGTATATCACCTATGGGCTATGGGTGGGCTGATAGGCGAGGTTGCGTGAACGTACAGCCAACAACGAGCTGCCCCCTCGCTAGGTTTTCTTTAGTCTTGCTCCCGCGCTAGGCAGCCTCAAGCGCGCGCGTTCGCGACAGAAGAATCATGGGCCAAGCCGCATGCACGTATACAAGGCCCAAGCTGGCAAGCTGTTGTGGCTTGCTTTTCTGGTCAACTTGTACGTGCGTACGAGGCGCTGCCGGTTGGTGGTTTAGTCCCACCTCGGCCAGCCACACACAAGGAGGTGGATAGCTAGTCTATATAATAGCATAGGTGGAAAGGATGCAAGCCATGGAGCCACACAGCTCATTCGTTGGCATATTTGGCGTATATGGTATAAACAGATTACCAGACCAAAAAGCTCGGTTAACCGAATTTTCAGTTTTCTATTTTGTGTTGACTTTTTCGGTTTCCATCTTTGCAAACCGAATTTTCAAAAAAAAAAGAATGGTAGAAACCGAATTTTCAGTTTATACCGAATGCCCAGGCCTAATATCACCCATGCATGGATGGATGCCTTGCTCTGCTTCTAAATTAATGTGTATAAAAGCTAAAAGTATGTACTGATATGGCGTTATTCCTGGTCCACCGATATGCTTTGATACATACAGAGGAAATTTAATAGCACACATAATTTTCTTAAGATGGAGGTTAAGGTATTAAATTATGCGTCTCTGAACTAAATCCACTATATATTATTTTTTTTCAATATTCTTCTGCTGAGTAACTAAAAGAAAAGTATTAATCAACATCCTATAAGATTTGTGACCATCATACACTAGTTTTATACGCATCAAGTCGCCAGATGCTCATAGCCACGACAATTTACCTGCGACAAAGCAGAACCTCCTAGCTTATAATTTTCATCTTTGCAGCTTGGCATCCGACCAGTACCTCGGTAGTGCCGTTTATGGAATGGATGGATAGGTCATCGCTAATTGATTATCCAATACAATGCTACCTGTGTTAATGCCAGCATAGATCAAATATACTGATGAACTGAATCATGCAGATCAATATATAATGTTGTCTCTAAACAGAATACCTGAGAAATGTCTTCTGTTATTAGTAAAAGAACATGTAGCCTAATAAACAGAATAAAAGAACATCTGTTTTTAGGCTAACCATGTAACTTAGGCTCTTTCGCATTTTACCATGTCTCACAAATGGACAAACATTGTTTCATTCAAATTACCGAGCTATGGCTAACCATGAACCTAGTTTCACTGACCATGTCAAGTATGAAAATTAAGTATGCATATATCTGCATTGCTGTAGCCAAAATTTGACGGTCACTAGGATCTTCTGTTTCTTTTTCTCTCTGAAATAACTTAGCTTTAACAAACTTGCTATAGGCTCCGTCTGTTTGAGCTTTAGGAACCAGCTTCTCATGAAAGAAAGTGGAAGCTGAAAAAAGCACCAAACTGCAGCCTGCTGGCTAGCCACAGGTGCTTCCCGCACGAAGCACATCCGGGGGTAACTTCCTGCACGAAGCTGCGTGGCTCTTAGCGGTAACCCTGTCTTATTTCTCAAATTATAGATAAATTGCCCCCAAGCGCCCAGATTCCCTGTCATCTCCAAGCAGCAAACCTAGCCAGCGCCCCCAGCCTCCTCTTGCACTAATGCTTCCGCTCTCTTGTACACTGCTATGTGATGCAGGCCATGCACGACACTTTCCTAAACTAATGACCCGACAACCTTGATCATAATTACTAATCCTAACCGGTCTCTCAACTAGGAAACCTACAAGTACTAGACAGGTACTACACGTGTACCAGAACCCACCTAATCTCGCTAATCATAGTATTGAAACTATATGTTCCTGATTCAAATCCAAGTTGAACAAGTTGGATTATTTCCAACTACCCCCATCTCGACCGCTGCCTCCCTGCATCTCGTGTCGCCGTCCCTGCACCCCCCACCGCACCTCGTCGTCCTTGCATCGACCACCCCTCGCTGGCCGGACAATTATTAACTACATGGGCAAGTGACATGACAATAATTTTTTTGTGCTCTCGTTTATTCTATTTATGCATCTTTGAGCGAGAGAGAAATATTATTATGAAATACACTCTGTTCCTAAATATAAGACGTTTTTGCAGTTCAATTTAAACTGCCAAAACGTCATATTTGGAAACAGGGGTAGTAGTTTATACATTAGTATATAATAAAAAAAACATTTACTGTTGATCAAAATACCTTTTAAACAAGCTATTAAGTAAGATTTGGCAAATTACACCGATCTGGGCACTCTGGCGGTATTTCAGCCTTTTCACCAGCTCACAACCGCTCCCACAGCTACTCTGCCAAACAGTTAACCTTCATCACAACCACTTCCTTGATACAGCAGCTTTGCCGCCACAGCAAGTCTGTGTAGATGCTTCAGTCGAAGCTGCAGCCCAAACAAATAAGTCCATATGTACTACGGTGAATTCCCACACCATGTGTCACAAGTCTTCCTGTCCCAGTCTATTTACTTACCCGTTATTCCGCTCAACTTTCATCAATTCACATAGAGCGGGTTTTTTTAAACAAGATGAGATAAGACAGCTCACTATATTGTCAAGTCATGTCTTTCTAAGACAAATAGATATCTGGACGTTTGGTGAATATCCAGTACCTTTTGCCTCTTAGTTTGTTTAATGTAAGGTTGAGCCGTGACAGTTAGCTCTTTCATCCATTTTTCTTTCATTTCATCATCTTGTAAACCGATTTAATTTAAGGTTGTTTTCATGGGTTCTTGAGTATGTGTCGACGTGTCTGGTTTAATTTAACAACTGCCATATTTTGACATGCTACAATAGTTCATTTCATGTGCTGAAACCCCAGCTTTCTAACGATTCACTTGTCTGCAGATATATTGTACGACTCGTGGTCACCAGCAATGACGGTCAGTTCCGTGTGCATCAGCATCTTGTCCATGTTGTCAAGTTCACCGGCTAAGGTCACCCCCAGCTCCCTCTACATTATCTACAATCTAAGGCCCTGTTTGGTTCCAAATAAGTCACCGACTTATAAGTCCAAAAGTGCAAAAAGTGACTTATTTTACCAAACGGACCTAACTTATAAGTCACCTCAACTTATAAGTCACTGATTTTAAGTCACCTGACTTATAAGTCAGGTGACTTATTGGAACCAAACAGGGCCTAAATGAACGGTCATCTAACTGTACATATTGTTTGCTTGCAGGAACGCCCATCCGACAACGATCGCTATGTCAGGAACTGCCGCAACGGGAGGTCGCCGAAGGAGACGAGGTGGTGGTTTCATGATGACAAAGTGTGATGCGCTCCAGCCGGTTTCTTCCCCCGGCATCAGCAGCTCTTATACATCATCATCCTGCCTACCCTAGTATGGCGTGCGTCGTTCATGAAAAGATTATTTAGGCAAGTATTTCAAGCCATCTATTTGGCGGCAAATTGACATGCCCATGTATGTGGTTCTGTACATGATGAATCTGCACCTGTATCAACTCAACTCCCGTGCTTACCAACTCTTATCCCTTTTGATATGATGAAAGCAGTAATCGAGTGTCTTATCTTATTAATAGAGGCATTGAGTGCTGGCTCGGCCTTGTTTGCTTGATTTCGTGATCATTTAATTAGACATCAACGATGGTTCAAATTCTAGAACATTTTGGCATAGTAGACATCCTAATAGGTTCAATGTTGAATTGTAAATTTGTAATCCTTAGAGCATTTCCAACAGCAGCGGCCCAAAACCAGTTTTAGACCATATCCAACAGCAGCCTTATAAGTTGATTACCCAAACCCAGTTTTCTGTTTCCAACAGCAGCCCCCAGTTGGGACCAACTAATTAGGGCGTCAAACTTGTTTTTGCAGGGCATGTTGTGATGTGGTATGGCCAAAAAATGATGTGGTATATGTTCATGTATAAGATGATCATGTTTTGTAACAGGTTCATAACTTGCATGTCGATGAGTACGATAACCGCTAGGAGCCATAGCGTTGTCTTTAATTTATTGTATGACCTGCATATCAATCATTAAGTGTCATGTAATTGCTTTACTTTATCGCTATGAGTTAGCAATAGTTGTAGAAGCAATAGTTGGCGGAGACAACCACATGACGACATGATGATGGAGATCATATTGTTATGTCTGGTGCTTTGGTGATGGAGATCAAAAGCACAAGATGATAATGGTCATATCATGTCATATATTGATTTCATGCGACGTTTATCTTTTGATACATCTTATTTTGCCTAGGGTGATGGTAGCATTATAAGATGATTCCTTCACTTAATTTTAAGATTTAAGATAAAAGGCGTTCTCCCTAAATATGCACCGTTACAAAAAATCATCGTTTCGAATCATCCCGTGATGGTCGGTTGTGATAGACTCTTCATTCACATACAACGGGTGTAAACCAGTTTTTCATATGCAGAATATTTGGCTTAAACTTGACAGCCTACTTGATGATCAGACATAAGCCACGTGTCGCGCTCTGGAAGCTCCCTCCGGAATTTGCTTTTTTTATTTTTCCGCACACGTTTTCGGCTTTTTAGATGTTTTTTCAGTTTTCCATCAATCTTTCTTTTAAAAACAGTTTTTTTTTTTAAAAACATGTTTTCTTTAATTTTCCAGTGAGAGGCATGGTTTATCTTCCGCGAGAGGCATGGTTTTGCTTCCGGAAAAAAAACGTTTTTTGTTTTTTTCCTTCTGTGAAAGGCACAACAGAAACAAAAAAACATGTTTTTTTCCTTCCGCGAGAGGCATGGGTGTGCCTCTCGGAAACGGAAAAATAGTGTTTTCTTTTTTTTTCCTTCGTGAGAGGCACAGTTTTGCTTCCGCGAGAGGCACGACCGTGCTTCTCGGAGATGAAAAAATATGTTTTCTCTTTTTTTTTTCCTTCCGTGAGAGGCACAGTTTTGCTTTCGTGGATTTTAGAAAGGGAAAAAAACTTGCTCCTGATTCGTTTTTTTGGTCTTTTTTTTAAGAAAAGTTTGACAAAACCAATCAACATGGGATCTAGTTTTGAAGATCTCGACATGACAAATCAAATGGTGAAAACTGTTTAAGATTTGGATTTACAGTTTAAGAGATAAAATGTTTTGAATAAACGAATCTATGAAAGAGGGAAAATTCTCAGGTTGCAACAAGTGGCGCACATGCAGTGCGCCACTTGTCGCAACCTGGGAAGATTAGAGTGATCTTTAAAAGAAATACTTCTCAATTAGTAATTTCAATCACCAATTTGCATATATTTGGGAGAATTTTAATGACATACATGTATATAGTTGGATTCGCATTAAGAGGAATGAAATCCTACTACTTTTGCTGCGTACGCTTCCCCGTGTAGCATATATACTCATGTATATCAAAATAATCTCCAATTAATGTCCAGTAGGAACACACACAATCCTACCATTTTGAGAAAAATATATATAGGGTCGCGTTATTCATCATCCTGGGTGAGGAATAGTTATTCTTCACCCCCTCTCTATTTTGGCACTATTGCATCGTATTTTTACGTTTCATAAATTTTGTCTTATTTCATATATAAAAAGAGAACGTAAGAAAATATGTACTCGCTGTAAAAAAATATTTTATGTTACGTAAAATTAGGAATGTAAAAACATAGTGTAAAACATACATAAAATATGGTTTTTCTGGTCTTATAACCTATATTTTTGTTTTTTTATTCCCAATTTTACATATTGAATCAGTATGCATGTAACTATTTATAGTCGGGAAAACTTTATTTTTGCCACTCTAGCTTTTGACCACTGTAGAATTTGACATTTCACTTTTGCCACTCTTAGTTTTTGACAATACATCACAATTGCCATTCCATGGCAAAAGCAATAATTTTAGAGTGGCAATTGTGATACATTGTCAAAATTTATGGCAAAAAATACGTGCTCCGGTTCAATTTTTTCATCTGGGTTTTTCGTAAAAAGAAAAGTTTGTCAAAATCTATCAAAATGGGATCTAGTTTTAAAGATCTCGATGCGAGGAATCGGACGGTGAAAACGTTCGAGATTTGGACACATAGTTTAAGAGACATGCCACAGATGAAAATGCAAACGCGCGGGGGGGGGGGGGGGGGAGCGGGTTCGCTCGGTGGCAGCTCAATCTGTTATTGTTAGAAAGAAATTGTAGTTGCATTATCATTATGTTTTACAATAAAATTACATAGGGAAGGATTGTTTATTTACTAACCAGCTTTGCCATATGGAGATTTTGATGCTTATCTTCGTAATATTGACTATATCAGCATTTGGTTTACTTGGTGACCTATGCAGTGAAAGCTTTGATGTAGGATGTTCTACTTATTTTCATTTTCTGTGCATACAATCATCTCGAGCGTACATGGATACCTCTCAGACTGTGGTGCAGCTGTTGTCGCCGCCGGCGCCATTTCTACTTCCTTCACCCATCACGAGAGGAGCGGAAGGCTCGCAACGAAGATCGGTCGATGCCTTTTTTTTTAAATAAAGATTGATCGGTGCATGCCAGCAGCCCAAGCCTGATTAAGCACAATGGGCCTACATACATGTATGGAGCAGCAGCCCAAGAAGAGCAGACGATGGAGATGGACCAGTCCAGGCCTGATTAACCACAATGGGCCTAGGTAAGTGTACGGAGCAGCAGCCCAAGAAACACCAGCCGATGGCCGATTGATCTAATCAAACGGCAGCGACGTCAAAACGCTGTGAGCAGCCATGGCTCGTTCCGTTATACTGTTTCTTAATATTGAAATAATCTCCAATTAATGTCCGGTAGGAACACACACAATCCTACCATTTTAAGGAAAATATATCCTACCTTCTAGGGGTAGTACCCCACATGTCTCATATACTACTATATGATTATATATATACACACTACTTTATCATTTAAGATATGTTAATATACTATATATAAGATAATTCAAAGTGAGTTACATGAAAATTTTGCAAGTTGTCCCAGGATTTTATTATATTTATGAAATATGTACATATGTGTATGTAAAAGGAGCATATTTAAAAAACGATATATCGTAATGCGGTATCTCTTCCACTACTAGCGCCCTTTTACCATAACTTCCGCTCATTGCAATAACTATTGTGCAAATAGCATCTATTTATGTTCTTTGACCAGCATAGAGTGATGTTTATCTTGAGCTTTTGAATCCATAGGTACCGGATGAGGACAAGAAAACCACCCGTCCTTGTGTGTTTGTAATAGTTATAATAGTATTATTGAAACTAGCTTGAACATGAATAGCCCCCTTTGTTATTTTACGTGCACTCTTCCCTAAACGAAAATGTGCATTCCTATGTAAACAATGCACACTTTCTTACGTGAACTAATTCTTGGTGTAGCTTTTGCCATATTTTATTGTCTCATAAATATGAGTTAGAAATAACAAAAAGACAAAAATATCTGTTTCAGGGTAAAAAAACACCCTTTACTTTAATTATATTCAAAATATTTTATTTAGAATTGGAACAATTTCACGGGTACTTTTAAAAAATAGACCGCTTTTTTTTCGAAACATTATCCCTGTCTTTCTTTATGCTTCAGATTAGTGCAAATGACTCTAATTCGTCCACACCTACAAATCAGTTGACATTTTGTACAAATTTCATGAATGAGCGATCTTATTTTCATATCATTTCTTAAACCATGAATATAATCTTTTAGAAAAAATAAGTCTCTTATCTTGAAGTTTAGAACTTGGAATTTATTACCTTAGAAATAAAAACCTAATCCTTGGAATCTTAAGTATCCTTGAGTTCTTAGGGCATGTACAATGGTTGATAAGACAGTTTTATACGTCTTGCATGTAGTTTAGAGATGACAAAAAAACATGTCTACAATGGGTCATCTCTTAGCCTTATCTTCAATAACGAGCTATTCCTAAAAATGTGGTGAGACAAATTATGCTAAGAGATCATCTCTTGTCTCCTCTTAAATAAGAGAAGACAAGCCTTTTCTTATGATTTCTCTCTCCTCCACCTCATCAATTATCCTACGTGGCAGTTCTAAGATAGAACCATTGTACATGCCCTTAGCTATCGTTTAGAATATTCGCAATCCTTTGAGTCTTTGATATGCTTCGAATCTTTATGGGGAAGTCTATAGATTATATGGGGTTGAGATCCTCTGCAGTACCGTATGGTGCTGTAGTTGTTGGAAATATGCCCTAGAGGCAATAATAAATTAGTTATTATTATATTTCCTTGTTCACGATAATCGTTTATTATCCATGCTATAATTGTATTGATAGGAAACTCAGATACATGTGTGGATACATAGACAACACCATGTCCCTAGCAAGCCTCTATTGGCTAGCTCGTTGATCAACAGATGGTTACGGTTTCCTAACCATGGACATTGGATGTCATTGATAACGGGATCACATCATTAGTAGAATGATGTGATGGACAAGACCCAATCCTAAGCCTAGCACAAATATCGTAGTTCGTATGCTAAAGCTTTTCTAATGTCAAGTATCTTTTCCTTAGACCATGAGATTGTGCAACTCCCGGATACCGTAGGAATGCTTTGGGTGTACCAAACGTCACAACGTAATTGGGTGGCTATAAAGGTGCATTACAGGTATCTCCGAAAGTATCATTGGGTTGGTACGAATCGAGATGGATTTGTCACTCCGTGTAAACGGAGAGGTATCTCTGGGCCCACTCGGTAGGACATCATCATAATGTGCACAATGTGACCAAGGGGTTGATCACGGGATGATGTGTTACGGAATGAGTAAAGAGACTTGCCGGTAACGAGATTGAACAAGGTATCGGGATGCCGACGATCGAATCTCGGGCAAGTACAATACCGCTAGACAAAGGGAATTGTATACGGGATCGATTGAGTCCTTGACATCGTGGTTCATTCGATGAGATCATCGTGGAACATGTGGGAGCCAACATGGGTATCCAGATCCCGCTGTTGGTTATTGACCGGAGAACGTCTCGGTCATGTCTGCATGTCTCCCGAACCCGTAGGGTCTACACACTTAAGGTTCGGTGACGCTAGGGTTATAAAGGAAGCTTGTATGTGGTTACCGAATGTTGTTGAGTCCGGATGAGATCCCGGACGTCACGAGGAGTTCCGGAATGGTCCGGAGGTAAAGATTTATATATAGGAAGTCCTGTTTGACCATCGGGACAAGTTTGAGGTCATCGGTATTGTCACAGGACCACCGGAAGGGTCCCGGGGTCCAGCCACCTATCCCGGAGGGTCCCATGGGCTGAGATGAGAAGGATCCAGCCCAAAAGTGGGCTGGGCGCCACTTCCCCTAGGGCCCATGCGCCTAGGGTGAAGGGGAAACCCTAAAGGAAGATTCCCATAAGGGAAGGCACCTCCTAGGTGCCTTGGGGAAGGACTCCTCCCGGCCGCCCTTGGAGATTGGATCTCCTAGGGGCTGGCGCACCCCCTTGGGATCCCTATATATAGTGGGGTAGGAGGCCTCTCAAACACACCTTTTGCCTTTGGTGCAGCCCTCCCTCTCTCCCAAGTTCTTCTCCTCTCTGCGGTGCTTGGTGAAGCCTGCAGGATTGCCACTCCTCCACCACCATCACGCCGTTGTGCTGCTGTTGGATGGAGTCTTCCTCAACCTCTCCCTCTCTCCTTGCTGGATCAAGGCATGGGAGACGTCACCGGCTGTACGTGTGTTGAACGCGGAGGTGCCGTCTGCTCGGCACTCGGATCTCCGGTGATTTGGATCACGACAGCACGACTCCTTCAACCCCGTTCTCATGAACGCTTCCGCTTAGCGATCTACAAGGGTATGTAGATGCACTCTCCTTCCCTCGTTGCTAGTTTCTCCATAGATAGATCTTGGTGACACGTAGGAAAATTTTGAATGTATGCTACGTTCCCCAACAGTGGCATCATGAGCTAGGTCTATTGCTTAGATTCTTTGCACGAGTAGAACACAAAGTAGTTGTGGGCGTTGATTTTGTTCAATATGCTTACCGTTACTAGTCCAATCTTGTTTCGACGGTATTGTGGGATGAAGCGGCCCGGACCGACCTTACACGCATTTCACGTGAGATGTGTTCCACCGACCGACATGCACTTGGTGCATAAGGTGGCTAGCGGTGCCGCCTCCCACTTTAGTCGGAACGGATTCGATGAAAAGGGTCCTTATGAAGGGTAAATAGCAATTGGCATATCACGTTGTGGTTTTGCGTAGGTAAGAAACGTTCTTGCTAGAAACCCATAGCAGCCACGTAAAACATGCAAACAACAATTAGAGGACGTCTAACTTGTTTTTGCAGGGTATGCTATGTGATGTGATATGGCCAAGAAGAATGTGATGAATGATATGTGATGTATGAGATTGATCATGTTCTTGTAATAGGAATCACGACTTGCATGTCGATAAGTATGACAACCGGCAGGAGCCATAGGAGTTGTCTTTATTTATTGTATGACCTGCGTGTCATTGAACAACGCCATGTAATTACTTTACTTTATTGCTAACCGGTAGCCATAGTAGTAGAAGTAATAAGTTGGCGAGACAACTTCATGGAGACACGATGATGGAGATCATGATGATGGAGATCATGGTGTCATGCGGTGACAATGATGATCATGGAGCCCGAAGATGGAGATCAAAAGGAGCAATATGATATTGGCCATATCATGTCACTACTATATAATTGCATGTGATGTTTATTATGTTTATGCATCTTGTTTACTTAGAACGACGGTAGTAAATAAGATGATCCCTTACACAAATTTCAAGAAGTGTTCTCCCCGACTGCACCGTTACTACAGTTAAATGCTTCTAAGCACCACGTGATGATCGGGTGTGATGGATTCTTACGTTCACATCCAACGGGTGTAAGACAGATTTACACAGCAAAAACACTTGGGGTTAACTTGACGAGCCTAGCATGTACAGACATGGCCTCGGGAACACAGAGACCGAAAGGTCGAGCATGAGTCGATAGTAGATACGATCAACATGAAGATGTTCACCGATGTTGACTGGTCCGTCTCACGTGATGATCGGACACGGCCTAGTTGACTCGGATCATGTAATCACTTAGATGACCGGAGGGATGTCTATCTGAGTGGGAGTTCATAAGATGAACTTAATTATCTTGAACATAGTCAAAAGACCTTTTGCAAATTATGTCGTAAGCTCGCGCTTTAAGTTCCACTGTTTAGATATGTTCCTAGAGAAAATATAGTTGAAAGTTGACAGTAGCAATTATGCGGACAGTAGATAGCTTATGTCCTTAATGCACCGCTCAGTGTCTTTGAACCCCAAACGCGTCGTTTGTGGATGTTGCGAACATCGGACATACACGTTTTTGATAACTACATGATAGTTCAGTTAAACGGTTTAGAGTTGAGGCACCAAAGACGTTTCGAAACGTCGCGGAACATATGAGATGTTTCGAGGGCTGAAATTGGGATTTCAAGCTCGTGCCCACGTCAAGAGGTATGAGACCTCCGACGATTTTCTTAGCCTGCAAACTAAGGGAGAAAAGCTCAATCGTTGAGCTTGTGCTCAGACTGTCTGAGCACAACAATCACTTGAATCGAGTGGGAGTTGATCTTCCAGATGAGATAGTGATGTTTCTCCAAAGTCATTACCACCAAGCTGCTAGAGCTTCGTGATGAACTATAACATATCAGGGATAGATATAATGATCCCTTGAGGTATTCGCGTTGTTTGACATCACGAAAGTAGAAGTCAAGAAGGAGCATCAATTGTTGATGGTTGGTGAAACCACTAGTTTCAAGAAGGGCAAGGGCAAGAAGGGATACTTCATGAAATGGCAAATCAGCTGCTGCTCTAGTGAAGAAACCCAAGGTTGAACCCAAACCCGAGACTAAGTGCTTATGTAATAAGGGGAACAGCCATCGGAGCAAAGCATTACCCTAGATACTTGGTAGATAAGAAGGCTGGCAAGGTCGATAGAAGTATATTGGATATACATTATGTTAATGTGTACTTTACTAGTACTCCTAGTAGCACCAGGGTATTAAGATACCGGTTCGTTTGCTAAGTGTTAGTAACTCGAAATAAAAGGCTACGGAATAAACGGAGACTAGCTAAAGGTGAGCTGACGATATGTGTTGGAAGTGTTTCCAAGGTTGATGTGATCAAGCATCGCCCGCTCCCTCTACCATCGAGATTGGTGTTAAACCTAAATAATTGTTATTTGGTGTTTGCGTTGAGCATATACATGATTGGATTATGTCTATCGCAATACGGTTATTCATTTAAGGAGAATAATGGTTACTCTATTTATTTGAATAATACCTTCAATGGTCTTGCACCTAAAGAAATGGTTTATTGAATCTCGATCGTAGTGATACACATTTTCATGCCAAAAGATATAAGATAGTAATGATAGTACCACCTGCTCGTGGCAATCGCCATTTGAGTCATATTGGTATAAAAGCATGAAGAAGCTCCATGTTGATGGATCTTTGGACTCACTCGTTTTTGAAAAGTTTGAGACATGCGAACCATGTCTATTGGTGTATACGCATGAAGAAACTCCATGCAGATGGATCGTTTGGACTCACTTGATTTTGAATCACTTGAGATATGCAAAACATACCACATGGGCAAGATGACCGAAAAGCCTCGGTTTCAAAGAAGATGGAACAAGATAGCAACTTGTTGGAAGTAACACATTTTGATATGTGCAGTCCAATAAGTGCTGAGGCATACAGTGAATATCGTTATGTTCTTACTTCACAGATGATTCGAGTAGATGTTAAGTATATTTACTTGATGAAACACAAATCTGAATTATTGAATGGTTCAAGTAATTTCAGAATGAAGTTTAAGATCTTCGTGACAAGAGGATAGAATGTCTATGGTATGATCATAGAGATGAATATCTGAGTTACGAGCTTTGGCACACAATTAAGACATTGTGCAAATTGTTTCACAATTAATACCGCCTGGAACACCATAGTGTGATGGTGTGTCCGAACATCATAGTTGCACCCTATTAGATATGGTGCGTACCATGATGTCTCTTATCGAATTACCGATGTCGTTCATGGGTTAGGCATTAGAGACAACCGCACTCACTTTAATAAGGTACCACGTAATTCCGTTGAGATGACATCGTATGAACTATGGTTTAGAGAAACCTAAGCTGTCATTTCTTAAAGGTTTGGGGCGCTGACGCTTATGTGAAAAAGTTTCAGGTTGATAAGCTCGAACCCAAAGCGGATAAAATGCATCTTCATACGACACCCAAAAACATTTGGGTATACCTCCTAATTCAGATCCGAAAGCAATAGGGATTGTTTCTTGAATCGGGTCCTTTCGCGAGGAAAAGTTCGTCTCGAAAAGTTGAGTGGGAGGATGGTGGAGACTTGATGAGGTTATTGAACCATCACTTCAACTAGTGTGTAGCAGGGCACCGGAAGTTGTTCCCGTGGCACCTACACCAATTGAAGTAGAAGCTTATGATAGTGATCATGAAGTTTCGGATCAAGTCACTGACGTACCTCGTAGGGTGACAAGGATGCGTACTACTTCAGAGTGGTACGCAATCCTGTCTTGAAGGTCATGTTGCTAGATAACAATGAACCTACGAGCTATGGAGAAGAAATGGTGGGCCCAGATTCCGATAAATGGTTAGAAGCCATGAAATCCGAGATAGGATCCATGTATCAGAACAAAGCATGGACTTTGGTGGACTTGCACGATGATCGGCAAGCCATTGAGATGAATGGATCTTTAAGAAGAAGACGGATGTGGACGGTAATATCACCGTCTATGAAGCTCGACTTGTGGCGAAGAGTTTTTCACAAGTTCAAGGAGTTGACTACGATGAGATTTTCTCATCCGTAGCGATGCTTAAGTCCGTCGGAATCATGTTAGCATAAGCTGCATTTATGAAATCTGGCAGATGGATGTCAAAACGAGTTTCCTTATCGGTTTACGTAAGGAAAGGTTGTATGTGATACAATCGGAAAAGTTTTGTCGATCCTAAGGATGCTAAAAGGTATGCTAGCTCCAGCGATCCTTTCTAAGGACTGGAGTAAGCATCTCGGAGTTGGAATGTGCGCTTTGATGAGATGATCAAAGATTTTGGGTTTATACAAAGTTTATGAGAAACTTGTATTTCCAAAGAAGTGAGTAGGAGCACTATAGAATTTCTGAGTATATGTTGTTGACATATTGATGATCAGAAATGATGTAGAATTTCTGGAAAGCATATAGGGTTATTTGAAAGATGTTTTTCAATAGAAAACCTGGATTAGGCTACTTGAACATTGAGCATCAAGATCTATAAGGATAGATCAAAAATGCTTAATGGTACTTTTCAAATGAGCATATACCTTGACATGATCTTGAAAGTGTTCAAGATGGATCGACCAAAGAAGGAGTTCTTGCACGAGATGTAAGGTATGAAGTTAAGAGTTAAAGCTCGACCACGGCAGTAACGTAGAGAAAGGGCGAAGATCGTCCCCTATGCCTTAGACATAGGCTCTACAGTATGCTATCGTGTACAACACCGAAGTGTGCCTTGCCATGAGTCAGTCAAGGGGTACAAAAATGATCCAGGAATGGATCATTGGACATCGGTCAAAATTGTCCTTGGAGTAAATAAGGACATGTTTCTCCATTATGGAGGTGATAAAGAGTTCGGCGTAAAGGGTTACGTCGGTGCAAGCTTTAACACCTATCCGAATGACTCTAAGTAGCTCACAGGATACGTATAGTGGAACAACCATTTGGAATAGCTCCAAGTGGGGCATGGAAGCAGCATTTATAATATGACCTAGAAATTTGCAAAGCACACACGGATCTGAAAGGTTCAGACCCGTTGACTAAAAACCGCTGACTAAAACCTCTCTCACAAGCAAAACATGATCAAACCTCGTAACTCATTGAGCCTAAATCACATGATGATGTGAACTAGTTTATAGACACTAGTAAACTCTTTGGGTGTTGGTCACATGGCGATGTGAGCTATCGATGTTAATCACATGACGATGTGAACTAGATTATTGACTCTAGTGCAAGTGGGAGACTGTTGGAAATATGCCCTAGAGGCAATAATAAATTAGTTATTATTATATTTCCTTGTTCACGATAATCGTTTATTATCCATGCTATAATTGTATTGATAGGAAACTCAGATACATGTGTGGATACATAGACAACACCATGTCCCTAGCAAGCCTCTATTGGCTAGCTCGTTGATCAACAGATGGTTACGGTTTCCTAACCATGGACATTGGATGTCATTGATAACGGGATCACATCATTAGTAGAATGATGTGATGGACAAGACCCAATCCTAAGCCTAGCACAAAGATCGTAGTTCGTATGCTAAAGCTTTTCTAATGTCAAGTATCTTTTCCTTAGACCATGAGATTGTGCAACTCCCGGATACCGTAGGAATGCTTTGGGTGTACCAAACGTCACAACGTAATCGGGTGGCTATAAAGGTGCATTACAGGTATCTCCGAAAGTATCTGTTGGGTTGGCACGAATCAAGGCTGGATTTGTCACTCCGTAAACGGAGAGGTATCTCTGGGCCCACTCGGTAGGACATCATCATAATGTGCACAATGTGACCAAGGGGTTGATCACGGGATGATGTGTTACGGAACGAGTAAAGAGACTTGCCGTAACGAGATTGAACAAGGTATCGGGATGCCGACGATCGAATCTCGTGCAAGTACAATACCGCTAGACAAAGGGAATTGTATACGGGATCGATTGAGTCCTTGACATCGTGGTTCATTCGATGAGATCATCGTGGAACATGTGGGAGCCAACATGGGTATCCAGATCCGCTGTTGGTTATTGACCGGGAAACGTCTCGGTCATGTCTCAGATGTCTCCGAACCCGTAGGGTCTACACATAAGGTTCGGTGACGCTTAGGGTTATAAAGGAAGCTTGTATGTGGTTACCGAATGTTGTTCGAGTCCCAGATGAGATCCCGGACATCACGAGGAGTTCGGAATGGTCCGGAGGTAAAGATTTATATATAGGAAGTCCTGTTTGACCATCGGGACAAGTTTGGGGTCATCGGTATTGTACCGACCACCGGAAGGGTCCCGGGGTCCACCGGTGAGGCCACCTATCCCGGAGGGTCCCATGGGCTGAGATGAGAAGGGATCCAGCCCAAAAGTGGGCTGGGCGCCACTTCCCCTAGGGCCCATGCGCCTAGGGTGAAGGGAAACCCTAAAGGAAGATTCCCATAAGGGAAGGCACCTCCTAGGTGCCTTGGGGAAGGACTCCTCCCGGCCGCCCCTTGGAGATTGGATCTCCTAGGGGCTGGCGCACCCCCTTGGGATCCCTATATATAGTGGGGTAGGAGGGCCTCTCAAACACACCTTTTGCCTTTGGTGCAGCCTCCCTCTCTCCCAAGTTCTTCTCCTCTCTGCGGTGCTTGGCGAAGCCTGCAGGATTGCCACGCTCCTCCACCACCACCACGCCACGTTGTGCTGCTGTTGGATGGAGTCTTCCTCAACCTCTCCCTCTCTCCTTGCTGGATCAAGGCATGGGAGACGCCACCGGGCTGTACGTGTGTTGAACGCGGAGGTGCCGTCCGTTCGGCACTTTCGGATCTCCGGTGATTTGGATCACGACGAGCACGACTCCTTCAACCCCGTTCTCATGAACGCTTCCGCTTAGCGATCTACAAGGGTATGTAGATGCACTCTCCTTCCCTCGTTGCTAGTTTCTCCATAGATAGATCTTGGTGACACGTAGGAAAATTTTGAATTTATGCTACGTTCCCCAACAGTAGTGTGGATGACATGTGGGGCCAGGTCCCACATGGCAGTGATTGTACAACACCGTACAGTACTGCAGAGGATCCTAACCCGTCCCTTTCTTGAACGAGGTATTAGCACCGTATTTGCACGTTTGTGCCAAGTTTTAGAACCAGTTCGGTGTATTTTTTAAGTTCAGGCACTAAAGTGAACATCCATGACAAGTTGAAGCACCACTAGCGTATTTACCTCAAATAAAAAACAACCTTATATTTATCAAAATCGACTTGTAGTCGACCGACCCATATATGAGTTTTATCCATGGAGCCTTGTGTCATACCTGCATAAGGAACTCATATTCAACCCACAATCCACCATACATGTAACTTTTTATTTTTGAGAAACACCATATATGTAACTTAGGTATAGACAAAATCTAGATGGGCTGCAAATACGATAAGACCAACATATATGCACATAGATCTACCATGTGGTAAACGTGCGGCCTAGTAAGTTTGTTGCCACATTTGGGCCCAGTTCATATACAAATCTTATAAAATGGCAGAATATTAATGCATGCACATTATATAGTTGGATTCTCATTAATAGAAATGAAATCCTACTATAGTATTCAAATCTGCATATCGCCGCGTAGGATATATATATATACTCACTATGCTATTGATAGTATATTATCGAAGAAATAAACTCCAATTAATGTCCAGTAGAAATACACACAATCCTACGATTTTATATTTGAAGGAAAAATTTACTACCATATATTCGCAATTAAAGATACCCCATCAATGTGAAAACACACATGCAAGAAGTCGGAAAAGCCTATATAAGGAACTGCCTTGTGCCATGGATTCACACATCATCTACGTCGTCCTCCTCCTCCTGAAAGCTGAAGCTCGCCATGGGCGGCATGGTGGTGCTCATGGTGACAATAATCACGGCGCTGCTGTGCATGGGGGCGGCGGCCGGTGGCCAGCCGCCGTTCTCGTGCTGGCCGGGGGCGCCGTACGTCCGTTTCTGCGACCAGCGGGTGCCGGTGGAGCAGCGCGCGGCGGACCTGGTGGCGCGGCTGACGCTGGCGGAGAAGGTGTCGCAGCTGGGGGACGTGGCGGCGGCGGTGCCGCGGCTGGGCGTGCCGGCGTACAAGTGGTGGTCGGAGGGGCTGCACGGGCTGTCCATGTGGGGCAAGGGCATGCACTTCACCGGCGCCGTCAAGCAAGTCACCAGCTTCCCGCAGGTGCTGCTCACCACCGCCTCCTTCGACGACAAGATCTGGTACTTCATCGGCCAGGTATGTACACCGTTCATGTACACTTCATGTTCGTATCTGCATGCGAGATCTTCTTTGATACTCCCTCCGTTCCAAATTACTCGTCGTGGTTTTAGTCCAAATTTAAACTAAAATCACGACAAGTAATTTGAAACGGAGGGAGTACAAGCCGTGTATCTTCTCTCTGAATTTTTTTACATGGCTATTAATTTAATAAATATTTATATAAGCAGTGTTGCTAAATCTTAGTCGACCTAAGGCTTGATATTATATTTATGATGAGATTTGCGTAGTAGAGATTCGTGCAAATTTTTCCTTTTTATATAAAAAAATGTGATACATAATTGTTCATCGGGTTATAATTGTACATGGTATGGTATGGTGTGCAGGCGATCGGCGTGGAGGCGCGGGCGTTGTACAACATCGGGCAGGCGGAGGGGCTCACCATCTGGTCGCCCAACGTGAACATCTACCGCGACCCGCGGTGGGGGCGCGGCCACGAGACCCCCGGCGAGGACCCCATCACGGCAAGCAAGTACGCCGTCGCCTTCGTGAGGGGCCTGCAGGGGCCCTCGCCGACGACGCTGCAGACCTCGGCGTGCTGCAAGCACGCCACCGCCTACGACCTCGACGACTGGCGCGGCACCGTCCGCTACAGCTTCAACGCCAGGGTGAGCCCCCAGGACCTGGCGGACACCTTCAACCCGCCGTTCAGGAGCTGCGTGCGCGAAGGGCAGGCCAGCTGCGTCATGTGCGCCTACACCGCCGTCAATGGCGTCCCCGCCTGCGCCGACTACAACCTGCTCACCAGGACGTTCAGGGGGGAATGGGGGCTGAAGGGGTACGTGGCCTCCGACTGCGACGCGATCGCGCTGGTGCACGACGGGCAGCACTTCCGGCCCACGCCGGAGGACACGGTGGCCACCACGCTCAAGGCCGGGATGGACATGAACTGCGGGAACTACACGCAGGTGCACGGCATGGCCGCGCTCCGGCAGGGGAAGATGACGGAGCGGGACGTGGACAGGACGCTCATCAACCTTTTCTCGGTGAGGATGCGGCTCGGGCACTTCAACGGCGACCCCCGGAGCAACCCGTTGTACGGGCACTTCGGGGCCAACGACGTGTGCTCGCCCGCCCACAAGAACCTGGCGCTCCATGCGGCGGAGAGCGGCATCGTCCTGCTCAAGAACGACGCCGGCATCCTCCCGCTCCGCCGGTGGACGGTCGGGTCGACCGCCGTCATCGGCCCCAACGCCAACGACCCCGGGGCGCTCCTCGGCAACTACTTCGGCCCGCCGTGCGAGACCATCACGCCGCTCCAGGGGCTCAACGGGTACGTGAAGGACGTGAGGTTCGAGCCCGGGTGCATCGATACGGCGTGCTGGTCCGCCGCGACGGGCAAGGCGGTGGCGGTGGCGAGGTCGACGGACCACGTGATCCTGTTCATGGGAACGAGCCACGTGCAGGAGGAGGAAGGGCGGGACAGGACAAGCCTGCTGCTCCCCGGGCAGCAGCAGGGCCTCATCGAAGCCGTGGCCAGCGCGGCGAAACGGCCGGTGATCCTGGTGCTCCTCACCGGCGGCCCGGTAGACGTGACTTTCGCGAAATTCAACCCCAAGATCGGTGCCATCGTGTGGGCCGGATACCCCGGGCAGGCCGGCGGGCTTGCGATCGCCAAGGTGCTCTTCGGGGAGCACAACCCGAGCGGCAGGCTGCCGGTGACGTGGTACCCCGAGGAGTACATGAGGGTGCCCATGACGGACATGCGGATGCGCGCCGACCCGGCCACCGGCTACCCCGGCCGTACCTACCGCTTCTACCGGGGACCGACCGTCTACAAGTTCGGCTACGGCCTCAGCTACTCCAGGTTCTCCCGCCGGCTAGCAGCCTCAGGACTGGCCGTTCATCAAAAGAGTCTGCTCGCCGGCCTGACCTCGACGGCAGCGGCGGACGGCGGCGCGAGCCACTACGACGTGGAGGAGATCGGGGCCGAGAGGTGCGAGCAGCTCAAGTTCCCGGCGGTGGTCGAGGTGGAGAACCACGGTCCCATGGACGGAAAGCACTCGGTGCTGATGTTCCTCCGGTGGCCCAACGCGACGGGTGGGCGCCCGGCGAGCCAGCTGGTCGGGTTCCGGAGCCAGCACCTGGAGGCCGGCGAGAAGGCTAGCCTGACGTTCGATGTGAGCCCGTGCGAGCACTTGAGCAGGGCGAGGGAGGACGGCAAGATGGTGATCGACGGAGCCTCACACTTCCTCTTTGTCGACGAGGACGACGAGGCCGAGATCAGCTTCGACGCCTGAATTAACTCTCCGTAGTTATTAGTAGTCTGTTTTTGGCGGGGGTAGAAGATGAATTGCATAGCGACTTGTTGCGGCGACACAATTAATTAACCGACGCCTCGAAGAGCTAATTGTTCCAGCAACATCAAGAAATGTTTGCCAGTTTAGTGTAGCTATGTAATGGAATTGTCTGTTTCTAAACCCTTAATGAGAGATTTTTACATGATCAATGAGATTCTTATTTCCGTGTCCATAATCTTGAATTTTTTTCTTTGGAAACAGAGTAAATTGCACAAAACCACCACCTTGAAGACAAGGTTTGCGAAAACCACTACAATACATTTTTTTTGCAGAAAATACCGTGTCTTCCGTAATATTTTTGCAGAAAGCACTGATCGACGGATCGGGGTCAGTTAAGCTTGTTTATGACAGGCGAGGCCCGTTTTTTGCGCACGTGGCACCGTCGGCCGTCCCGACAGCAGTTAGACGGCGTTTGACGGCGTTGTATGCCTCTGTTTGATGGACCGGTCAAAAGACCTGTCGGTGCTGCCCCCACTCCACACTCCCCACTCTGTATCGCTGCTCTCTCGCTCACTCCTCCTCTGTCTTGCTCCTCTGCTTTGCTCGCCGCACCCGCCGCCGCATCGCCGCGCCCCCGCCGCGTCGCCATGGTGTCCTGGAGCGATGAGTCCGATAGCAGCGAGCACACCGTGGAGTACGTCAGCTCAGGTTCTGACGACGGCAGAATTAAGGTAAGTTCAGATTTTTAGGGTTAGGGTTTGTGATTTGGGGGATTTCTTGAATGAGCTTGTTTGCTGACATGTGGATCAAATGCCTAGTATTCCTATGCACTACAGATCCCTGCTACCACTGAAGACTCCGATTTCGAGGGACCTGAAACGGAGTTGCTTGTTCTCTGCAATGAACATCAGAAGGCCGCAGAAAGGCGTGTTGCTTTCGAAGGAATCCACACTGGCAGGAGGTTTCTTTGCTGTGCTGAGAAGGTATATTGTGATTTGTTTTCTTTGGATCTGCCTTTGTTTCTGCTCTGCCTATGTTTTCTCTGGATCTGTACTGTAGAGGCAGGCATTGCAGTTTATTGTTAAGTTTAGTTGTATTGTTAAGTTAGGAAAGTGGATCAGAAACAATTGTTTACTCTGGCAGCATCTTTTCCCCTTGGTCTGGCTACATTGTTAAGTTAGGTCACTTTGTTTAGTGTAGCATGCTATTAATAATTTAAGACAGAATATGCATGGGTTACTGGAGCAGGACAGAGGATGCAACTTGTTTAGTATGACATGTTAGGTCATTTGATTGATTTTGTTTACTTTATAGCAGGACAACATTGTTTAAGTAGCATGAGGACATGTTAAAGTAGTCCTCTTTTCAGCTAGCAAGCTCAAGCTCTGAATTTGAGGATATTAATTAAATAGTGTTGCTTGGAAGCATTCTAATGTATTTGTTTATGTTAATTCTGATTTTGTTCAGGAAGGTAGAAACTGTGGATTAGTTGAATGGATTGATCCAGCTTGGCCCATCACCCTTGAGAATGCATTAACCAAGTTATGGTTTATGTATGAACAAAGTAGGAGAGACATGACTGAGGAAAATCTTATGCATTCATTTGTTGTTCATGACCTGACACAAGAGAAGAAGAAGCTGCAGGAGAGCTATGAGAAGTTGGTTCAAGATGTGAATGGACTTTTGAATGCTCGGGAAAGGAGGGCAGAGGTAGAAAGGAAAGATCTTGAAACCAACAAGCTTCAGGAGAAGTATGACATGGTTAAGAACCTAGCAGCTGCTCAAGCAAATGTCATTAGGAACATGAAGCTCAAGCTAGCTGAAGAGAGGAAGAACTTGCAGAACCACATTGATGAGCTGAAGAAGACAGTTGAAGAGAGGAAGAACTTGCAGAACCACATTGATGAGCTGAAGAAGACAGTTGAAGAGAGCAATGTGAAGCTGCAGGGGTCAAGGCCATCATAAATGGATAAGCAGGTGGTTGTGGAAGAGAAGAATGGGCAATATCATTTGGCATTTGCTGACCTTTTGCAGTGTGTGGTTTGGCATTTGATGTAATGATGGTAGTTTAAATTCTATGAACTATGAGTACTTCTGAACTATGGTTATGTAATGTAGTAATCTTCAACTATGATTATGTATGGATTTGAAGTAATGCGAAATGTGGTGGTATTTGAAGGTGCTGATTCTGATCTTTAGTAAGATGCTTGCAAATTGATGATTGTGATCTTAAGTATTTTTATGTGTAACTGGTGTTTTTTTAGCTTAGTAAGCTATTTACAGTTGTTGAATCTGATCTTAAGTGTGTTTATGCTCAAATGATGATTGTGAGCATCAAGTTGGGTCAATTAGTGGTTTGTGGCTTTTTATCGACGAGGAGGCATCAAGTAGGCTCACTTATGGTTTTTTGGGTTTTTATCGACCCCGAGGCATCAAGTAGCCTCAATTAGGGTTTTTTGGCTTTTTATCGATGAGGAGGCATCAAGTAGGCTTTTTTGGCTTTTTATCGACCCCGAGGCATCATGTCGGGGGTTGGGTGCGACATATGCCAAAGGATGGCTTATCATGGAGGGGGCGAGTAGAACGTCGCCGGTGCCTGGAAACGGGATGAGGCGAAGACATGCACGCCGGCGAATCTTACCCAGCTTCAGGGCTCTCGAGGAGATAACACCCCTCATCGCTGCTCTGCTGGGTCTCCGCATGATCACTATGGCAAAGTGGGTACAAGATGCTCCTTGAGCTGTTCGGGGTGAGGAAGGAGAAGGGCACGGCTTGCTCTTCTCTCCCTCTATGTGTGTGTCTAAAACTACTAGCTTCCAACCCTTTGCATGGGTGCCCCGGGGGGTTTATATAGGCCTACCCCGGGTAACGGTAATCCGCTGGGTGTGGGCCCACGTCGTCAGTCTCTATGTTGCCGTCTTCTCCGCCGACTTCTGGGGCCCGCCGACTAGCAGGCCCCGCCGACGGTCCAGCATGGGGCCGACAAGCCTTGTCCGCCGCAGGCGGGTCTTGCCGGCTGCAGATTACTGTAGCCGTGCTCCTAATGACGCGAGCTTGGTCATGGGGTCATGGCAACAGTACCGCCGCCGGGCGGGCGATCACTGTTGCCATTCCCCGTCTCGTCTGGTTAATGGCGCGTGCAGCCCGCGGGAGGGGCCGGCCGATTACTGGAGGCCGACTCCAACGGGTCCGTCTTCGGTGCGCTCTCGCCGTCTTCGGTACTCCCGCCGACGGGCGGTCCCGCCGCCTTCGGTCGTCATGACAGCCATCGTGACAGAATCAGCCCACGGGCTGATGTCGTGGCCGGCGTGGCAACAATGCGCCGGACGGAGATCTCCGCCAAGACGGGCGCTCAGGCCATACCTGCCCTTTATGGGCAGGGCAGGATGGGCCGCGAGGCGGCTTTTACCCCATTCCGCTCGTGGTCGCCCAGGTAGGAGGTGGTTGGGGTCGCGGGCCGACTCCCCGTAGCCGGCCTCACCTGAGGTCGCCGGCCTGGAGTCGGCTTGTCCTGAGGTCGCCGGCCTAAAGTCGGCTTGTCTTGAGGCCGCCTCTGGGACTCGGCCCAAAGGGGTAGTTGCCGACTCCATTGCCAACTCTCTAAAGGCGGCTTGCTGTCTTGGCGTCTTGAGGGGCGCAGTCTGCCCCGATGTTTTGAAAGGTTCAGGGGCTCGGGTCTGCCTACCCGTGGCCCATTACTCCGACAGTAGTCCCCGAAGCTGGTGAGGCGCCGAGGGCAGCCTGTTGAGGAGCCTCGACAGCTTCATCCCTTTGGTAGAAGAATCTGGACTTGGCCCGCCGTCTCTATCTTGAGTCGATTAGCCGGAATCGGCCTTGCAGGAGGCCGTCTTGCTCTTCAAAGGTTTCGAAGGTCGCAGCGGGATCCGGGCGGCGTGCCTGATAAGCTTCCCGGCAGCCGCCCGTCGCGGGCCCGCCACGCGTGGCACGCAGCAGGCGATCTGCCACCACAGCGTGACAAGACAGGCCCGTCAGCGGGCTCCGCCACTACCTTGCCCCGCGCGATGGATCCGCTGCGGTCGTGCGGGCGGTTGGGCTCCCGATGCCGTTATCGCAGCGCAGAACGCCCGTGGAATTCATCGTGGGGCGTGGGGGCGTGGGCGCGATTAATCCCACGCCCGCCCCTCGGCCGCAGCCTAGGGCGCCTATAAGTAGGCGGGGAGGAAGAAGGCGGTGACGCACGCGCGCTCTCTCAGCCCCGCTCCCTGCCTCGTCCTCTTCCTCGCTCCACCGCGCCGAGCCTCGTTTCTTCCTCGCTCCACCGCGCCGAGCCGCGGAGATGAGCTCCTCATCCGCCTCCGCGCCTCCCACCGCGCGCTCCGGCGTGTGGGACGGCTCCATCATCGACGACGACATAATCGAATTCCTTCGTCAAACGCGCCGCATCCCCGGCAGCCACCTAGTGCGGGCCCGCGCCGCGCCGGAGGGCGAAATCACGCCGGCGCCGGAGGAGGGCGAGCGGGTGATTTTCCGCTCGCACCTCATGCGCGGGCTGGGGCTGCCGGCGAGCGGCTTCTTCCGCGCGTTCTTGGAGTTCTTCGGGCTCCAGCCGCACCACCTCACCCCCAACACGGTGGTGCTGCTGGCCGCCGCGCATCCTTATGCGAAGGTTTTCGAGTGCTCCCCACCATCGAGCTGTGGGGAATTCTTCCAAGCGGCTTCGGGACCCACGCCGCTCAGCGTGCGGCTCAGACGCAAGACGTTCATCGCCAAGAGGAGGCCGGTGCCCAAGAACCCTTTCCCTGCCATCCCCTCGTCAAGTCGGTGAAGATGTGGCAGCGTTCATATTTCTCGTCAAGAACGTCGCCCCAAGGCGGATCGGTCAACTTTGCCGCCCACGTGGGCGGCGAATCATGGGCCGACCCACTAGCTGGTCCCTACAGGCCCGGGACGACTCCCGAGTAACGCCGCGTCGCCTGACTCCAGCGTAATAATACAAATCGGAGGGCCCGACTGGGGAAGACTTGCTGGCCGCCATTGGCGCCGAGTTCTCCCTCTTCAGGGCCGACCTCATCTGATATGCCAGATGAGCGGCCCACGGGACCCCAGCCGGCTGTGCTCCAAGGACATGCCCCACGCGGAGGTGGTGGACACGGTGAACTTCTTGGCGAACTGCGACCTCGCGGAGGAATGGCATTTCGGCAAGGAGCCATACTCGCGCGCCAATCCCCCGCCGTTGGTAAGTTGTCTCTTGCTTCTCTGTTTCCTTCCTTAGCCGGATCCGACTCTTACTTTCCTTGGTCTTTTCTGACTCAGAATCCTCTCATGCCGCCCTCGACCGGCGCCACGGGGCCGGCTCACGAATTCGTCCCCGACCGGGCGGAGAGCGACGCCGACGACCCCGACTTGGGTGTGGCGGCGATGGAGGCCGACGCCGAGGGAGGGGGAGGGGCCGACGACTTGTGCCCTCGACCACTTTTGCAGACTGGCCCGATGATGACGCCGAGAAGGAAGTCGCCCCCCGCCGCCAGCAGAGAGCCGGCCATCCAGGCGCGAGCTCCTCCGCCGCCTTGGGGGGTCGAGGCGGCGCGAAGAAGCGCCGGGCCAGGCCGAGTCAGCCAAGCGGCCAGGCCAAGAAATTCAGGGGAGCGGCCGCCGTGACTCAGCGCGAAGAAGCGGTCGCGAAGGCTAACCGCTTCCGCAAGGAGGTGAAGAAACCACCGCCGGTCTCCGCGTAAGTATCTTTTTTATTCTGTCTTGTTTTCTTCTGGTCCGTCTTGCCCGAGTCTTCTCATGTCCTTTTTTTCATCAGGCTCCCTCACCTTGGAGAGGGTCGCCACTGCCTCCATCATGGGGTCGGCGGAGACGTCCCGCCAACAGCCGGCGGGTTGACCTGCGGCCGCCCTCGGGAGGCAACAGAGCGGAATGCGCAGGAGAAGCGCGACGAGGAGGAGGCCGCCCGTCGGGGAAGGCGGAGGCCGAGAAGGCGGTCGGGTTGCCGCTGCAGCAAAAGGCAAGCCGAGGAGGCCACGCGCCTTGGCCGGCGCTGTCACTTCGCTGAGCTCAGCGCCACCACCGCCGGAGTTCACGGGGCAGTCGGAGGGAGTCGGTGGTGAGGTCCCCGTCGCAGGGAGGGAAGGCGGCGAGGTCTCTTCGCCGGGCGCGGCTGTGCCACCTCCGCCGCCTCCGCCGCAGTCTGAGGTCGCGCGAGGCAAACAGCTGGCGGACCCACCCGTGCCGACGACCAAGCAGCCAAGCCGTGGCGGCTGCTTCTTCAAGTCGCCCGCCAGCTGCGGCGCCGTCTTGAGAAGGCGACCTCGGCCGCGCCCTTGAGACCGGGCGCCGCCGCCATCCTCGACGCTAAGGCGACAAGCGCCAGCGCCCGTTGGGTGGAGTGCGAGGCGGCACGGGCCCGCTGAACACGGCGCTCTGGGACGTCAAGCGAAGCCGCTGAAGGCGACGCCCTCGAACCTTTCCAAGGCGCACTGGCGTCGCGATCCGCCCGTCGGTATGTTTCATTCGAATTTTCTCTTGATCTTCTTCGTAAGGCCAAATACACTCCACTGGGTGTAGTCCTCTAGTTTCGGTCGGTCACAGCAAAGCGGCCCGGAACTTTATTTGCTTACTTCCAAGTTTTTACCTGTGTCTGGAATCCTTGTTACAGGAATATCACAACCTCCGCGCTACCGCCTTCAACCGCAACGTTGAAGAACTGAACAAGCGGGCTGCTGACCTGGTGAGGAGCCGAGGTGAGTTTTCTTCTTCGCGAGGGCGCGCTGGCGCACCCGCGGGCTGTAGTACCCGAGATTTGGGTTGACTGCTGCGCAGTCGGGCCGGAACTTCCTGGCGACCTTCGTAACTGACAACTTTGCGTCCTTCTTCTTTTTATTCTTCAGAGTCCAACGCCGCTCTGCGGGGGCAGCTGGGTACGGCCGAGACCGCTTTGCGCGCCAAAGAGGAGGAGTGCGGCAAGCTCGCCGCAGAGCGCGACCTGCTGGCTACGCAGCTGGCGGAGCAGAGGGAGCTGCTCAAGGCGGCGCAGGCTGAGGCGGAGAAGAAAGAGGCCGCCCTCCTGGCCGAATTTGAGAGCGAGCGCTCCGCCTGGACCGACATGGAAGCGCAGCTGACCTCCGGCTTCTATGAAATCGAAGATATCGTCGATGGTAAGTTTGCTTTTACTTTCTCTTTGGGGTTGCCGGCTATGGGTTAAGCCGGCTACTGTTTTTTCTAACTTGCTTTTTCTTCTTCTTGGCAGACTTCTTCCCTGGTCATACGCAGGCGGCCAATCAGGCCATCGAGGCCGAAAGCGCCGAGTCGCGAGGGCGAGTGGCGCTGAGATCGCAGCTAACGCCCGGACCCTTGACGAGCAGCTCCGAGCATTGAGGCTCGCGCTGCGGCACACCGGATGCTGCGCCGTCTTCAAGTGTCGGGCCTGTGCAATTGCTGCCCTATGGCCGGACATGCTGATTCACAGACTCCAGCCGGACCGCCGACTAGCCGGAGGTCGCGGCCGGGCGCCTTGAGGCTTGGAAGGGCTCCGCGGCTCGGCTGGAGCTCGCCGAGCCTCGAGTTCGCTCAAGCGTGGTATCTGTGGCTCGACTGGACCGCTGGCCGCTGCTCGGCCGAAGCCCAGCGGAGCTGTTGCCGCGGAGGGCGCCCTCGTCGAGCGTGCGGCCGCGATCGTCGACTATACGGACACCAGTGTCTTCGTCCCCGAGCGGGCTGAAGACGGTTGGGAGGCACCGCCGGAGTGGTTCGGGATGAACCTGGACTACGGCGAGGACTCGGCGGAGGTGATCGACTCCAGCACCGAGGATGAAGACGAGGCGGAGGACGGAGACGGCATGGAGGCGCCAGAAGACGGAGCGGGCGGCCAGCCTCAGCTCGACCGCGCCTCCAGCAACGAGCCGCGCCCATCTGAGCCAGCCGCTGCCAGAGACGATCAAACCGAGAATGCCCAGCCAGCCGCCCCGGCGCCTGACGCAGCCGCCGCCTCCGGCCTTCCAACCCCATCCGCTGCTTCTTAGGCCGCTGCCTTGTCTTTATTTTATCTGCTTGTTAGTCTTTCAAAGAACTTTGTTAATTGCACAATTCCACCAGCAGGTGTATTCTCAACCTCTGTTCAAGATCCGCCAAAAGGGCCTAAGTTTGTGTAAATATTATTCTAATTTTATGTTTCCTTGCTTATTGCTCTTGTGGCTTTTTCCTTTGCCGCCTTCCCTTAGATGCCGCCTTGCCGGGCAACTGCTTCATGGATTGCCGTCTAGGTCAAGTGCTTGGCTACTTTGAGAAGGCAAGTACTTGGCCATTTTAGAGTCGTTTAAGCAAGTTGGGTAGAAAACGGCAAGCCGGCTTCTTAAGAGTCGGTTTCACGAAACGGGCTGGGAGCCGATTTAAACTATGTTTATGCTTTGGGTCCTTAGCCATTTTTTTGTGTGGGCTCGCTCTCGTTACTCCTGCCCACTACAGCTGCCGCTCATGAAATGCTTCTGACAGGAGACGGCTTGGGCACCGCACGCTACTTGTCGGACTTCAGGAAGCACTTCATAGCTCAAAAGCGGCGAGTCCCCGGGCCGACTAGTCGAGCCCGGTGCCAAACAGCATAATCGAAGGGTAACATACTCAAAGGCATAATTCTTATCATACAGATAACAAAAGAGGGCAGTCCCCGAGCTCGTCTCGGGGGGCCCGGAGTCTTGGTATTTCAAACACAAAAGGGTAGCATGGTACATACTGCATCAACTGTAAAATCTTCGGAGGAGATTCGCATTCCATGGCCGCTCCGTCTCTTTGCCGGAGTCGTCCCTCTTGCGTGCTCGGGGCTTTTGAGCGTCGATCATGTAGTAGGAGTTGTTGCCCAGCACTTTACTGATGATGAACGGTCCTTCCCAAGGCGCCGATACCAGGCCGGGCCGCATTGTTCGCCGGATCAGCCGGAGCACAAGGTCGCCCTCTAGGAATGATCTTGGCTTGACCTTCTTGTTGTAGTAGCGCGCAGGCTCTGCTGGTAGATCTTGGATCGGCCGAAAGTGCCAACAGCCGCCCTCTTCCAGCAGATCGACGCCGCCTTGACGTGCTTTCTTCCGCTTCCTCCTCGGTATACATGGTGACTCATGGAGTCGAACTCTATATCCGTTGGGATGACGGCTTCAAAGACCAGAGACGAGGAAGAAGGGTGTGAAGCCGCTGACTTGTTTGGAGTCGTGACGCAGACTCAGAGGACGGCCGGCAACTCCTCAAAGCGGCCGGCCGAACGCTCCAGTTGGTTCGACCACCGAGGCTTGATGCCGAACAGGATGAGGCCGTTCGCCGCTTCCACCTGGCCGCTTGATCGCGGATGGGCAACGGATGCTAAGTCCACGGGTACCCTGCGTCAGCGCAGAACGGGCTGTATGCGCCCTTGGCGAAATTTGTGCCGTTTTCGGTGATGATGCTGTGCGGTACGCCGTATCGAGTCGTGATGTCGGCGATGAAAGTCACTGCCGTAGGACCATTCAACTTCAACTTGTCCACCGCGACAAGTAAGTGAGTTAGGCCACCTCGTGCCGTCTTGAATGGTCCCACCATGTCCAGGCCCCAGACAGCAAAGGGCCAGGCGATGGGGATAGTCTTGAGCGCTGAAGCCGGCTGAAGCGGCTTGGAGCGGAACACCTGGCACCCCTTGCATTTTTGAACTAATTCCTTGGCCTCTTCTAGGGCAGTTGGCCAGAAGAAACCGTGTCGGAAGGCTTTGGCGACGAGTGCTTTGGAGGCTGCATGATGGCCGCACTCGCCCTGATGGATGTCTTCAAGGATTGCTTGGCCTTGCTCTGATTCGACGCAGCGCTGGTAGACACCGGTGACGCTGCGCCTGACCAGCTCTCTATTGAATATAGTGTAGGCTGCCGCTCGGCGTTGCACTTGCCGAGCCAAGGTTTCATCAGTTGGTAGCTCTCCGCTTACTAAGAACTTCAAGATGGGCTGGGCCCATGAGGGTGCTGCTATTTCTTCGACTGCCAGTGCTGCTACTTGGACGAGGGCGGCTGGGCTGGGAGGCGGCGGGTTGGAGTCTGCAGCAGCTTGCTGGGTTGAAGAAGTCCCCGGGCCGAGTACTGGAGTCTTCGCAATGGCCGCCGCAGTCCCCGGGCCGGGTTCTAAAGTCCCCGGGCCGGCTTCGACTGCCGCGTTCTTGGGGGCGTCTGCAAGGATTCTTGTGCCGTCTGCTGAGGTTCTGAAGTCGGATCCGGCTTCTTCATGGGGAGCCGGCACAAAAATGGAGTCTGACTCTGGTGACGGTTTGACAGACGGCTTGAGAAGGCGCTGAAGGGCGACGCCGGATGGTATTGCCTGACGGGTGGAACTGATTCTTGCTGTGGCATCTGCTTGGTCATTGTCGTTTCTTGGCACGTGGAGGAATTCGCATCCTCAAAATATCCACTCACCGCTGTACCGTAAAGCGGTAGCTTGCCATATTTGTATCTTTGGCGTCCCGATCGCCGGATGACCGTTGGACCACCAAGTCGGAGTCGCCATAGCACAGATCCGGCGAATGCCGAGCTCTTGGCAAGCCGGAGCCCGTGGATGAGCGCCTCGTGATTCGGCGACGTTGTTGGAGGCGGCGAAATAGATCTGCGGTAGCGTACTTGAGCTTGTCGCCTTTAGGGGAAGTGAGGACCACGCCGCTCCCAAGCCGGTGCGCATCTTGGAGCCATCAAAGTGCATCCGCCAATGGGTGGAGTCGGGCGCGGCGGTATCTGGTCTCGCCCAATCGACGAGGAAGTCGGCCAGCGCCAGGACTTGATGGCGGTGCGGACTGGTAAAAGATGGTGTAGGGGCCAACTCTATGGCCCATTTGGCCACTCGGCTGAAGCATCTCGGCTTAGATGATCTTCGCTAGTGGGGCCGTGCAAACCACAGTGATTGGATGCTCTTGAAAGTAAGGCTTCAACTTCTTGGCGGCAAAGTGCACGCCGTAACACATCTTCTGGTAGTGGGGGTAGTTTTGCTTGGAGGTCGACAGTACCTCGCTCAAGTAATACACTGGTCTCTGGACAGGTAGCGCCTTGCCTTCCTCCTTGCGTTCAACTACAATGACTGTGCTGACTACCCTGCTGGTGGCGGCAATATACAGGAGCATGGGCTCCTTTGGAGTCGGAGCTGCCAGCACTGGGGGAGTAGTCAGCATTCTCTTCAACTGGAGAAAGGCTTCGTCCGCCTTGGAGTTCCATTCGAAGAAGGTGGTCTTCTTCATAAGCTGGTACAAAGGGAGAGCTTTCGCCACCGATCGATGAATCGGCCGATAGATGCCAAGCAGCCGTGAACTTCGCACTTCTAGCAATCGGCGGGTACTTCCATCCTCTCGATCGCCTCGATCTTCACGGGTTGCACTCTATGCCGCGTTCAGATACCGTGAAGCCAAGGAGCTGGCCGGTGGTACTCAAGACGCATTTCTCTGGGTTGAGCTTGATCTGGAATCGACGTAGGTTTTCAAAGGTCTCTTTGAGGTCTTCCAACAGCGTTCCTCGCTTCTCCGTCTTCACCACCACGTCGTCCACATAAACGTGGGCGTTTCTGCCAAGCTGCTTGAGGAGGCACTTCTGCATGCAACGCTGAAAGGTGGCGCCGGCGTTCCTCAAGCCGAACGTCATGGTCAGGTAGCAGAAGGCTCCAAATGGCGTGATGAAGGCGATCTTCAATCTGTCTGCCGGGTTCAGCTTGATCTAATGATATCATGAATATGCATCTAAGAAGCTCAACAGCTCGCATCCGGCTGTGGAGTCTATCACCTGATCAATTCTTGGCAGAGCGAACGGGTCCTTGGGGCAGGCTTTATTGAGGCTTGTGTAGTCAATGCACATCCGCCACTGCTTGTTCTTCTTTAGTACCAAGACCGGGTTCGCCAACCATTCCGGAAAGAAAACTTCCATGATGAAACCGCTGCGAGGAGCCGGGCTATCTCTTCTCCAACAACTCTTCTTTTTCTTCCGACAGCGGCGCAAGGGCTGCCCGACGGGCTTCACATCAGATCGGACATGTAACTTGTGCTCGGCGAAATCCGTCGGTACACTGCATGTCTTTGGGGGACCATGCGAAGATGTCCCGATTCTCACGGAGGAAATCGACGAGCTCGCCTTCCTATTTGCTGTCGAGGTTTGCACCTATGACAGCGTATTTCTCTGGGTGGTCCGGGTCCAAGGGTATCTTCTTGGTTTGTTTGGCCGTCTTGAACGAGCCCTCAGCTTCTGACTCCTTGGGGTCGGACGATATCTCTGGCTGCTTGCCGGCCACTGCCACAATCCGATCCAGGAGCCGCTTCTCAGCCGCGATCACTGTGGACTCGCCAGCCGGCTGCTTTCACTGCCAAGAAGGACAACTTCTGTAGTCGCCACCACGGTCAGAATCCCTTGGAGCTCGGCATCTTCATTTTGAGGTAGGCGAGGTGGGGATCGCCATGAACTTGGCCAAAGCAGGTCGGCCAAGCAAGGCATGGTAGGGGCTCTTGAGGTCCACCACTTCAACCAGACCGGCTCTGCGAAAGTGATCCTTGTCCCCAAAGAGGACGTCTATCAGAATCTTGCCAATCGGTGAGCAGGAAAGGCCAGGTACAATTCCGTGGAACACAGTCCGACTATGCTGAAGCTGTCTTTGCTTGATTCCTAGCTTCTCCATCGTATCCTTGTACATGATGTTGATGCTGCTGCCTCCGTCTATCAGCACTCGCGAGAAGCGAGCGGCCCGCCTATCCGCGGCAAGGGTGGCTCCCAAGACCGTAGCGTAGGAGCCCGGATTCGGCATCACCTATGGGTGATCAGACGGCTGCAGCCGATGGGTTTCTCGGACCAAGACATGAATTCCGGGGTGTCCGACGCCATCAAGATTCACTTCTGTTGCCGCTGCCGCTGCGGGCGATCATCACCACGCTGTAAACACGACATAGGCGCCAGTGCTCTTTCCGGTAATCGTCTTGTACTGCACCGACCGGCCGAACAGCCGGCTGTGGGCGGTGGTGGAGGCGGCGGCCCAGAAAGCGGAGGAGGGGCAAGGCCGCCTCCTTGGCGATCCCGTGAGCCATGGCACTTCCGGTGGTGTGATTTGACGGCTTCGCTACCGCTGTGGAACTTGGTGGTCCGGCCCGTAGTCTCGCCAGAAGAGAAGGCCGCAACCAGTTGGACTTGCCGCTTTTCTCGCCGCTAAGGTGAGGCTGCCCTCCGCTGCTGGTCTTCGATCAGCCGCCACCTGCCGGGCTGTTGGAAGCCGCAAGGGCCTTGCGCTTATGATCATTCTGCTGTTGCTGCCATCAAGCGCCGCCACCGGAGTTCTGGGAGCATGAGGAGCTACTTTGCGGTCGCGATCGACTTCGATCTCCGACTTCATGGAGGAGTCGGCAGTGGCGTACTTGTCTGCTATGACCAGCAGCTCGTCAAGGGTCTCCGGCTCGTCGCAAAGGAGCTTGTGCTTGAGGAGGGTGCCTTCTCTGCACCTAGCGGTGAAGTACTCGATTGCCTGCACCTCATGCACTCCTTCGCAGGAGTTCCGGAGCTCGGCCCAGCGCGTGAGATAGTCGCGAGTAGACTCGTTGGGGCCTTGCACGCACAAGGACAGCTGACGAGGCTTGGGGGGTCGCTTGTATGTGCTCGTGAAGTTGCGGACGAAGGCCTCGGTGAAGTCGACCCAACTGTTGATGCTGCGGGGCTTCAAGCTGTTCAACCATGTCCGGCCGTGCCACAGAGCATGAGGGGAACATACTTACGGCAACACGCTTGTTGCCGTCACTATGCCGACGGCCGTGGAGTAGTCCACCAGCCAGTCCTCCGCTTCACGGAGCCGTGTATTTGGGTGTGTCTCGGGAGTGTGAATCCTCGGGAAGGGCTCGTCTCGGATGCGAGGTCCGAAACAGGGCGGGCCCAACTCGTCTTCTTCTTCTACTGCCAGGGATCGGTGGAGTCGCTCGATCCGGTGGCGGGCGTCATTTTCTCCAACTCCCTCTCGGCGGACAAGGCGATCGCCGAGAGTCGGATGCTCGACGGGTGGCGGGGAGACTCGCCTTTCTCTGCGGGGAGGAGGAGGCTGATAGTCGTCCCGCCGCTCCACTGCTCTTGGGCGGCCGTCTTCGTCGCGCTCGATGGAGATGTCATCCGGCTATGGCTGATACCGGATCCTTGTTCTTTCTTCCGGACGCCGCCAGCCGGCGTCCGAGATGTTGCGCTTGATCTCGGCGAGGAGGCAAGTCGCCGTGTTGTCGCCGTGGCGCCTCCGCGGCGGCAGCCGGCTTCGTCTTCTTGCGCGGGCGCGTCGAGGAGCTGCTGGACTCACTCTGTCATCAGCGGCGCCTCGCCCTCGGTTATCCAGCTTCGCCGCCGCTGGGCAGCGCGAATGTTCTCCGCAGCGTGGCGTACAGGCGATCGCCCCAAACAGACCGGGCGATGGCGGCCGCCTGCCGGACCGCCGCTTAGGCGGTTAGGCCCGGCCGAGCCGGGCGAAGCCGCCTACGCGCGATCCATCTCAAGGCCGATAGGCTTCCGACAAGCGCCTCATGCTTGCCAGCCTTCGCGCGCCTACAAGGAGTCAAGGCGGCGTGCCTCCAGCGTTTTGCGCCGGGCGTCCTCCGGAATGGAGGCGGTCAGGTCTTGCGTAACCGCCGAGAGGGTCACGAGCCCGCCGGAGGGCTTCGCCGTGATCGGCGACGAGTACTTCGCGGACGGTGCTCCCGCCGCTCTCCGCGCGAGGGAGAGGCTCGTCATAGATCACCACGTTGGTGGGGAACGCGTCGAGTGACGCGATGTCGGAGTCGACCAGCATCGGGTCAGTGGAGCCTACGGACTCCAGGTCGGCGGCAGGCTCGCCGTCGACGCGGAGCTGCTCGAGGAGGCCCGCGAGGAGGCTTTCGGTGCCGTCCGTGCCTGCGTCGGATGCAGGCTCGTCGGAGAGGCGAACCTCGCCGACAAGTTCGGCGAGGCAACCTCGGCGCCATGCAGCGCGTCGGTGCAAACTCCATCTGGCGTGCCGGGCTGGCTGCGCTCGCCAGGGAGGAAGAGGGTTCCCGTCCAGAGCAGGTCTCCGGCCGACGGTGCACCAGGCCCCACGGTGGGCGCCAAATGTCGGGGGTTGGGTGCGACATATGCCAAAGGATGGCTTATCATGGAGGGGCGAGTAGAACGTCAGCCGGTGCTCGAAACGGGATGAGGCGAAGACATGCACGCCGCGAATCTTACCCAGCCTGTGGGCTCTCCGAGGAGATAACACCTCATCGCTGCTCTCACGGTGTCTCCGCATGATCACTATGGCAAAGTGGGTACAAGAGGCTCCTTGAGCTGTTCGGGGCGAGGAAGGAGAAGGGCACGGCTTGCTCTTCTCTCCCTCTATGTGTGTGTCTAAAACTACTAGCTTCCAACCCTTTGCATGGGTGCCCCGGGGGGTTTATATAGGCCTACCCCCCGGGGGTACAACGGTAATCCGGCTGGGTGCGGGCCCAAGCCGTCAGTCTCTAAGTCGCCGTCTTCTCCGCCGACTTCTGGGGCCCGCCGACTAGTGGGCCCCGTCGACGGTCCAGCATGGGGCCGACAGCCCTTGTCCGCCGCGGGCGGGTCTTGCCGGCTGCAGACATCGTAGCCGTGCTCCTAATGACGCGAGCTTGGTCATGGGGTCATGGCAACAGTGCCGCCGCCGGGCGGGCGATCACTGTTGCCATTCCCCGTCTCGTCTGGTTAATGGCGCGTGCAGCCCGCGGGAGGGGCCGGCCGATTCCTGGAGGCCGACTCCAACGGGTCCGTCTTCGGGGCGCTCTCGCCGTCTTCGGTACTCCCGCCGACGGGCGGGTCCCGCCGTCTTCGGGTCATACAGACAGGCCATCGTGGGTACAGGAATCAGCCCACGGGGCTGATGTCAGGGCCGGCGTGGCAGCAGTGCTGCGCCGGACGGAGATCTCCGTCAGTACGGTGCTCCGTGGCCATACCTACCCTTTATGGGCAGGGCAGGGATGGGCCGCGAGGCGGCTTTACCCCATTCCGCTCGTGGTCGCCCAGGTAGGAGGTGGTTGGGGTCGCGGGCCGACTCCCCGTAGCCGGCCTCGCCTGAGGTCGCCGGCCTGGAGTCGGCTTGTCCTGAGGTCGCCGGCCTAAAGTCGGCTTGTCTTGAGGCCGCCTCTGGGACTCGGCCCAGAGGGGTAGTTGCCGACTCCATTGCCGACTCTCTGAAGGCGGCTTTCCGTCTTGGCGTCTTGAGGGGCGCAGTCTGCCCCGATGTTTTGAAAGGTTCAGGGGCTCGGGTCTGCCTACCCGTGGCCCATTACTCCGACACATCAAGTAGTCTATTTTGGCTTTTTCGACGCCAAGGCATCAAGTAGGCTCAATTAGGGTTCTTGGCTTTTTATCGACCCCGAGGCATCAAGTAGGCTCAATTAGGGTTTTTGGCTTTTTATCGACGCCAAGGCATCAAGTAGGCTCAATTAGGGTTTTTGGCTATTTATCAACGCCAAGGCATCAAGTAGGCTCAATTAGGGTTTTTGGGTTATTATCGACCCCGAGGCATCAAGTAGTCTTTTTTGGCTTTTTATCGACGAGGAGGCATCAAGTAGGGTTTTTTCGCTATTTATCGACCCGGAGTCATGAAGTAGGGTTTTTTGGCTATTTATCGACCCGGAGTCATCAAGTAGGGTTTTTTGGCTTTTTATCGACCCGGAGGCATCAAGTAGGCTTTTTTGGCTATTTATCGACCCGGAGGCATCAAGTAGGCTTTTTTGGCTATTTATCGACCCGGAGGCATCTAGTAGGCTTTTTTGGCTTTTATCGAATCTTGAGGCATCAAGTAAGCTTTTTGGCTTTTTATCGACCCGATGCATCAAGTAACTAGAGTAGCACAACATTATCATCACAAGAGTAGCAGCATCATCATAACTAGAGTAGCACTACATTAGTTGATCATCACAAGACTACTAGAATGCCATAGTTTGGATGTATGATCAGAATCGAGTAGCACTACATTAATTGATCAACACTTGATCATTACAGTACCAGAACCTAAGTTGGTCATTACAGTACCAGAACATAACTTGATGATCACTTGGTCATCAAAATAGTAGCAGTGTCACAACATGATAAAGCATATTTTGGATCACAACATCAATCCCATGCTGCACCAGAAGCAGTCAGGTAGTCCTTGATCTTCTGGGTTGGCTTTCTGACTCTCTGGGAACCACTGTTTGGTCTTGGAGGCAAGAAAGCTGCCCTTGCTCCCTTTGCAGCAGTTGAAGCCCTAGTGGCTGTAGCCTTACCCTTTGCACCAAAGAGCAGATCTTGTTGATGGTGCAAAGGGCGAGATGGAGTCCTCCTTGCTGGTCTTTGATGCGATGGCGTAAGATGGAGTTCTTCTTCTTTGGTCTTTGGTCAGCAATGGCGATAGATGCAGCCCTTCTTGCTGGTGTCAGTGCAAAGGCGAGATGCAGCCCTTCTTGCTGGTCTTTGGTGCAAAGGCGTAAGATGGAGTTCTTCTTGTCTCTTTGGTGCAAAGGCGGCCAGATGCAGCCCTTCTTGCTGGTGCAGCAGAGGAGGCAGCAGTAGCAGCATCAGGTGGATAAGAAGAGGTGCTTGGCTGCAAAAAGAACACAAGTAATTCATCTTTTTGTTACATGCATAGAGAACACAAGTAATTTAGAATGTTTTGCATTGTTTGTACCTCATGCATGTTCTTTCTCATGGCTAGTGCAGGCTTCAAAGCAACATGGCAGTTGGTGTACCTATGGCCAACTTTGCTGCAATTAGAACAAGTGATTGAGGCCATCCTTGAAGTGTCTTTTGGAGCTGGCTTCTCATGTCTGCCCTTTCTTCTCTTAGTTTGTGCTCTTGCCTTTGTGTTCTTTGAAGACTGGAGGGTCAATGTCCGTCTTCTGCCTTTTGGCCACATGTCGTGGGCAGTGTAATCGGATAGATTATGGGACTGTATGCAGCCTTGTACATTGGTTTTTTGAAAATATCATGAACAAAGTCCTCTGGTTGTAGCTTAGCTTTGTGTATGGCAGAGACAACATGATTGCAAGGCACTGCTGTCATATCCCACTTCCTACACCCACAAGTGTATTTCTGCAGGTTAACAGCATATGTTTTCTCTTCACTTGTCACTTGGTAAAGATGTGGTCCAACCATCAAGGATTGGCAGTTCCTAGACCACTTCTTTGCTTCTTCTAGTTTCTCTGCATATGTAGGACAAATCTCCCATTTGACAGTATCAGTTTTTGTTCTATTTGCATTGAACTTGACCATCAACTTTGTCCTAATTCCATCAACCATGGTCCTTATTGGCTTAGCCCTAACATCTAGTGTTGGGGAACGTAGTAATTTCAAAATTTTCCTACGCACACGCAAGATCATGGTGATGCATAGCAACGAGAGGGGAGAGTGTATGTCCACGCACTCGTGAGACCGTAAGCGGAAGCGTTATAACAACGCTGTTGATGTAGTCGCATCGCCTTCACGATCCGACCGATCCAAGTACCGAACGTCACGGCACCTCCGAGTTCTCGCACACGCTCAGCTCGATGACGATCCCCGGACTCCGATCCAGCAAAGTGTCGGGATGAGTTCCACAAGACGACGGCGCAGTGACGATGATGATGCTCCACCGACGCAGGGCTTCGCCTAAGCTCATGACGATATGACTTCTCCGGCGCAGGGCTTCGCCTAAGCTCCGCGACGATATGACCAAAGTGGAATATGGTGGAGGGGGGCACCGCACACGGCTAAGGAACGATCCGTAGATCAACTTGTGTGTCCATGGGGTGCCCCCTGCCCCCGTATATAAAGGAGGGAGGGAGGAGGAGGCCGGCCCTAGAAGGGGCGCGCCATGGGGAGTCCTACTCCCACCGGGAGTAGGATTCACCCTTTCCTAGTCCAACTAGGAGTCCTTCCATGTATTAGGAGTAGGAGACAAGGAAGGGGAAGAGAGAAGGAAAGGAAGGAGGGGGTGCGGCCCCTCCCCCTAGTCCACCCGGACTAGGCCATGGGGCGCGCGCCTGCCCTAGGCAGCCCCTCTCTCTTTCCGCAGGCCCAATAAGGCCCAATACTTCTCCCGGCGAATTCTCGTAACTCTCCCAGTACTCCAAAAATACCCGAATCATTCGAACCTTTTCAACTCCGAATATAGTCGTCCAATATATCGATCTTTACGCCTCGACCATTTCGAGACTCCTCGTCATGTCCCCGATCTCATCCGGGACTCCGAACTCCTTCGGTACATCAAAACTCATAAACTCATAATATAACCGCATCGAAACCTTGTTGCAAGCGGACCCTACGGGTTCGAGAACTATGTAGACATGACCGAGACACGCCTCCGGTCAATAACCAATAGCGGACCTGGATGCCCATATTGGCTCCTACATATTCTACAAAGATCTTTATCGGTCGACCGCATAACAACATACGTTGTTCCCTTTGTCATCGGTATGTTACTTGCCCGAGATTCGATCGTCGGTATCCAATACCTAGTTCAATCTCAAGCATCGGCAAGTCTCTTTACTCGTTCGTAATGCATCATTCTGTAACTAACTCATTAGCTACATTGCTTGCAAGGCTTATAGTGATGTGCATTACCGAGATGGCCTAAAGATACCTCTCCGACAATCGGAGTGACAAATCCTAATCTCAAATACGCCAACCCAACATCTGCCTTTGGAGACACTTGTAATACTCCTTTATAATCACCCAGTTACGTTGTGACGTTTGGTAGTACCCAAAGTGTTCCTCCGGCAAACGGGAGTTGCATAATCTCATAGTTATAGGAACATGTATAAGTCATGAAGAAAGCAATAGCAACATACTAAACGATCAAGTGCTAGGCTAACGGAATGGGTCATGTCAATCAGATCATTCTCCTAATGATGTGATCCCGTTAATCAAATGACAACTCATGTCTATGGTTAGGAAACATAACCATCTTCGATTAACGAGCTAGTCAAGTAGAGGCATACTAGTGACACTGCTTGTCTATATATTCACACATGTATTATGTTTCCGGTTAATACAATTCTAGCATGAATAATAAACATTTATCATGATGTAAGGAAATAAATAATAACTTTATTATTGCCTCTAGGGCATATTTCCTTCAGCCTCCCACTTGCACTAGAGTCAATAATCTAGTTCACATCGCCATGTGATTTAACAGCAATAGTTCACATCACCATGTGATTAACACCCATAGTTCACATCGATATGTGATCAACACCCAAAGGGTTTACTAGAGTCAGTAATCTAGTTCACATCGCTATGTGATTAACACCCAAAGAGTACTAAGGTGTGATCATTTTTGCTTGTGAGATATTTTTAGTCAACGGGTCTCACACATTCAGATCCGTAAGTATTTTGCTAATTTCTATGTCAACAATGTTCGCAAGGAGCTATTCTAGCTAATTGCTCCCACTTTCAATATGTATCTAGATCGAGACTTAGAGTCATCCAGATCGGTGTCAAAACTTGCATCAACGTAACCCTTACTTACCTAACCTTTTGTCACTTCCATAATCGAGAAACATATCCTTATTCCACTAAGGATAATTTTGACCGCTGTCCGATGATCTACTCCTAGATCACTATTGTACTCCTTGCCAAACTCAGTGTAGGGTATACAATAGATCTGGTACACAGCATGGCATACTTTATAGAACCTATGGCCAAGGCATAGGGAATGACTTTCATTCTCTTTCTATCTTCGCCGTGGTCGGGTCTTGAGTCTTACTCAATTTGACACCTTGTAACACAGCAAGAACTCTTTCTTTGACTGCTCCATTTTGAACTACTTCAAAATCTTGTCAAGGTATGTACTCATTGAAAAACTTATCAAGCGCCTTGATCTATCTCTATAGATCTTGATGCTCAATATGTAAGCAGCTTCACTGAGGTCTTTGTTTGAAAAACTCCTTTCAAACACTCCTTTATGCTTTGCGTAATAATTCTACATTATTTCCGATCTACAATATGTCATTCACATATACTTATCGTAAATGCTGTAGTGCTCCCACTCACTTTCTAGTAAATACAGGCTTCACTGTAAGTCTGAATAAACTATATGCTTTGATCAACTTATCAAAGCGTATATTCCAACTCCGAGATGCTTGCACCAGTCCATAGATGGATCGCTGGAGCTTGCACACTTTGTTAGCTCCCTTTGGATCGATAAAACCTTCTGGTTGCATCATATACAACTCTTCCTCCGGAAACCCATTCAGGAATGCAGTTTTACATCCATTTGCCAAATTTCATAAATTGTGGCAATTGCTAACATGATTCGGACAGACTTAAGCATCGCTACAGCTTGAGAAAATCTCATTGTAGTTAACACCTTGAACTTGTCAAAAACCTTTTATGCGACAAGTCGAGCTTTGTAGATGGTAACACTACTATCAACGTCCGTCTTCCTCTTGAGGATCCATTTATTTTCTATTGCTTGTCAATTCTCGGCAAGTCAACCAAAGTCCACACTTTGTTTTCATACATGGATCCCATCTCAGATTTCATGGCTTCTAGCCATTTAGCGTAATCTGGGCTCACCATCGCTTCTTCATAGTTTGTAGGTTCGTCATGATCTAGTAGCATGACTTCCGTAACAGGATTGCCGTACCACTTTGGTGCGGATCTCACTCTGGTTTACCTACGGGATTCGGTAGTGACTTGATCTGAAGTTACATGATCATCATCATTAGCTTCCTCACTAATTGGTGTAGGAATCATCGAACTGATTTCGTGATGAAATACTTTCCAATTCGGGAGAAGGTACAAATTACCTTATCAAGCTCCACTTTCCTCCCACTCACTTCTTTCGAGAGAAACTCCTTCTCTAGAAAGGATCCATTTATAAGCAACGAATGTTTTTGCCTTCGGATCTGTGATAGAAGGTATACCCAACAATTTCCTTTGGGTATTCTATGAAGACGCATTCTCCGATTTGGGTTTGAGCTTATCAGGATGAAACTTTTTCACATAAGCATCACAACTTCCAAACTTTAAGAAACGACAGCTTAGGTTTATCGTTAAACCATAGTTCATACGGTGTCGCCTCAACGGATTTAGACGGTGCCCTATTAAACGTGAATGCAGCTGTCTCTAATGCATAACCCCAAAACGATAGTGGTAAATTGATAAGAGAAATCATAGATCGCACCATATCAATAAAGTGCGGTTACGACTTTCGGACACACCATTATGTTGTGGTGTTCCATATGGCGTGAGTTGCGAAACTATTTCACATTGTTTCAAATGAAGACCAAACTCAGAATCTCAAATATTTATCTCCACGATCAGATCGCAGAAACTTTATTTTCTTGTTACGATGATTTTCCACTTCACTCTGAAATTCTTTGAACTTTTCAATTATTTCAGACTTACGCTTCATCAAGTAGATATACCCATATCTGCTCAAATCATTTTGTGAAGGTCGAAAATAACGATACTTGCCACGAGCATCAACACTCATTGAATCGCATACATCGGTATGTATTATTTCCAATAAGTCAAGAGTTTGTTCCATTGTTCCGGAGAACGGAGTTTTAGTCATCTTGCCCAAAAGGCACGGTTCGCAAGCATCAAATGATTCATAGTCAAGTGATTCCAAAAGTCCATCAAAGATGGAGTTTTCTTCAAGCGCTTTACACCAATAGGACCTAAACGGCAATGCCACAAATAAGGTGCACTATCATTATTAACTTTGCATCTTTTGGTTTCAATATTATGAATATGTGTATCACTATGATCGAGATCCAATGAACCATTTTCATTGGGTGTGTAACCATATAAGGTTTTATTCATGTAAATGTAACAACAATTTATTCTCTTACTTAAATGAATAATCAGATTGCAATAAACATGATCAAATCATATTTATGCTCAACACCAAATAACACTTATTTAGGTTCCACACTAATCCCGAAAGTATAGGGAGTGTGCGATGATGATCATATCAATCTTGGAACTACTTCCAACACTCATCGTCACTTCCCCTTCAACTAGTTTCTGCTCATTCTCAGAACTCCTGCTTCAAGTTACTACTCTTAGCAACTATACCAAAGATCAAATACCGAGGGGTTGCTATGAACACTAGTAAAATACACATCAATAATCTGTATATCAAATATACCTTTCTTCACTTTGCCATCCTTCTTATCCACCAAATATTCAGGGGTAGTTCCGCTTCCAAAGGACCAGTTCCATTGCAGCAAAAGTACTTAGTCTCGTGCTTAGGTCCAGACTTGGGCTTCTTCACTCGAGCAACAACTTGCTTGCCGCTCCTTTTGAAGTTCCCCTTCTTCCTTTGCCCTTTTCCTTGAGACTAGTGGTCTTGTCAATCATCAACACTTGATGCTCTTTCTTGATTTCTACCTTCGTTGATTTCAACATCACGTAAGAGCTCGGGAATCGCTTTCGCCATCCCCCAGATACTATAGTTCATCACGAAGTTCTAGTAACTTAGTGATGGTGACTAGAGAATTCTGTCAATCACTATCTTATCTGGAAGATTAACTCCCACTTGATTCAAGCGATTGAAGTATTCGTATTAATCTGAGCACATGCTCACTAGTTGAGCGATTCTCCTCCATCTTTTAGCTATAGAACTTGTTGGAGACTTCATATCTCTCAATTCGGGTATTTGCTTGAAATATTAACTTCAATTCCTGGAACATCTCATATGGTCCATGACGTTCAAAATGTCTTTGAAGTCCCGATTCTAAGCCGTTAAGTATGGTGCACTAAACTATCAAGTAGTCATCATATTGAGCTAGCCAAACGCTCATAACGCCTCGTGCATTCCGCTTCCCTGCAATAGGTCTGTCACCTAGCGGTGCATTAAGGACATAATTCTTCATGCAGCATTGAGGATAAACCTCAGATCGCGGATCCAATCCGCATCATTGCTACTAACATTTTTCAACACAATTTTCTCTAGGAACATATGAAAATAAACATATGAAAGCAACAACGCGAGCTATTGATCTACAACATAATTTGCAAAATACTACCAGACTAAGTTCATGATAAATTTAAGTTCAATTAATCATATTACTTAAGAACTCCCAGTTAGACAGTCATCTAAGTGATCACGTGATCCAAATCAACTAAACCATAACCGATCATCACGTGAGATGGAGTAGTTTTCAATGGTGAACATCACTATGTTGATCATATCTACTATATGATTCACGCCGACCTTTCGGTCTCCGTGTTCGAGGCCATATCTGCATATGCTAGGCTCGCCAAGTTTAACCTGAGTATTCCGCGTGCAAAACTGGCTTGCACCCGTTGTAGATGGACGAGAGCTTATCACACCCGATCATCACGTGGTGTCCGGGCACGACGAACTTTGGCAACGGTGCATACTCGTGAAGAACACTTCTTGATAATTAGTGAGAGATCATCTTAAAATGCTACCGTCAATCAAAGCAAGAATAAGATGTATAATAGATAAACATCACATGCAATCAAAATATATGACATGATATGGCCATGATCATCTTGCGCCTTTGATCTCCATCTCCAAAGTACTGTCATGATCTCTATCGTCACCGCACGACACCATGATCTTCATCATCTTGATCTATATCAATGTGTCATCACATGGTTGTCTCGCCAACTATTGCTCTTGCAACTATTGCTATCGCATAGCGATAAAGTAAAGCAATTATTTGGCACTTGCATCTTATGCAACAAAGAGACAACCATAGGGCTTCGCCAGCTGTCGATAACTTCAACAAAACATGATCATCTTATACAACAACTTATATCTCATCACGTCTTGACCATATCACATCACAACATGCCCTGCAAAAACAAGTTAGACGCCCTCTACTTTGTTGTTGCAAATTTTACGTGGCTGCTACGGGCTTAGCAAGAACCGTTCTCACCTACGCATCAAAACCACAACGATAGTTTGTCAAATAGACTCCGCTTAACCTTCGCAAGGACCGGGCGTAGTCACACTCGGTTCAACTAAAGTGAGAGAGACAGACACCCGCCAGCCACCTTTAAGCACGAGTGCTCAGAACGGTGAAACCAGTCTCAGAAGCCGCACGCGTAATGTCGGTCCGGGCCGCTTCATCTCACAATACCGCTGAACCAAAGTATGACATGTCGGTAGGCAGTATGACTTGTATCGCCCACAACTCACTTGTGTTCTACTCGTGCAAAACATCAAACCATAAAAACCTAGGCTCGGATGCCACCGCTGGGGAACGTAGTAATTTCAAAATTTTCCCACGCACACGCAAGATCATGGTGATGCATAGCAACGAGAGGGGAGAGTGTATGTCCACGCACTCGTGAGACCGTGAAGCGGAAGCGTTATAACAACGCTGTTGATGTAGTCGCACGCCTTCACGATCCGACCGATCCAAGTACCGAACGACGGCACCTCCGAAGTTCCTGCACATCGCTCAGCTCGATGACGCATCCCGGACCGATCCAGAAAGTGTCGGGATGAGTTCCACAAGACGACGGCGTGGTGACGATGATGATGCTCCACCGACGCAGGGCTTCGCCTAAGCTCCGCGACGATATGACTTCTCCGGCGCAGGGCTTCGCCTAAGCTCATGACGATATGACCAAGTGGAATATGGTGGAGGGGGCACCGCACACGGCTAAGGAACGATCCGTAGATCAACTTGTGTGTCCATGGGGTGCCCCCTGCCCTGTGATATAAAGGAGGGAGGGAGGAGGAGGCCGGCCCTAGAAGGGGCGCCATGGGGAGTCCTACTCCCACCGGGAGTAGGATTCACCCTTCCTAGTCCAACTAGGAGTCCTTCCATGTATTAGGAGTAGGAGACAAGGAAGGGGAAGAGAGAAGGAAAGGAAGGAGGGGTGCGGCCCTCCCCTAGTCCACCCGGACTAGGCCATGGGGCGCGCCCTGCCCTAGGCAGCCCTCTCTCTTTCCCGCAGGGCCCAATAAGGCCCAATACTTCTCCCCGGCGAATTCCAGAACTCTCCCAGATTCAAAAATACCCGAATCATTCGGAACCTTTTCGAACTCCGAATATAGTCGTCCAATATATCGATCTTTACGTCTCGACCATTTAGAGACTCCTCGTCATGTCCCCGATCTCATCCGGGACTCCGAACTCCTTCGATACATCAAAACTCATAAACTCATAATATAACTGTCATCGAAACCTTAAGCGTGCGGACCCTACGGGTTCGAGAACTATGTAGACATGACCGAGACACGTCTCCGGTCAATAACCAATAGCGGGACCTGGATGCCCATATTGGCTCTTTACATATTCTACGAAGATCTTTATCGGCCAGACCGCATAACAACATACGTTGTTCCCTTTGTCATCGGTATGTTACTTGCCCGAGATTCGATCGTCGGTATCCAATACCTAGTTCAATCTCACATCGGCAAGTCTCTTTACTCGTTCCGTAATGCATCATTCCATAACTAACTCATTAGCTACATTGCTTGCAAGGCTTATAGTGATGTGCATTACCGAGATGGCCCAGAGATACCTCTCCGACAATCGGAGTGACAAATCCTAATCTCGAAATACGCCAACCCAACATCTGCCTTTGGAGACACTTGTAATACTCCTTTATAATCACCCAGATACGATGTGACGCTTTGGTAGTACCCAAAGTGTTCCTCCGCAAACGGGAGTTGCATAATCTCATAGTTATAGGAACATGTATAAGTCATGAAGAAAGCAATAGCAACATACTAAACGATCAAGTGCTAGGCTAACGGAATGGGTCATGTCAATCAGATCATTCTCCTAATGATGTGATCCCGTTAATCAAATGACAACTCATGTCTATGGTTAGGAAACATAACCATCTTCGATTAACGAGCTAGTCAAGTAGAGGCATACTAGTGACACTGCTTGTCTATATATTCACACCGTATTATGTTTCCGGTTAATACAATTCTAGCATGAATAATAAACATTTATCATGATGTAAGGAAATAAATAATAACTTTATTATTGCCTCTAGGGCATATTTCCTTCATCTAGGACCCACCTATTGAAAACCTCACTTAGATTGTTAACAACTAAGTCTGTCTTGCAGTTCACATCCATGGCATGTCTGGCCCAAGTGTGTTTGCGTATTTTGCTAAGCCACACCCAAGCTGCTTCACACTCTGTCTTTAACTCATCCATTGCAACTTGAAAACCATGTTCAGTATATGAGTAACTTGCTGCATCCATGTATTTTTTTAATTCTGCCCTCTAAACCCAAAGCAATTTGAAAGTTCGTAGATATGCCTAAGGCAAAACCTTTGTGGGAAATTGGGGAAGACTCTATTTATGGCTTTCAAAAGACCCTGTATGAAACAAGTACAACTAAGTAACTACAACTACATGAAAGTAACTACAACTGCATGAAAGTAACTACAACTACATGAAAGTCATAGCATCTGCATGAAAGTAACTACAACTACATGAAAGTAACTACAACTAAATATATTACCTTTTGCCTATCTGAAATGATTGTGTATTGTCCAAACTTGCCAGATTGCCCACCTATTGCCTCCCTCACCGGGTATAGAAACCAGGTCCAGGAATTAGTGTCCTCCTTGTCTACAATTCCAAAAGCAATGGGAAAAATGTTGTTGTTCCCATCTCTTCCAGTAGCAGCTAGGATTTGTTGACCAGTAGTGAGCTTTATGAAGCATCCATCCAAACCTACAAGTTTAGCACAAATGATTAGTACTTGAAAGAACATACAAGTGGCATAAACAACAATACAAGGCAGTTACCTATGAATGGTCTGCAGCCATTGAGGAACCCTTCTTTGCATCCATTCAGGCAGATGAACAGTCCATGAAACCTAGGGTTCTTGCTAGGATGCTCCCTAATATGTTTTGTTGTCACAATACATCTAGAACCTGGATTTGTGTCTAGGACAGCCTGTAAATAATCCCTAATCCTGGTGTATTGGGCCTTTTGATCTCCTAAAACAACATTCTTTGCTGCCTTCCTAGCCCTCAGAGGCCATGTGGGTTGAAATATCCACTCCATACTTGCTCTTTGCAGTGTTAATTATTGTTGTTATTGTTGTGTTAGGGTCATTCCTCACTGCCTCCTCACAATGTTTTGCAACCCACTTGGGAGTGACTTTGGTGCTCTCTGACACAGAAGGGCATGGGTGCACCAAATACACCTTTCTAATGGTAAATGTCTTCTCATTTGCAATCTGAGAAGCTGCTATATAAAAAGGGCATTGCTCATCTATGCACTGTGCTATAACCCTGCCACTTCAGTTTCTGTGGTACTCATAGTTCCTGTTCTGTGATATGTGCAGGGTTCGGAGTTCGGGCCTGAATCGGTACACATCAATGAAGCAAAGATGCTTCACAAATTGGTCTTGTGGGTCAGCTTTGTCCTCATCATACCATAACCTTGGCTTCAACTTCTTTGCTCTGCTCTTTCTACCATTGGGCAACACATAAGCCATTGCCTCAAAGACCATCATCATCTTCCAAACCCAGGTCTAATGGATTTTTGTCCTCATCATCTGATGGTATCCAGTCATCCTCAAAAATTTGCTCTACATTTCCATGTGATCTGCTAGTTGGCCCTTTTGTCTCTCTCTTGGCCTTATTCTTCTTCTCAATATGTTGACCACTCTCTTGCTCCTCTTCATTGTGTTGCTCCCCTTGCACCACTTCCTCCACTTCCTCCAATTCCTCCAATTCCTCCTCCTCTTGATCATCATCATCCTCTTCTTCACCTGATGGATCATACAGTTCCTCCTCCTCATCTCAGAGACCACATATCCTCAACATCTGTGTCCCCTTCATAATGCAAGAATGGATCATCCCTCTGCTTTTTTCATTTCCTCAAGCCTAGCAAGGATATCCCCATATTCGACAAATTATCATCATCACTATCCTCTTCATTGTCCATAACTGCAGCTTTCCTTTTCAAAGGAGTGGCCTTCTCTTTTTCTTTCTCATTCTTCCTAAACATTGCAATTTCCTTTCTCCTTCTCTCCTCCATAACCTTTTCTATTTGCAGTTGCTCCTCTGAATTGTTTGTGCTCTGTTGTGTTTGAAACTGTATTGGTCTTGGTTCTTCTACTGGTACTATTGCTGTTGTGTTTGAAACTGAACTAGGATGTGCATTGAACAACACTCCTTCTTCATCTACCTGATACATACGGGCTCTCCAATTTCCTGCAGAGGGATATGTTGCTCAATAACATTAGCACTGCAATTTATATGTGCAGGTTTGGGGAACTGCCCTAACAACTGTCACATTGAAAATCTTCGCTTCATTGTACTATGTGGTCTAGAATTTCCTCCAGCATGTCATCATCCTCTATTTCTTGCATTCCTTCTATCCCTAGGCCAGGATCCTTCACATAGTACATGTAATCCCTCACCACATATCCTTCAGTCTCTATCAGTGCAACTAGATTGTAAAATGTGATGTCTGACAACATCCTAGTTCTCTCAAGATTATCTCTGTCATGAAAATGCATCCTCAATTCCCAAACCTCATCATCCAGACTGCAAATTTATAAAGAAACATAGTGGTGTATAAGTGTTCAATTATAACACTTATGAAAAAGCAGGACAGCATCAATACATAGCTTTGGGTTGCTTAAATAACCAATGTAGTACAAAGCAAAAACTGCAATAACCCTAGCTTGGTTCATTAAGATCTATCGCTTATAAACCATAGCTTATTTCAACTAAATAAGACACACAGAACAGCTAATTTATACATAATGAGTTAATTTCAGAAAGAAATCATCGCAATAACAATCATAGGGCCAACAATAGGCAATGGAGATGGGGAAGGGGATATCACTACACACTAACCCTAGCCCTAGAAACGGGTCAGATAAGTTCACAGAAGAATGGGATAAGGGAAGGGGATCTCACTATACACCGCCGAAGGATGAGGCGATGTGGTGGCTTCCATTGGGATTCGCCTTCACCGCCGCGGCGAAATATCTAGCCGCCGCGTATTCCACCGAATACTCCACCTCCGCATCTCGCGTCGCCTTGCTCGGGTTCGAGCTCCCGCAGAGCTCACCGCCTGGGTCGGGATCCGCGTCGCCTGCGCCACTGCCGGAACACCGCCTGCTTTCGCTGGAGTAGCCATCTGCCTAAGCGACGAGAGGAGGGGAGAGAGCGGCAGGAGAGTGGGGAAGAAGGCAGACGCGAGGAGGGAGAGAGCGGCGGCAGGAGAAGAGGGGGAGAAACGAACAGATGGGGGATGGAGGCATACGGCGCCGTCAAACGCCGTCTAACGGCTGTCGGGACGGCCGTCGGTGCCACGTGCGCAAAAAACGGGCCCCGCCTGTCATAAACAAGCTTAACTGACCCCGATCCGCCGATCAGTGCTTTCTGCAAAAAGATTACGGAAGACACGGTGTTTTCTGCAAAAAAAAAATGTATTGTAGTGGTTTTCGCAAACCTTGCCTTCAAAGTGGTGGTTTTGTGCAATTTACTCTTGAAAACAGGCACAAGGGGCGCATGTCTTTGAATTAATAAAGCCAACGTAGGCTAAGGTAGCACAACGTTAAGTTCTTACAAACAAGCATAATAAAGCAGAAATACAAATCACGACTCTAACACGAGCGCTGAGATAACTAAGGCCCCACAAGATCCGACTCAAGAGCTCCTATGAATAGCGTGAAGATGCTTGATCTTGATAAGGATGCCCGCCTCCACCTCATTGTCCTGTCCTACCTCTTCCCTACACTACCAGGGAAAATCTTAGTAGCAGCGCGGGTTTAATGCCCACTAGTAGCGCGGGACATCGCGCTACTAATAAGGCGCTACAACTATTACTTAGCAGTAGCGCGTGTGACACGCGCTACTGCTAAGACATATAGCCGCAGCGTTTGTTTTTTCCCGCGCTGCTGCTAATCTAGCTAGTAGCGGCGTGTTTACTATCCATCGCTACTAGTATTCTTTTTTTATTTTTTTTATTTTGAGTGTATTTATACGCCGTTATACAAACTTTGGTACAATACCAATTATGAGGTTTATATCATTATGTCCATAACAGTGTGTCAAATGAAGGTGGATTAGGTTCAAGTGGAGGCAATATGTGATGCATGTCAAAAGTATACTACTAATCCAAACTTGATCTAGTTTGGACTAGTAGTACTTTCGATGTGCACCACATGTTTCCTCCACTTAAATCTAATCCGCCGGCACAAGCTATTTAATCATCATCATAGTCATTATCACCAACGGTAGTTATTTAATCATCATAGTCATAGTGTAGCACACAATCATCTTCAAACTCATTCTAGCTAGCTAATCACCACCAACACTAGCTGCGGTAGCTATCTAATCACCACCAACACTAGCTGTGGTAGCTATCTAATCACCACCAACACTAGCTAATAATAATCATCATAGTCAATACCACCAACACTAGCTATTTAATCATCATAGTCATAGTGTAGCATATCATCATCTTCAAACTCATTTCTAGCTAGCTAATCACTCCTGCTGCTCTCTCTCAGGTAAAATAACATAAAACATGTGTAGCACTCCTGCTTCATCAAGTTGAAGCATGCAGATAAACCTGTCTCCTAATCATGTGTTGCGCTTCTGATAGCTGCCCCTTAGTACTTCTCTACGATCGTTCACAATTTTGCTACAGTCTTTCACTATTAAGCATTCATCGCTATTAGAAATCATGAATGCACTAAAGTGCATTGTAGAATATCTTGGCCGTAAGCTAACAATTCTCATGCGACCTTTAATCTCGATCCAATGAGACACAACATTCATCGGGAGTCCCTGTTGAAGAACATCGTATAGTAACATACTTAGCAATGAAGTTTAGCTTAAAAATAATATATGCAAAAGATGCACTGAGGACAAATAATAAAAATCTTACCATCTTTCCTAAATAGATGTGACCGTAGTTCAGTACGAACACTATTGGTCGCACGTTTTGAGTACTAAGATTTTTAAGTCCAGAAAAATAATTTGTCTTGACAGTATGAAGATCCTCAAGCCATGAAACATAATGACTTATCTCCTCGCAGTTTAGTTCAGCCCCGGGACAGTAGTAGGTCCTGTCTACCAAATGCTGAACATGTTTGCTTGAACGGAAATAAGCTGTCAATAGAAATTAGTTGCCAACTATTTTTGAATAAATAATATCAAAGACATAAATATGATTGAGAAACTCACATAATGGTATAACTGGAGGCGTCTGCACATCGACCCATATGTCGATATTACCTTCAATATCATCTTCCGGCCGAATATCAAAGGTGATAACCATATCAGGCTCAAATGCATAAGTCTCGCATAATGCTTGCCAAGTTTTGCATCCAAAATAGGTGTAGGTGTCTGCGTTGTATAATTTTATGTGGAAAATACAATCATGATCGGTCTTCAAGTAAACTCACTTTACCTCCATAGTAGTTTTCATACGACTGAAACCTATCTTATCCAAGACAAAAACTCTTGCATGGCAGGGGATACGCTAGTAGAATAGTAAAAAAATATAAGTTGAAGCAAATGAAGCAGATGTCATGCTTAATTACGAAAAAAGACTTGTCGTTGTGACTTCATCAGATCCACTTTGAAGTTCTCATCCAGTTTGATGTAGAAGCGCCTATCATCATCTAGGAAGATTACATACGCACGGCGCTCGTCTTCGCAGTATTTGCAAATACCGAAATCCTTTTCATCGTCAGATATTTCCTGTGTTCATAGTTGAAACATTAATTGAAAATCAGTCGAAGACAACTACCAGGATACTCAACACACAAATCCGGGGCACTCAATATTTCCTACATATTCTGGCACAAGTCATGCCAAAATTCACGGAAAATATGGCATGACCTTTGCTAAAATAGGACATATCGAGCGCCTGAAATTTGCCGGAACGGAAATGAATCAACACTCCGGCAAAACATAGGCCACTCGGAGGTGTAACCTGCAAACATGACCGGCCACTTGGGCAAGCACATATCCTATTTGAGCAACACAAGATATACATTTCAGAATATCTTATAGGACTCATATGGACATGAGCATTCAATAAGCAAAACTAAATCATAAAATAAATAAGTATTCAAATTAGCATGCATTCAATAAGAAAAAGTAAATCATCTCTTGCGTCCGTACATCGTCAAATATTATCACTAATACAACCCGAATAGTATCATACATATAACATCACTAATACAACTAAAACCCTAGCGAATGACGGGTATCGGCGCGGGCGGTGGACACCAAAAGAGAAGGAACCATCACAGGATCATAGCTCCAGTGAGATCCTTGGAGAACCTGTCAGGTATTGGAGAACATGTGCTCCAGCGCAACCAAGTAGCAACGGACGTGCGCGTCCTCCTCGCTGACACGATGACGTACCACCTCCGCGGGGTCCTCAAGCCTCTCGACCGTCACTGGCCCACGCGACCGCCACCAAAGAAGGTTCGGGTCAACGACGGGCTGATTCCTCACCAAGCTGCGTCCCCCGGTAGGTAGAGCCTCCCAGTACCAGCCCGGCGGAGCCCAATCCCAGACATGGCCCATCTGGTCAAGCAGGCGTTCTCCACCGAGTCGACAACGAGGATGCGGGATAGGCATCATCGACGTCGATGCGGGAAAAATTGCTTTAACTAAAAATAATAATAACAAATGTGACATGTTCAACTAGTTCTATTAATTCAACTAGTTCTTACTAAAAATAAACTTATTATAAATAAAAATAAACTAGTACCTAGTTCTTACTAACTAATTAGTACCTAGGAACTACTGCCCTAATTACCATCTAATTTGATAAACCTAGGGGTGGAAAGTGGTAGCGGATATTCCAATTATCCAACTTAAAAGTGAAATAAGTGGTCAAATTTTACTCGTTTTATTATGCATTACAATAGTGTTTATTCACCATTTAAGAAAACATCATCTAAGAAAACATCCGAGCCGCATCCGATAACATTCGCATCCGATTCGTTTCCACCCGTAGATGAACCCTAACTAATTTGATGCAACTAAAATTTAAAGAACCCTAGGCAGAGGTAGGGGAGGGGGAGGAGCAGGCGTGCTCACCTTGGGTGCCTCGCGCGAGGGAGGGGCAGGCGGCGCCGAGGTCGGGTCGGGCTCGGGCGCCAAGCGGAGGGCGGCGCCGAGGTCGGGTCGAGGCGGCGTCTAATCTGGGGTCGGGCGGCGTCGAGGTGTGTGGAGAAGCGAAGGAGAAGGCCTTGGCTGACGGCGACAGTGGCGGCAATGGAGGAGTTGGATTTGGGGAAGTGGCCGTGGGGAAGAAACGAACCCGCCGGTTAAGTCGAAGTAGCGATGGCTGCGTTTCAGGAAGTGAGTACTGCTAAGCTAGCTACAGCGCGTTCCTCGATACACGCTATTGCTATTCCTTTCTCTTTTTCCCCTTTTTCATTTATTTTTCTTTACATTTTATTTTTTTTCTTTCACCTTTTTCTATTTCTTTCATTTTCATTTACTTTTCTATTTGCTTTTCATTTAATTTTATTTCCTTTAGCAGTAGCGCCTTTGAGCGTAAACGCGTTGCTACAAAGCAAGTAGCGGTAGCGTGGTTTTACGTAGATCGCTACTACTATGTGTAGCCTATCGGCTAATCCGTGGAAATTTCAGTAGTAGTGCTTTTATCTTCAGGCGCGCTACTGCTACAACTGTATCTGTAGCGCCGTTTACATCAGCGCGCTACTGCTACTTAGCACCGGCGTGCTTTTTTAACACGCGTTACTGCTAAAGATCTGTGTATAAGGTTTTCCCTAGTAGTGCTAGAGTATGTCATTGCTGAAAACAATAGAGAACATTTAAAAATATAGTTAGCTGGATGAGATATAATGGTTCCCTCAATGGTAGGTTTGTTACGAGTAGGTCATAGCGCCCAAGCTAAAGTACTAGACGTTCTCCAAGCTAAGCGACGTTGTTGCCCGTGAGCGTTCTTTAGTGGCGCAAGAATCTCTACCGTCGAATTTGGTTCCAATTTTGCCCAAAACAGTCTCGTACATAACTCCACAAGAATTTTGCAAGAGCCCATTGGAACAGAATGTAATTGGCGCCTTTCGGAGCTCCACATAAAGCGCAACACCTGTTGCCCAGGCCATGATGGTTTTGAAGGTTAATAGCAAAGGCCAGATGATCCACGACACGTTGAGGAGGGGGTTAAAAACACAAATTACGAATCATGTATTATTTGGGATTAAAAACACAAATTTGAAAACTTGTTCCAAAATTAAAATGTTCATGATTTCAAAAAGGGACAAATTTTTAGTTTTAATGGGCATTTTTGTATTTTATGAACAAATTTTGAATTTTATGAACATTTTTTTAAATTTAATGAATATTTTTTGTATTTATGAACACAATTTTCAATTTGATGAAGATTGTTTTTATGTTGATGAAAATTCTTTCTATTCGATGAACAATTTTTGTATTCAATGAAATTTTTTTGAAATTGATGAAAAAAGTTTGAATTCGATGAACAAAAATTGTCTACGAATTGAAAAAGTATGTAGAACAAGAACAAAAAAAAGGAAAAACATAAACCTTCTAACCTTCCCAAATTGGGTCTGGAGGAAACCTAAATGGGCCGGGCCTATAGCACAGGGCGCTCGCGTGTCGCGTCCCACCCGGATTTTAGACCGGCCTACTCGTCCGGTCCCAGCGAAAAAGAAGGCCCAACAAACAATGGCCCAGCTCAGCCGGCTTCAACCTAGCCCAACAAACAACGCACGCAGCGACACTGGTCGTCGTCCCCGACCTCGGCCGCTCGGCTCCCGATCTCGCCGGCTCGCCGGACGCCGTGGCCCGTCGCCGCCTGCCCCTCCGCCCCGCCCCGCTCCGCCCCCTCCCGCCCGACCGGCGCTCGGCGCCCCTGCAAGCCGGCGCCCGCCGCCCACTCCGCTCTCCGCCGGCTCCGGCACTCGGCCGGCAGCAAGCCAGCAGGGCAGCCCCGCCCGGCGGCCAGCCTTCAGCCCGATTTGAGGACTCGAGGTGAGCTGCCCATTCCCCCAATTTCTGATTTAGGGTTCGATCTTTGCTGCCTGTTCCATCAATCGGGTGGAAGAGTCAGGTCTATTGCGTTGACTAAACAATCAGTGCAAGAACACACTGTCCTGTGAACGTACACCTAGATTTTGCTATCCAGTGCATGCATGAACACCTGATAGTGGCATAGCAATGGATTTGTCTGATTGTTTGCCACTCTTAACAAATTAACAATGCCACATATTATCCTTTGAACTTGTCAAGGTATGTATTATGTAGGCTTCTCTTATGCAAAATTGAGATTTTTAGTATGTATCTAACTGTTAAGGCCATATTGATCTATTTCAATGTGCTACTGATAAATTAATTAGAACGTTGGCATGTCGTATTTGTTGTAGAATTTCTTTTGGTGGACCACCCTGTTTTAACATCCTAGGAAAAATTAGAGCTTTTTTTTTCCATTTTGTGAGAACCAGGGTTTGAATTGAACCCTGGTTGGTAGCCTCACACCTGGAGGCTGGAGAACTTACCACCGTGCAACCATTCTTTTTGCGCTGCAAAACTTCTAAGTAGTTCCTTTTTGCCCCTGTGTGAGTAGTGTTCCTAACTTGCTTCCTGTGGCTCTGGTAAATGATCTGATGAACTTCTTGTGGGTGGGACAAATTTCTTGGTTACATTATGCCATCTCAATGTCTTCAACTCTCTGCTGTTTGGCCACTTTCTGGTTTCCTTTTGAGAGCGTGTTTTATGTATGTGCAGGGCGGGTGTGTGAATGGCTCAACCTTCTGTCATTCTTGCGACTGCAAGTTATGATCACACTATCAGATTTTGGGAAGCCAAGAGTGGTCGCTGTTACCGCACTATTCAGTATCCAGACTCGGTGAGTGTTGGCTCTGGGTTCTTCATTATCCTTATGACAAAAGTAATGATGTGCATAAGGTGGATGGACCATACCCTTCCATAATTCTGTTCAAACAGGCTTACAGGACTACAAAATATTATAGACCAATGCATAGGCTTCGCTTCGAGACATAGTTACATACTTGCAATCATATGCACCATGTGCCTGTTGATAGCCTATCTTTTGCAGCAAGTAAATCGCCTTGAGATAACCCCTGACAAGCGATTCCTAGCTGCTGCTGGCAATTCTCATATCCGCCTTTTTGATGTTAATTCAAATAGCCCACAACCGGTATGTTACATGTTCTCTAAAAGCAACCAATCTGGGCCAACATGTTTCCGTTCCTTATTTACTCAATATCCTAACAGGTAATTAGCTATGATTCGCATACTAGTAATGTGATGGCTGTGGGGTTCCATTGTGATGGCAACTGGATGTACTCAGGTTCTGAGGATGGCACTGTGAGAATTTGGGATTTACGGTGAGGTTTCACATCTTATTATGTTGCTTGGCTACAGCTCTTTTTTCCTTCACCTGCTGTTCTTCTCAAAAGCTGCTCTCAAATAATTATTTTAATCAAGACAGAGAATCCAAAGCAAACCCATCTATAAGTGCTATTATGCAGACTCAGAGTATGCTCGATTAGGTGTGGTCTGGGTAAACTAGATCAATCGGGATTAAGTGTCAATCACTCAATTGAACGTAACTTGTTTAGAAAATCCTACCAATTCATTTCTCTATAAATCTGCCCTATCCAAATCTCGTCGAATGGCCCATGTGAGAGTTTGCTGATACTCAGAGTGTTTTTCTGTGCGAAGGAATAGTGGTCTTGAAGTTGAAACTTTAACTAGATACTCACCCTTATAGTAATATCCTGTGTTTTTTTACTTTCTGTTAATGATTTTCGTGTCCATGATGTATGTTCTGTTGATCCGAATCTTTATTCATGTGCATGTATGGTTTCAGGACTGCCACTTGTCAACGAGAATATGAAAGTCGCGCAGCTGTCAACACCGTGGTCCTACACCCAAATCAGGTTAGAATATGTTCCGGCAGGTCTTAACCAATTTCAGTTTTCATTATCCAAGCATAGCACTGAATATTGCATTTGATCATAAGCTTGTTGACTGGCTAATACTCTATGAAAAGAAGGCTTGTAATTTTTGTGTTAAGTGAAATGATGCATAGTTTGACTAGATATGTAGGAAAAACCATCAACTACACTCATAAATAGATATAGTATAAGTATGAAAATATATTACATTATATATATATATATATATATATATAATGATATTAATTTGGTATCGTAGGTCTTGATAGTTTTTGCTACAAACTGGCAAGGGTTGTCTTATTTGCCACATTTGTCCTGGTATTTTGTTCATTCTATATCATTTACTTCCTCCACATTATCTCCCCAATGTTCCAGAAAGAACTAATATCTGGCGACCAGAACGGAAACATACGTGTGTGGGATTTGGCAGCTAATTCATGCAGCTGCGAGTTGGTAAGTTACATATTTCAGATTTTAGGTGCAAGTGTATAATTAAAGTGAGATGCAAGAACACGGTTGATGTGTTTGTTCCATTTATTCAGGTGCCAGAGGTCGATACAGCTATAAGATCTCTGACAGTCATGTGGGATGGGAGTATGGTTGTTGCTGCAAATAACCGTGGGACGTGTTACGTTTGGCGCTTGCTTAAGGGTACTCAGGTTAGTGAGTCTGCAGACCTACATGCCATTGTACACTGTATGATTTCTGCATTTTTCTTCAAGCTGATGAGACCACTTGTTTAGACAATCACCAGCTTTGAGCCCCTCCATAAGCTGCAAGCCCATGATGGCTACATTCTGAAGTGCCTGCTTTCACCTGAATTTTGTGACCCTAACAGGTACATAATGATCAAAATGACCAATTTTCGCTTTCCCGACTCTTCTAAATGTCTTCTTTTGCGCACTGCTTTTCTAGTTCCCATTCATTCATTTGCCAAACTGCATTGGTGCACATGAAAGTCCCTTTAGTCAGTAGCATTCACCTTCCAAAGCTCCAATTAGACTTTTTTTCATCTCAAAAAAGGATTCATCTTCGTATATTATAACAACGCACCACTTTGGTTTGTTTATAGGTATCTTGCAACTGCATCATCTGACCACACTGTAAAGATTTGGAACGTGGATGGCTTCAAGTTGGAAAAAACTCTAGTCGGTAATTTCCGGGCTCCTTTTTAATTCTGAATTCATCAGTTAGAACTGAAAGTTGTAGAATTTTAATCGGTGCACTGAAACTATGCGGGGTATTCGACTCTCCAGGTCACCAGCGCTGGGTCTGGGACTGCGTTTTCTCAGTAGACGGAGCTTATCTGATAACAGGTACGCGCTAACCGCTCACATGGCGCTGCTCATCTTTCCTGGCTATTCACGATTTAAAACCAAGCAAATTATTTGCTGTTTTTGCAGCTTCGTCTGATACGACGGCAAGACTGTGGACAATGTCGACCGGAGAGGCCATCAGGGTGTACCAGGGGCACCACAAAGCAACCGTCTGCTGCGCCCTCCATGACGGGGCTGAATCGGCACCCTCATAAGCAAACACCGCCGCGACGCGGCATGGTTCTGTACATATCTCTGTCTGATTCGAACAGCACATCACGGTGCTCTGCTAGATTTTCAGCGCCGTGGCAGCTCGAAGACAGACAGTTTTAAGATTTGATTTGCTGTAGGTCATGTAACAATGTATATGCAGTGCAGCCTTTGGGGGCTGCGCACATGTGATTTGTATGGTTGCTTACATTGGTGGATATTTATTTGTGCACAACCGAAATAATATGTTGCCGCCGCCATTGTTTCCGGTTGGTAAATGCGAGCTAGAAATGTGTTCGACGTCTACTGTTTTTTTCCTTTGGTTATTTGCTATGTTCTTCTTTGGTTCGGCGGCCAAATGGTTAAGAAATCACAGGGTTAAGATGAAGATGAGAGCATGACTTGATGGAGCAAGGCAGCCACTATTCAGGCTCAGTTTTTTGGTGGTTTATGTCAATAAGCCGCCTCCTCTCTAGTTTTTTTTTACGGGAAAGCCTTTCGGTATTTTATTTCTCAGCCAAAAGAGTTACATCTTTTAGTAGTAAGAATGTTTCTTTTTCGAGAATCAGACGGATAAAATTGGGTGGATCTCCATCCCAAACAAAATCAGACTGAGTTTCATAAGAATGTTTCTTTTTTGAGAATCATCATAGAATGCTTATTTTAGAAACCGATCCCCTTATTTGCTTGGGGTCAGTTAAAAGCCGCTAAAAGAACTAACAGTATCCATTTCTGAGTCCGGGATCTTCACCAGATGAACAGTACAAAAAAAACAGTTAATTAAAAAAATTGCATGGAAGATGTTTCAGTGCTTGAGGTCATATGCCAATTTTGAGCGCGTTCGGACATCTAAGTAGCTCCCGGGACAAAAAAGTAAATCGGTTTGAGTTAACTATTTCACAGACCTCAAATTTGTATTTTTTTTTCTAAGAGCTACCCAGATGTCCAAACAGCCTGAAAATTGGCACGGATCTCACGCAAAGACATCTTCCATGCCGAAAAACGGGTTTTTCTTTTTTTTTTGTAGTATTTTTTTTGTGATTTTACTGTTCATAACGGGAGCAGATGGACGCTGAAGCCAGATCACCGCTCTACGGCGCTAACTGTTATTTGATCCATCGTGTGAGGATTAACATCTGCAGCTGATTACAACAACTCCTACACACGCGGGCCATTTTATTACTATGGTATCAGCATCGACCACAACACTAAATTAAAGCGGGGTTTTTTTTTTATCTCCGTTCTCGACGTTCGTTACTCATACAACATGATGAATTGAAATGTCCCAGAACAAGAAAAAAGAAAAAAGAAAAGAAAAGAGAAATTACATCTAGCTCACTGGTTTTTCTACTTGCACTAGCCCAATTGCGGGTAGCCAACTAGGGCAAACAATGAAGGATTAATACAGAGGTCCGATTATTCATTCATATTTCATAACAGAAGAGAGAAAGGAGTTGAAGAAAGCAACAAGACTGGTGGTGCCATCGCAGGGCCTCGTTGCGCATAGATAGGAAGAATTGGCCTCTGCTACCACCACCACCATGTTTCGACCTAGCGACGACCACTGGGAGCTTTCACCCAAGGAACACTGACCTTGAAATTCTAATCCAAGCCATCAAAGTTAAGATGAACGCACCAGCACCAGCACCAGCACCAGCACCGGCACCGCAACCGACGTTGGTGGTGAGTTGACGGGTGCGCGTGGATGCTTGCGAGATTGTGCGCGCACCGGCCATCTGAGCAAGCATAAACGTCTTCTGAAACGATGTTTGTCTACTTATATGGATGGATGGATGCTGGTACACATAAGGTTTTGCTTGAAATTACTGATGTAAATAATGTCCATAAACAATTGCAAGTTCGATACACAAACATATTCCATCTTTTTGTGTGGACTGCCATGACCAAATTAAAAACAAAGACTCAGCAGTACAAAAGGTGGTAATGCATCTCATAGAAATGCTTAAAAACAAAATGGGGAAATCATAACGGAGAACATACATAACCAGCAGTCATACAGGTTTAACTTACAAGACTAAAACAATAGCTTAGTGACGCAACCACTAACGAAGAAATGAAAGCGGGGTGAATATATTACCTATTTGACCAAAACCATGTCATCCCCAGCAGCCTTGGCAGCAACAGCTTCCAATTGTCTCCATGCCGATTCCCGTTGCTCCTCCAATTCTTTGGCTTTTTCTTCTTTCTCAATGTACTGCTGGTGGCACTCATCAAATAGATCACTATCCATGTCCAAAAACATCTTGCGCACATTTGCGGTCAGGCCATGAACAGCTTGATTCCAGTGGCTCTGTATGTTCCTCTCAAGTGCTTCAAATATTATTGGAAATATAACACCACGATTTTGGGCAATCAAGCTTACAATGTGATCATTGTTCCATAAGAACAAAGCCCGCTCAGCAACCTGCCATAAATAAATAGACATTAACAATTAAGCAAAATATCAGATAAATGGAGTGGCCATGCATCACAGAATATACAATGCTTGTGTAATCAAACGTGCTTCTTAAACAAAACCAGCAAGAAACTGCAAACAAATAGATAATGTCATGGTGTGAACTAGAGTAGCATGAAACAGACTAACGACACGATGAAACGGTAGGGAGCAGTTAGTTCTCTATTCGGAAGGGGTAGCTATACCATTATAACATGTATAGCAGCAGGTAATACCACTAGCACTAACTACTCCCTCAGTCCGGGTTTATTGGGCCCGTTAGCCAAAACTCAAAGACCAAGGCAGAATATTAAAGCTGACAACCTGTGATTTCCGAGCGCACCAATAACCAATCACATTAGCTCGCAGTTATTATGGAGCATGCCAGCAGCCGGTTGCCCGCTCCTCTTGTGCATGCAGCCAATCATCACACTCCTCCAGCGCTAGCCATATTAGCCCGTAATTATTGCATGCTCCTTTTTGCATGCCGAAACGTCAACCAATCAGGCACAAGTTCAGCCGAGGGGGGCGAGGGAAATCAGACACACACGTCTAGTGGGGAGAAAAACGGATGCAGCTAGCTTGCTCACAGGCCCAATAAACCCGGGCGGAGGGAGTATTTGACATGCCTTAGTCCCACATCCCAGGATATGGGGGGCTAATCTGATGAGCACAACTGACAGAGCACAGAACAAATACCTCGCTCCGAGCAATTTTCTTTTACACATATAATCATCCAATGAAACTTATCAGATCAATATTGCTCGAAATGCCATCAAAGAGAGCAGATATGGAAATGTACCACTGCCACTTCTTGGGCAAAATTGCAATGTGGCACGACTTTCTTTTGTCAGGGAGAGGAAGGTGTGAGTAATTGCTACCAGGGTTTTAATTATCTCGTGCACATGAATTGCTGACACCTAACCAGGATCTCTTTTTACAGGAGAAAGGGCAATCAGAAAGCATGTTATAAAGTACAAACAACTGTATAAATAGGTCAAAGCCCAAAACATACTGATTAAATGCAGCAAAGAAACCCGCTTACATGTGCAGTTATCAGGAAGCGGACATATGATACATCTAATATATTTCTTTGGCCTGGTGACAGACACTCCTAATATCTATAGCTTATAATAAAGCTTCTTGATGGGCTTTCTCACTCTCCTCCAATTAAAAGAACTCCAAGAGAAATGGATTCAATATTAAACTAGTATGGTCACACATCCACAAACAATGCTCATAAGTAGAAAAATATATTTGCATATGCAGATCGAAAACACATAAGTAGTGCCAAACAAGGGTGATGAATGCAAATAGGTTACGGAATGAAAAAGACACAGCACAGTGCCATGAAAGCATATAAAGCGGCAAAGGAGCAACTGCACTCCAATTTGGCGGCTCATGGGATCCTGGCAATGGGACCATGAACACAATTTAACTTCCCTATCAGTCAATTTTTTACAAAAACCTGCTACAAGGCGTCCAATACATTGCAAATGGGTTGAAAAATAAAATGATGAGGAATTTCACAATTAAGAAACTATATGTATTAGCCAAATCTAGTGTATCTAGTAGTTAGCCAACGCTTGGGGAGGAAAGTGTTTGGGTTCAAACCAATTTCCAGACTAGTTCCAACATGAGAAAAGTTTGAAGTTTGACCCACTAAGTCTCTGTCAAAACCCACTAACATTGCATTCTGGTGAAAATTACTGAACATAAAAGAAAATACCCATACTCGCACAATCATTAGAAAATGAACTGGAAATCAGCATGCAAATCTCACTCTACCATAAGACCTAATGATTAGGTTCTTGACCGTTAAATCCACTGGTAAAAATATACAAGATGGAACTAATCCTTAAAATATGTTCATCACCATCGCTGCAAATAGTAGACTTCTTATGATGCAGAGCTCAGTTTGGAGTAGAACAATAGTCTAAAATGGATATAATTTCAGCAGACATTCTTGTTAAAAGATGGTAAAATTGGAACTCGTATCCTTTTTTTTTTGTGTGTGTGTCTAGCAATAGAAATATACAAGATGGCTTGCATGCCTTATAGTTGTTCTTAACTTCTTATAAGTAATTCACCCATGAATAATATATGCAGGCTAATTACCAATAAAAGCAACGGTTTATAGGTGCGTACGAGTAAAGTCACGCAGAGCAGGTCAGCTCATAAAAATGTAACCAAGTACTACAAGGCACATTACATTAATGACAAGCCCTCACATGGACATCTACGAAATCCAAATATGAAAAAATATTCATTCTCTATCCACATCCATACTTCCCGCTCATCCATAAAAGCGGCACAGATCCAATTAACCTGTAAATTTCACCAACAAACTGGTCGGGATAAGCTAGATGGTGCAGATTTACATTCAAACCGGTCTTACTCTATCCTATATTTGGATATAGGAGGGCTTGTTCTGATTAACCTGGATAAACACTGCAATTCTGAAGACAGGCTATCAATAAATGTACAAAACAAATGTATTCATAATCTAATGACCAAGACAAACAATGAAACTAGGCAGCAAAAGAAAGACCAAGTGTAGCTTGATCTATGACACAACGCAATACTGTGCACATCTGCTTCACATAGTGGACTGGCAAAATAATTGAAAGTCGACCTCTTTTATGTTTAGTTATATGCATCGTTCAAGTCAATCCATACACAACTTGATGCTAACAGCCCACAGTCATCTCTACTAATTAAACTCAAGCTAACCGAAGGTGGATCTACCATTTTATAATATCAAATGATGCGGCAAGTGCCAAAATATACAGACAATACAACTAGGGAAATTGATAAATATAGCAAGAACAAAAGGCTGTTGAAAGGTGTGGATCAGACACTATAAAAAAAATAGAGGATTGATAAATAAGACATCCTATCTAAATCCAGCATATGATTCTTTCACACGGTAACACAAATACCTAGTGCATCATCATTGTCGAGTGCAGTATTGCAATACTAGAACTTTGACTAACAAAACAAACACTATTCGGTATTCACTATAAGACTTAAGAGTATATAGATACAGCAACAACAACAACAACAACAACAAAAAAGGCCTTTAGTCCCAAACAAGTTGGGGTAGGCTAGAGCTGAAACCCATAAGATCCCGTAACTAACTTATGGTTCTGGCACATGGATAGCTAGCTTCCACGCACTTAAAGAGTATATATAGATTTTCATAAAATCTGAACAAGATTCCTGACTTCCACTTGTGATAGGCAAGAAAGTGGTCGTCGAATTATGGTGGTTGATGGTTTACTAAGAAATCAAAGGTACGAAAGACCATCAAAGGCAAATCAGGAACAAAACAAGTGATAGGCTGGCAGCTTTTGGACATGTAGGTTGTTATTCACATTTTAATATTTTTTCACAAACACTGGCAATAGCCTTTTAATCCTACAAATGCTAATTTGTTTCACAAATACTTAGTCAAAAAAAAATTGTGCTGTAGTCATGGGTTGCTTGTTTATCTTATACGCAACAGGCCAAGAAAAAACCATGCTGACGAAAGAACTTGTTTGCACACACCACCAAAATAGTTCTGGTTCATCCTTGGCACAAAGAACATGCGCGTAGGAAGAAGATAGCCTTTCCATATCAAACTGGAGGATACTCTAAGTTACGAAGTAAAGATTAGTTTATTTCACAAACAGACAGATGACGCACGCACAAAAAATAACGGCTTTTTCCTAGCACCACATTAAGTGCCTTATCCATACATTCCAAATGTATGTGTCCGATTAAATGGATGATACCGTACGTTACGAACTAAAAATTGTTTATTTCACAAACAGACAGATGACGTAAGCACACAAAATAACGGTTTTTCCCAAGCACCTACACTAAGTGGCTTATCCATACATTTCCAAATGTATGTGTCCCATTTCCTCACAAAGGCGTATCAAGAAATACATGGGAGCAGATTTGCCTACATAACCATATTCTTGGGAGCACCCTAGAGAAATATAACAGCAAGCAGACACAAAATTATCAAACAAAAAAAAAGCATACCTGGAAATGGGCACTGTTAAGGCAGCGCCCTATCTGCTTAAACAGCGGCACCATGCACCGCTGGAACTCAGCAGGCTGTGTGGCCTCGAGCACTTCCTCGAGCTCCCCCAAAAACAGCACCTCCTTCTGGCAATTTATGACTGGCCAGTACTTGAGGAGACCCCTGATGACCGCATCGGCAAGTTTGTAGTCCTTCTCGACAAACTGGACAATGCAATAGGACAGCTGCTGGTGGTAGATTCCGACAGACTTGGGCTTGTGCAGCGGGATGAGCGCCCGGCTGAGGAACAGCTTGTGCTCCTCCTTCATAGGCAGGGCAAAGCCATTAATTATGCTGCCGAGGATCTCAAGGAGCTCGCCAATGCCGTTGTGGCGCTCGGTCTCAAAGATGAAGCGGTAGAACACATTATTGATCGCCTTGCGGATGAACGGGCGGTGAACCATGAACTTGCCATAGATGCGGTGGAGCACAGTCTTGAGGTACTCGCGCTCGCGGGGGTCCTCGGAGTCGAAATGGTCGAGGAGGCGGAGCACGAAGGCATGGTCGACGTAGCGCTTGGCGACCTTGGTGTCGGTGTCGGGGGACACGACGTAGCGGAGCAGGAGCTCGTAGACGAGCTGGATGTGCGGCCAGGCGGGGTCGAGGTAGGGCTCCTCCTCGTCGTCCGGGGTGGCATTGGGGTCGATGTTGGCGGCGGACTCGTAGAGCGCGGGGGGCAGGGGGCGGAATATGTTGGCGGAGATGGCGGCGACGAGGGCCTCCTGGACGGCGTCGGGGAGGCGTGCGGGCGCGTTGGCGTTGGCGGCCGCCGCGGGGGCCTGCACGTAGTCGACGAGCTCCAGCAGCGCCTGGCGCTTGGCCTCCTTCTCGCGGGGGTGCTTGAGGGAGTCGGAGAAGTCGAAGAGCGCGGCGACGAGGCGCAGCTTGCGGAGGAGCAGCCCGGGGCGGTCGGCGGCGGGCACGTCGCGGAGGAACGGGAGCGGCTCGAGGAGCGACGGCTGCTGCGCGGCGGCCGGGGCGGGGAGGCGGCGGCGGCGGCGGCGGCGTGCGGCGAGGTGGGCGAGGGCGGCACCGGCGAGGCGGAGGCGCGGGAGGCGTGGTTGACGGTGACGGGCGCCGCCCCGCCGGAGGAGGAGGACGGGGCCGCGCCGCGGGGCTCAGCCGCCGCCGCGTCGTGGCCGCGCGCCCCCTTGCGCGCCCCGCGCTTGATGATCTTGTTGAACATGGCGCCGGATTGGGAGATCGGCGGCGGGCGGGCGGGCGGATCGGTCGGTCGGTCGGCCGGTCGATCAATCCCCTTCCCTTGCGTTGCTCCCTTGGGGATTTGGGGATTTGTGGGTGGGGGGGGTCAGCCGGAGAGGGGCGGCGCGCGGAGGAGGGGGGAGGGAGGCGCCATGGCGAATTGGGTGGTGATTTGGGGGAGGAGAGGGGAGGGAGCGAGGATCAAAGGGGGGACGAAGACAGGAAGGGAGGCATGTTTTTTCTTTTCTTTTTTCTTTACTTCTTTTTGTATTTCCTAGAGATATTACAAAAATATTATTATTACTTACTTTACTTGCAAGATAACTGCCAGTTTCACTTCTTTCAATCCAACCCCCTCTTTACTCCAACTGTCCAAAAAATGTAAAAAAAATTATGTACAAGCCAATAATAGTAACACTGTTTTCCTTCCGCCCTTTCTCTTATGCATTGATAACTGACGAACGTCTGCGGGGAGAGGATAGCAAGCGAATGTTTTTTACTCCCTCCATCCAGAAATTATCGCCGAAGGAATGGATGTATCTAGACGTATTTACATTCATTCCTTGGACGAGTATTTCCGGACGGAGGGAGTAGTTTTTTATAACTTTACCTGCTAGAAAATGGCAAACCATGTTGTTTCTTTGCCGTAAAATTTCTCTTTTTTTTGGAGTTTGTCATGCCTTTCTGAAGGAACCACCAACCCATGCAGCTATAACTTGTCATCTAAAACGTTCACATCAAAAACCCTTGCAGCGAACGTTCGTTCGCCAGACGTTATAGTCCTTTCTATTTCTCTTTTTTTATTTCTAGAAAAACCTCTCTCTTTCTCTTGCAACTTTTTGCCGTCTACATTTAGCAAAGTATTTTTATTATAAAATGTATATACGGTATTTACAGTTATTATTAGCATTATTATTATTTAAATGGATGCAAAGAAAAAGATCCGGCACATTGATTTATTGAGAGGAACGGAGTTGTACAACTAATTAACAGAAAACCAGGCGAAAACCAAAAGATTTTGCATCGCGAAAACAAAAGGAGACCATCACAGTCATGCATGTTTTTTCTTATTCATACGGACGGATTTAGGTTTATTATCAGTTGTTGCTCGTGATATGCTATGGTTGCAGCACGTGAATGTGCCCCAACTTCATGTGAACATTGGTGGCTGCAAACCTGAGCACGCATCACTTTGCCACGGAATAATAACAAAAGGCGGAGTGGATTATTTGTCCGTCTGTCTGTCTGTTGTATGGCGGGAGGTGCTGGAGTACTACATGCTTTCAGTTCTGAAGTCACAGCGTATACCAAGCTTACCAATTTTATCACCCTAATATAAACTATATAACACAAAAATTATATCTTTTGAAAGTAGAAACTTCGAAGTTTATGTTGGTATATATTTTGTAATATATGACTTGTATTAAGTTGATCAAATTGACAACCTATGAATACACGCATGCCCTGTAAACTGAGAGAGGGGTAGTAGATAGATGGATTAAACCGCAGTCGGCGGGGTGAAGGAACTAGGAAGACGGGAAGAAGGTTTTGGATAAGAAAGAGGTCATGCGAGGACGCGCGCACTACAATTGCGGAGACGGCGACGCCCACTGGATATGATTGCCGATTGGACTATCCGTGCAGCATGGGAACCACTAGGGATCAGACTACTGATCCCTAGCGTTCCATCAGACTAGTCCGTGGCTGTTGGATTAGAAGCACACAAACCGTTAGATACTGTGGGGAAAGAAAGCTAGATTTGGTAACGTCCTCCTTTTATTACGATGCTTTCTATAACCGCTCCCGTAGTAGTAGCCAGTTAATTTGTACGAGACTTGTTTCTCAGAATCAAGTTGCCTATGCTGCTGCTTCTGCTTCCACCGTTCAATCAGATACTAGTAAAATTTCATACTTTCTCATGTCAAAAAAATATATTCATACTTTCGTATTTTCAAAAGAAATATTCTATGATTTTGGATGCTAGTATTTTTTGTAATTGCTCTGATGTAACGAAAACTTGTATCCAGTGAGACTTTTTTTGTCTCCAACACACCAAAATTTTGCTTCCACAAACGACACAATTTCTTCTAATGCAATCTAGCAAAAAAATGTGTCAAGGAACCTTGCTTCCATGTAACAAAATTTTGCTTCTGAGATTTGTTTTTTCACACGGAAAAAAATTGAGTCCCATATTTTTATTATGTTTCCAACTCAAGAAAAGTTTGCTTCCATCCATTACAGAAGTGTTTCCATCACAATACTGATTTGCTTATAACCAAATATATATAAGTTAGTTTTTGTACTTCGTCCGTTCATACACCATGTTTCAGACGCGCCACAACTTGCTTCCTTCAAGTCGCCGATAATATAATGCTTCCTAAGTTCATATTCATATCAAAGAAACATTGTTGATTGTTTGTTCTAACGAAACAATGCTTCCAACAGAAATAGTATTTGCTTCCTGTGATATCAGCATTTGCTTCTTTATACAAAAGAATGGTCAAGGGGTTTCCTTCGTCTCGCCACAATGCCACCATGGTCCACCTCGATGGCGATGGCACATAAGCACAACTTGCGAAGCATTATTGTAGTGCAAATCCATCTACACATAAGAAGCATGTATTATATATATATGAAGCACAGAATCTCTGGTGAAATCACCACACATGTGAGACCTAATGGAAGCATAGAAATCTAAACACAAAAATTAACATCCTTGCCGCAAAGGTGCATGTAGGTGCTGAAATTTGTGATAACTATCATCCATCATAAAAAGGGATTTTTGTGTCGATGCATCAACTTGATCTGGGATATACCATGTTATCGTCAGACATTGATTTGAGTAAAAAAAGTTCGCTATAGTAGCATGCTATGTTTCCAGGATTGTACGTACATAATGCAAAAAAATTCAACCTAGGGCATGCAGATTGAGGACGCATGCAAATACTGGAGTCTGCCGCACATTAGTGCCGCCGGTGCCAAGCTGTGCTCACGCACCATGCGGCCGAGCTGCTGCAACCGTGTCCAACTCGGTGCCTACTGCGCGCAGCTGCTAGTACTCCAGCCGCCGGGCGATCCTACCGGTAGCCTGCTGAGGGGAGACGTGCTGGTGAGATGTAATGGAGGCCGATCGAGGATGGGGTGAGTGGATCCGATCTGGGTGGGGATGGCGCGGGGCGACGCGGTGGAATCGGGAGCTCGACGTGGGTTGGAAGCAGGGCGATTAGTTAGGGCCGGCAGATTTGGGAGAGATGTACGGGGGTGTGCTTTGAAGTTTGAACGAGATTTCTCGGAGAGGTAATGGCCGCGGGATGGAAGACGAATGAACGGCCAACGATTGGTCTGACGTTTTTCTCTTATCAGACGTATGATGAGGAGCGTTTCCCAAAGTTAAATGAGTTTTCTTCTCTTCCTTCCGCCTTCGATTGTAGTACACTACCCCCTCTTGGAAAAGTTCCAAGTTAAAATTTGAGTTCTTTTAAGTTTGTCCGGGTTCATTCTTTTTCTTTTTTAATGAAGAAAAAGACCGGGATTGGTTAAGAAGAGAGTGGGATTGCCCGGTTAACTGACGGGAAACCGGGATAAGACCGGTACAACGCAACCCGCATAACATGGGCGCCGCCGGAAGAAAAGACCCGCCGAGTCGTCAGGCGTCGTCGTCATCACAGGTAACCGAACGGGTGACAGTCCGACTTCATCATAGAGCTCCACCCTCGAAGCCAGCCCCGCAAAGAGTTGATGAGAACCCATGGCGGCACGTGCCAACGGAAGGCCACTACGTGCGCGAATAACGACGGCTCTGATTTTGACGGCGAGCTTCGCAAGGGAAATATGCAGGACCTGCGCCGACCGTACCCCGCCGCAAACGACCACCTAGTGCATGTCATCGGCACCACCTGGACTCGCCCCATCTCAACCCCGACTTCGGAGCAACCAAGCAACCCACGGAAGAGCACCTCGGACGCGCCGGGAAGATCCGACTATCGAAGCCCAAGGCGCGACCCAAGCTCATCTAGACACCATCATCGTTGCCAAGCAGAAATCACCACCCCCAAAACGGCCGCCTCCAAACCACACGGCGAAGATGCCACAATCCACCAGCCTCTAGTTGTAGCCGGCTCCGAGACGATGCCCCTAAGGAGGAAGAAGACCTGAAAACGCCTTCATCGCCCGATTCCGTGGATCTAAGGTTTCCCTCCGGAGCCAAGGCCGCGAGAGGAGGGGAGGAGCATCACACAACGACGACACTTCCAAGAAAGAGCACGACGCCCACAGGCGTCACCGTCGCCGATTTCCGGGAAAAGCTGAAGATAGGATTTCTCCTAGTGAAGCTTCACCACCACCAGCCCATACCGGCCGGCCACGAACAACCGCACACCAAACACCACCACAACACCGAGGGGAGCACCTCCCATCAGTGCCCGCACCTGCTAAGGGCGTCCTGCACGACCACCGGGCCAGTAGCCGCAGCTGCCGGAACCTAGATGCACCAGCTTTCAAACACCAAACTGGCCGTGGGATCCCTTGATCCACCGCACCCAATCACCGCGCCGCCCCCTGGCCGAAGCCGCCGCCACCAAATCCGGGGCCGCCACCCCGGCAACCGCAGTCCTCCGTGGCCAAAGACATCAGAGCAAGAGGAACCCAGCCAGGCCCGTTGTTCGGGCGCGTAACACAAGATTCAGAGGCAAGGGCCCCCCAAAACTGCATCGGCGCAGCCCCGCACCTTGCTGCTAGAGCATCCAAGGACGGCCGAAGCCGCTGCCAGGATAGGAGCAGCAGCGCCTGAGACGCGACGAGCCGAAGCCATGCCACCAAGGGAGCGGCACCAAGCCGCCATGCCTACTGCCCAAGCGACTCCACTAGGCACTGCGCCATGCTGCTGCAGGGTAGGGGAGCGGAAACGTGCAGCCTAAGAGCATCTCCAGCCGCGCCCCCAACAAGGCCCCCCAGGCGATTTTTCGGCCGCCGGCGCCGAAAAATCGGCCCAGTCGCGCCCCCAAAGGCCCAATTTTCGCCGGCTCGGGCCGAAATTGGCGCCGGCGGACCCAGGCCGAACCCGGCGCCCTAGGGGTGCTTGGGGGCGCCGGCCGAATCGTTTTTGGCGTGAAAATCGGCGGGCCCTCCTTGGCATCGACTCGACTCTTCTCGTCGCTTCGTCGTCCTCATCGCCTCGGTTCCCGCGGCGGAATCAATGCCAAAGCTGTCGTGCCGGTCAGCCTCCTCCATTGATGCCTCACGGGCGGCGTAGTGAAGACCGGACGACGTGCGTCCCTCGTCCGCCACGCGTACACATGGCGGCTCCGCCTATATAAGCCGCCACCTCCCGCACCGGTGACGCACAGACTCTCCACCACCGACGCCTGCTTCCTCCTCTCTTCTCGCCGTTTCTAGTTCACTCAACGGCTGAGCGCTTTCCAGGCGATGCCGCGGCGGCGAACGGCTTCGGCCGCCGCCACCTTCACGAGGACGAAACTCGGCTTCTCTATGAGGCCGAGTACCCGGGCCCCGCCGGACATGCGGGTGCCCCCGGCGTGGAGGATCAGCGCCGGCAGGGTCCCGGTGCCACCGCCGCCCACCGGGGCGGCGCGTCGTGCGGAGATCGCCCGTATCCGGTCCTCTATGCCGCAGGCGGCGAGGGAAGGGCCAGTACATCCCCGACAACCAGCCGTGGGAGCGATTTCCGTCGCCGCCACGCCGAGCAGCTCGAGGCCACCAACGGCGTCGTGCCCTCCGGAAGGCTCAACTCCGACGGCCGCCGCCGATGGTGGGACGTGCCCGGTCGCACGCTGGAGGTCGTCCTCGAGTACATCGAGGGCGGCAACACGCCCAGACTGGAGTACCCGGCTCCCCCCTCCTTCTCCCGCCAGCGGGGGAGCTCGTGGACGCCGAGACGCATGGACCCGACATCCTCCTCCTCGTCCGGCTCTCCCTCCCTCTCCCCGTCAAGCCGGAGCCCTAGGACACGCCGCTGACGCCCAACAGACTTGCTCCGGCGTCAGACGCTGAAGTCCTCCCCACCGCCTGCCCGGCTCGTCGGTAGAAGGTGGAGCCCGCCTCCATGAGTATGAGGCCATAGTCCGCGGCAAGCCCGACGAGGCCACCTTAAAGTGGGAGCGGGACGACTACCTCCGCGACGAGATGGTTCGGCAGCACCGAGCCCTGCAGGAGATATCCACCCGCCAGCGTGGGCGCGACGACAAGAATGGCGTGGTGATCCTCGACAGCGACGAGGACGAGGACGCCCCCGGACCGTCCAACCCGCCGCACCAACCTGGGGAGGGGTGCAGTAGGGACGGCGGCTGCGGAGGAGGCGACGACAACGACGGCGACTACACGAAGTTCTACAGGCTCCTCGGCATGTAGAGCTTCAAGGGCGGCGGGCAGCGAGGAACGGCGAGGGCGACGGCGGGTCTAGTACTGTTTTTTTCCTTCTTTTGTAAAATATTTGTCTTATGTTATAAACTCGCCAAAGTTTGGTTGAATTTGCGCCTTGTTTGTGCGAATGTGGGGCCGATTTGTGTTTTTCAAAAAAATGTGGGCGCGACGACTGGGGAGCATCACATCCCCGACGCGCGTTATCGCCGATACGCCCACAGACGGCGATTTTTAGCGCCTCCTATGGTGCCAACCGCGCTGCTCAGGGAAGCCATCCCCGCCGGGACGTCTGAATCACAGGGAAAGAGCCGCTGAGGTTTACATTTATGTTTTACTAATATCTGCAGCATCAAATACACCTCGTATATGGTACTCCCTCCGTTCGGAAATACTCGTCGGAGAAATGAATGTATTTAGATATATTTTAGGTTTAGATACATTCATTTTTATGCATTTCTTCGACAAGTATTTCTGGACGGAGGGAGTATGTAACATATTCATGGTGAATCGGTAAAACTTGAGCATGTTTGACTTGGGACAAACGTACAACTTCAAATATGTTGAATCAGAGAGTACATTTTGCACAGGAGTTTTACAGAAACATGGGACTAAACAAAAACAAAAACTTGTTCTACATTTCTAATTCATACCCAGTATGCACAAAAATGACCTAAATAACACGTGATGAAGACAAGTATGAAAGCCCATTCATCAAATCATGATGCTCCGTCTCAAGACAACAGCTTTCGGTCACTCTTCTCGAAATCATTCAGAAGGATTTCATAAATTCAGATCAACGAAATCATGCACAAGTTGAGAAATCATCATTCAGCAAATGTAGCCCACAGCCAAAACAACCAGGTCATAGCAGGCTCAGTCCATCAGATTCATCCACCGCAGAGCAGCAGGAATTCATATCAACCACACAGCAGAGCAGCAGGAATTCAAAAGTTCAGATTGATAATATCATGCAGAAGTACATAAACCATCATCCAGCAAAGGTGACAACAGCCAACTGCCACGGCATGAAAGATTAAGATTCAACGCAGCACGCAAACAGTCTGCTGGGTAAACTCAACCACTGCCCCAGGAGTAACATTTGCAGTACAGAAAAGAGATAACCGTGCCGACAGAGTACTCATCAAGCATTCGGCCATGCCAAACTGGAAAGAGTTAAAACGCAAATACATAGCTCGACTGCAGCAACAGGTCGGTCACTAGTAGCGGTCGTCGAAGCGCCCTCCTCCCCTGGGGCGGTCATACGGCGCAGGCCTCTCCCTGTAACCTCCTCCCTCGTAGCGAGCAGGCCCTCCGCTGCCATAGTCGGCGCCGCCTCCACGTGGACCGTCCCTGTCATAGCCACCGCCGATGCCGCCCCTTGGGCCGTCCCTGTCATAGCTTGCACCGCCCCTTGGGCCACTCCTGTCATAGGCGCCACCGCCACGAATCCCATCTCTCTCGTAGCTTCTCTCCCGCTCCCTGCCATAGCCACCTCCACCACCACTTGGTGCATAACGGTCTGGAGCTGCTCCATACCTGTCTGCACCAAAGCGGTCACCACCGGAGGGGTACCGGTCACTGGCATAACGATCACGGCCCCCATCATATCTGTCTCTGCTGTCAATAGGCTCACGGTACCCACCATAACGGCCACCATCATAGCGATCATCCATGTAACGGTCGCCAAACCTGTCTGATCCAGAAAAGCGGTCTCCCCTGCCACCGCCGCCACTGAACTTGGAAGGGAATCGCCCAGAACGGCCGCCGCCAGGGTTAGGGCAGTCACGAGCCCAGTGACCAGCACGGCCACACTCAAAGCAATTGCCAGGGGGTGGACCATCACCCTTACCACCACGATAATCCCCACGGTCGCCACCGCCACCACCACTGCTGTACCGTGTGTCATCTGTTTGCATCTTCGGCTCAGCCCTGTTCACTGAAATGGTACGACCATCTAACTCTTTGTTGTGCATATCGTTGATAGCAGTCTCAACTGCCCTGGGATCTGAAAACGTCACGAAGCCAAAGCCACGGTGCCGGTTTGTGTGCCTCTCCAGCATGATCTGCAATAAGAAATACTTGAGAATCAGCCTACATACTGAGCAAAGCCGAAGGTAAGCAGCTGCAAAACCTTTGAATTCAGCAATGAGTAAAGGGCAAAAAAATCAGTAAATAATAACACGGATTCATTACCACAACACTTCCAAAGTCATAGTTTGTTTGATATTGTGGCATATAGCAGCTTATAAACACACAACAAACTGGAAATTTGCACTTTGAATTCAGCAATGAGTAAAGGGCAAAAACAATCAGTAAACAATAACACGGATTCATTACCACAACACTTCCAAGTCATAGTTTGTATGATACTGTAGCATATAGCAGCTTATAAACACAAAACAAACTGAAAATGTGCACTTTAAATTCAGCAATGGGTGAAGGGCGGAAAAAAATCAGTAAATAATAACACAGATTCATTACAGCAACATTCCAAGCCATAATTTGTTTGAAACTGGAGCATATAGGATTATATAAGAAACTGGAAACTGGTACTATGAATTCAGCGACGAGTAAAGGGCAAAAAAAACAGTAAATAATATCATGTATTCATTACCACAACATTTCAAGTCATACTTTGTTTGAAAGTGTAGCATAAAGCAGCTGGAAAACGTGCTTTGACAAGGTAACGAATCGAATCACTACAAACAGCTGCAGGTTTATAGCGGCCAAGTCTCATAGAAAGAAACATGCTTTCTCTTATAAATGAATAACCATAAGCTTAAAAGCCAACTGAACAGCGACACAACCAAGGAAATGAAAAAGTAGTCACGATATACATGAAATAAGAATGTGCGAGGTAGACAACCATTCATAAAAATCACTTGTGGTCAAATTTAGGATGGTTGACAGAATTACCTTTTGAGCAGCATTGGGATTAGGTTATTCCAGAGTTTCATAATTCAACAGAACAAATCATAACTGTCACATAGCCGAGTGTAACTGTAACTACCTTTCTGACTGAACATATCCTGAGAGAGCAAAGCTCATTGTACTGACAACCAGTCAGGCAAACAAACATTTGAGCAACCAAACAATGCTTGCTGCTACCATCTTTTGCTGTTACTCATATTTACTAGACTGCTCTGGATAATCCTGTCGTGTTTGGATCCCTATAGCACATCTCATATCAACTAAACTAATTGCAGCAACTACTAACTGAGAAGCAAGGAGCTTCAATTGGCATGAAAGTGGCTACCAACCAAGTGTGCCTCAAGGTTTGTAGCACTCCCACTCATATCGTATCATGCTATGACTAAATGCATACACCAGTTCAGTAGTTAAATCCATCTATTAAATTTTCACCGTAAATTAGTGAATTACTCTGTCAGAAGCCAAACAAGAACAACATTCTCAGGCGATCAGGCTCATCACCGATGTCTCAACCACTGGCATGCTGGTCTGGTAGATAAGCTCACGAGAGAATCTTCAAACGTAGCAAAACAACACATGGAGACAGCAGTAGGCAATATCCAACAAGCATGACATGTCAAATGTGTGGGGTTGGTTGTGAGAAGTGCTGACATCAAATGTTGCTTCAGCAGCTTTCCTTCAACTGTCATTCCATGAGCACTACACAGCACCAATGTCGTGACGAACCACAAACAAATCTGGATTTCACCTTCCCTCGGTTTTCATAACAAAAGTTACCAACTGCTACCACATGATTTATTGGCTGCAACGACATCCCTCAAATTATTTTGAAGCCAATAAGATCAGGTTGCACACTAGAACATGTTTTGCACCCAACTTGTCACAAAAAATGGATATGACTACAAACCAAAAAGCGAAAGAAACAACTGAAGAAAAGGCATTCGGATGAATATATGATATGATGAGATAAATGATTGTGACATGGTGATTACAGAAAAGATAATGCAACATGCTCTTAGAAACTAGGAGCAGAAAACAGAACAATTTTTTGGCCAACGAACAGAGTACTGACATACCAAACAAATCATGGCACTCGTATCAAGATTCAAGAATAGAAAAACATGACAATATATGTGTAGAATTCTAGTCGCATAGATGGCACAGGATTTTAAAATGGGTTACATGGTTTCTTAATATTTAACACAACCACACGAAACAGACAACAAATATTTTGATGTATATCACCAACAGATCAAATCAGTTAAACATGAAAGACTGAAAAATGTCTTCAGGTTTCCATCAGACAACAGACTGTCTGTTGAGCCGCTTCCCAACTGCAGACTACTGACTGTGGTGTTGGCATAGTATAGACTATCAAAATCACAGCACATGCATGGAACCGCAAAAGCCAAAGAACCACTGAAGGCGTTTCTTGTCAAGTAATACCACTGTAAGAACATGCTGTTTCTTCTATCAGACCACAAGCTGAATGAAGGTATCAGACCACAGCCAAGAGCAAGATAGATCAAGGGTTCCCAGATTACTGGATCAAATTTCACAGGCCCTGATGTTCACTTGGGGCATCTAACTGAGATAAACAGCACCAGCACGACCTCTTGGTAAAGCAATTTCGACCCTAAGTTTTCCCTCAAAGTGCAGTTAACAGCTGCTTTCTCCGCACAAAACACTCATGATTGTTCTCTGCAAAGCTGATCTTTCGACAAACAAACAAGAGAATCCCTGTTCTATCCAACTCCACAAATGTGCCAGCTCATTTGGCTTCACAAAGCAAGTGGCTGAGAAAAATAACCATCAGCGCCAGCAAAGGAAGGGGGAGAAAAATACTGTGAGCATTCCTTATGCGGCTACAAACTAAAGAACGCTATATATATATATAAGAAAATCTCGTTAGCAATACATTTTACTGATTAGCACCTTCGGGTTATTCATTTTGAGAAGACAACATATTCCATTGCGCGCTCGGTAATATTTTGAGTGCAATTATTTTCTAATAATAAAGTAAACCTAGAGAGAATTGAGCCAGTGCTAACTACAGGAAACAAAGCTTTGAGCTGCCTTGTTGGGATCCAGAGAAAGTCGTGATGAAGGTAGCAGGAGCCCATCACTTACAACTTACAAGAGAATTAGAAAAAAACTCCACCTAGACCTTGACCATGTGCGTACATCAGATTCACCGTTCTTCCCTCAACACCCTCTAATTCCGCAGATCTAGCAGCTATATACACATACATACCCACGAAATAAAAAACAACAAGCGAAAGCATATGCTGAGGATGGCACGGAGCAGCGCGGTGATGGTCCGGTACCTGGGTGTCGACGACCTTGCCGAAGCGGCGGAAGGCGTCCTCGAGCTTGCGCTCGTCGGTGTGGAACGAGAGGCCGCCCACGAAGATCCGGCTGTCCTCCTTGCCCGCCATTTGCCCCGCGCCTGCCTGCGCGCCCGCGGCCTCGGTTCGCGGCGGAAGAGGGGATTAGGGTTTGGGTGAGAGGAGGAGGAGGCGACGACGGCGAGAGGGGAGAAAGAAAGAAAGAGCAGGCGAAGGGAGCGCTAGGGTTTGGGTGGCGTTCCCCTCGCTTTGTTTCGCGTTCGGCCGCCTGGGCCATGGGCCGCTGGCGGTGTTATATTTACTCGGCCTGCCGCTTTGTCGGGCCGCATGATCCTACTTAGAGGCTAAGAGCCAGTTCTTTTGCTAGCTTTTTTGGGCTTCCAGAATAAGCTGCCCGCCTACCCAGTTTATTTTAAAAGCCCAACCAAAATTTTCTTTTTAGAAGCCTACTAGTCAAGTCATAACTACTAGGTTTCTAAAAAAATAAATTTGATTGGGCTTCTAGAATAAGCTAGGTAGTGGGCAGCTTATTCTGGAAGCCACCAAAAGAACTGGCCATAACGTGCGTTTCGTCGCGCTGTTCTTCGCTTGTGTGACTAACTCTGTTTTCTCTAGCAGGTCATATGGTCAATTGTTTCGTTTCAATTTGTATCTACGTTGGATTGGGTTTTAAGTATGTCCTGATGGTGTTTTCTTCATTCATATACCATGTTGGGTTATTGTGGAAGATGATATTTGTTCTGAGAGAGAGGCGAGTGGAGTTGTGTTGTCCTTACACGTTTGGTCTTAGTGTTGGTGGTTGTGTGATCCTCCTAGGAGCTATTGGTTCACATTAAAACTACCGAGTTGTTGCTAAAACGCTCACATGGGTTAATCCATGAAGCTCTGGCTCGCTCAGCTCAGCTCCATGCTCCCTCGCTAGCTCCACTTCATGTTCAGAGAAAACTGGCTATCATTTATTTTCATTTGAAGAAGATCATTAAGTCAAAAGAAGTTCACATATTTTTAAAAATCTTAGATTTTCAAAATGTTGTGAATTAAAAAAGATTTTTAAAAGAAATATTTGCCAATTTAAAAGACATTCATGGATTTCAAATGTTCAAAAATATGAAAAAAATCACAAATTAGAAAATGTTCACATACTTTAGAAATGTTTGGGAACTTTAAAATATTTTTCAAGTCAAAAATATCTTCATGAATTCTAAAAAATATTCATTATTGTTAAAGAAACCGGATATTTTAATAAATATTCATGAATTAAAATGTTAAAAATAAAAGGTAAGAAAAAAACAGAAGAAAACCAGAAAAAGGCAGAAAAAACCAAGAAAAATATTAAACCAACAAAAAGCACAGGAAAAAAAATCACCTTCTCCAAAATTGGAAAAACCTGCCGGCCAGCTACACACCCTTACATACGGCCCCATAGCATTCCCCATAGGCCTCAAAGCATCAAGAGGGTTCAAATCTACGGAGCTTAGTTCCATGAGAGGCACGACTGTGTCTACCAGAAAAGAGAAAAATGCGTTTTTCTCAACAGAGGAACATTTTGTTTCTCGTGGAGCCACAGATTGTGCTTCTCGAAAAAGGAAAAAAAATGTTTTCAGCTATGGTTTTTTCGTGAACAAAATAGTTCATCGGAACCTATTAATATGGGATCTAGTTTCGAAGATGTTAACGCGTTGAATCCAATGGTAAAAATGGTTTGGGATTTGGACGCACGGTTCAAGAGATAAAATGTTTTGAGAAATGAATCTACAAAAAAGGGGGAAATTCTCAGGTTGCCACTTGTCTGCCCCTGGAGGAGGTGGGACTGACATTTGCAAGGGGTACCCCTTAACTAGTGATTTCGCCAAAACAGGTTGTATCCATTGGAGTCCTTGAGTCCCATACGCGTTTCTTCATCCCACTGCAGCTATGCCCCTAGTTGTTTTTTCTCTTTTTATATTTTCTTCATCCTTTTATTTTCCATTCATTCATTTGATTCCATTAATTTTTTAAAAAGTTATAACTTTTTTTGTCCATGTCAGTTGCATGTTCATGTACTGTTAGATATACACGTCAAGATTTGTGCTTTTGGGTCGTGCTCGTTGTCTCATGTTTTACTCGTCTCTCTCGTAAACCAGTGAGGCCCGATAGGACATTTTTTAGCGGGCGACATGTCTTGTGTATTGGGTTTATTCCATAGGCTACATGTCCTTTTATTTGTGGAGGGCCACATGTCCTTTTATTTCATCTTTTCTTTTGTTTTCGTTCAACTATGTAGCTAGAGGAGAGAGCGTAACTAGATTTATTTTTTCTTTTCATATTTTTCTTTTCGCAAAAGGACACCATCAGTTTGGGGTTTTTGGTGTTTGGCGGACATTGTTCAAACTTGTCAACAATGATTCAAAATTTTCAATATTTTTTAAAATTTATGAAGATTTTTAATTCTTTAGCATTTATTCAAGATAATTTTAAATTTTGAAGATTACTATTTCTGCCCAAATATAACTTCACCCTTCAATTGCAACTGGGACCTATCATTTTTTTACCTCAGTTGCAAGTCCACTATTAACTTGCAACTGAGCCCAACTTTTTTTGTTTCTAGTTACAACTTCACCCTTGGCTCGTAAATGAGCTTGATGTTTCTTATGTATCGTGATTGGGTTCGACTCTTTTTTGCATTAGTTGCAAGTCCACCCTCAACTTGTAACGGTCCGACTTTTCGTTCTAGTTGCAAGTTCACCATCGACTCACGACTAGGGGCTAACTTTTTTAGCCCAATTGCGAATCACCAATCGACTCGCAATTGGGCCCATCCATTTTTTTATCCTAGTTCTAAGACAACCATCAACACATAACTGAGCCCTTGATCCTTTTTTGTCGCGGTTGCAAGTCAACCATCAACTCGTAACTAGGCCCGACCCTTTTTTTGTCCCATTACAAGTCCATCATTGACATGCAACTAGGCCTTTGATCCTTTTTCCCTAGTTACAAGTCCACCATTGGCTAGTGAAAGTGCAACTAATCCCCGGATGGTTATGGTAATTCATAACAACATGTACATCATTGAATTAATGCTTATTCAAAGAATATTTCAAGAAAGTTCAATCTAATAGCTATGAGATGTGAATCTGGACCCCTCAAATGCAAAGGACAAAGCATTGGCAAAAGCTCCAAGACTCTACATTTTGATTAAGTGATCGAAGATCACATTGAGTCCATAGGAAGGCCAATACTACTAAAAAGGGATGAGGTTTTGATCATGAGTCATTTAACTCTAGTGCTTAGAGATATTGCTCCAAAAACACTCAACCATGCTACGTCTTGAGCTTGCGTTGGTTTTCCTTGAAGAGGAAAGGGCGATGCAGCAATAGTAGCGTAAGTATTTCACTCAGTTTTTGAGAATCAAGGTATCAATCCAGTAGGAGGCTCCTCAAAAGTCCTACGCACCTACACAAACAAACAAAAACTCGCAACCAACGCAATAAAGGGGTTGTCAATCCCTTCTCTTGCGAAAGTGAGATCTGATACAGATAATATGATAAGATAAATATATTTTTGGTATTTTATAATATAGATAGGAAAAGTAAAGATGCAAATAAAAGTAGATTGAAAGCTTATATGATAAGAGATAGACCCAGGGGCCATAGGTTTCACTAGTGGCTTCTCTCAAGATAGCATAAGTATTACGGTGGGTGAAAAAATTACTGTCAATCAATTGATAGAAAAGCGAATAATTCTGAGATTATCTAGGCATGATCATGTATATAGACATCATGTCCGTGACAAGTAGACCGACTCCTGACTGCATCTACTACTATTACTCCACACATCAACCGCTATCCAGCATGCATCTAGAGTATTAAATTCATAAAGAACAGAGTAACGCATTAAGAAACATGACATGATGTAGAGGGATAAACTCATGCAATATGATATAAACCCCATCTTTTATCCTCGATGGCAACAATACAATACGTGCCTTTGCTGCCCCTCACATCCTTTGGGAAAAGACACCGCAAGATTGAACCCAAAGCTAAGCACTTCTCCCATTGCAAGAAAGATCAATCTAGTAGGCCAAACCAAACTGATAATTCGAAGAGACTTGCAAAGATAACTTAATCACACATAAAAGAATTCAGAGGATATTCAAATATTTCTCATAGATAAACTTGATCATAAACCCACAATTCATCGGATCTCGACAAACACACCGCAAAAAGAGTTACATTGAATAGATCTCCAAGAAGATCGAGGAGAACTTTGTATTGAGATTCAAAGAGAGAGAAGAAGCCATCTAGCTAATAACTATGGACCCGAAGGTCTGTGGTAAACTACTCACAACTTATCGGAGAGGCCTTGAAGATGATGTAGAGGCCCTTCGTGGTCGATTCCCCCTTCGGTGGAGTGCCGACGAAGTCTCCAAGATGGGATCTCGCGGATATAGAAGGTTACGACGGTGGAATTAGGTTTTCGTGGTCGCTTATGATGTTTTCAGGGTACATGGGTATATATAGGAGGAAGAAGTAGGTCGGTGGACGCTCGAGGGGCCACGAGGGTGGGGGGCGCGCCGGGCACGGCGCACCGGGCACCCTCGTGGCCACCTCGCTTGTTTCTTGACTTCCACTCCAAGTCCTCTGGATCACGTTTGTTCCAAAAAGATCGCTCCCGAAGGTTTCATTCCGTTTGGACTCCGTTTGATATTCCTTTTTTTCGAAACAATGAAATAGGCAAAAAAAACAACAATTCGGGCTAGGCGTCCAGTTAGTAGGTTAGTTCCAAAAATGATATAGAAGTGTAAAATAAAGCCCATAAACATCCAAAACGGGTAATATAATAGCATGGAACAATCAAAAATTATAGATAGGTTGGAGACGTATCAAACCACACCCCCACAATCCTATCTGTCGAAACCCTAAAGTTATTCTTGGTCCCGCCGATTCATACCTACCCGGACTCACGGAAATACACTTGACAGAACCACTGCCTAAACCCTAGAAACTCGGTTTCACCGAGATGACATTCGGTCCCACCGAAGTGCGCGTGCCAACTTTCTGTAACCCATTGTTTTCATTTCAGGATTTTCGAGTGAAAACGACCGGTGTCACTAAAGCGAGGAAAGTGCTTAGGTCATCATCGGTCCCACCAAGTGGATTCATCTGGTCTCATCGGACCAACTAAAGTTCAAACCTTTTGCACTGGTCGGTCTCATCGAGTATTTTACCCAATGTTTGATGTGGTCCGGACTTCGAGGTTTCATTGGAATTGGTGATGCACTACAGGAATCAGGCACTTTGCCGTCTGCCATGGCTAACGGCAAAGGCATGCCTGGCGGACGGCAAAGGCCTTTGCTGTCAGCCAGCAGACGGCACCACATCCGCCTGAACAAACTACGGCAAAGGGCACTTTGCTGTCTGCTGGCAGACGACAAAGATGCAAAGGCCTTTGCCGTCAGCCAACAGACGACAAAGGGCATGGACGACACACGTTAGGCTTAGGTCCATTAAGGGATTAACGGCGTGCTTTGCCGTCCACTGGCAGACGACAAAGACCTTTGCATCTTTGCCGTCTGCCAGCAGACAACAAAGGGCCCAAATAGGCCAGCCCATATGCCCCCCAGGTAGCTGCCAGCAGACGACAAAGTGTCTGTATTGCCCCTGTTTTTTCTGTTTTTTCTTAAATTTAATCAATTATATATATATATATATATATACATATATATATATATATATATATAGGGCTGGACTATTCATTACCCATAATGTAATATTATTCTATTACCCCTATAGGCGCTTGTGAACCACCGTAGAATCCCCGACCCCAACCCGCCTTCTTCCGGGAGGCAAAGGCGTGGGCGGCGAGGAGCTCAGCGCGCCGTGGATCGGCGGCAGACGGATCCGCCGCCGCCTCCTCCGTCCTTCCGTCGCCGGATCCAGCGACGGGGTTGTGATCCCCACCTCGTGCCTCCCTCCGTCGCCGGATCCATCGACAGGGCCGTGATCCCCGCCTCCTGCATCCTTCCGCCGCCGGATCCATCGTCAGGGTCGTGATCCCCGCCTCCTGTCTCCCTCCGCCGCAGGATCCATCGACAGGGCCGTGATCCCCGCCTCCTGCCTCCCTCCGTCGCCGGATCCAACGACGGGGCCGTCATCCCCGCCTCCTGCCTCCCTCCGTCGCCGGGGCTCCTTCTCCAGGGCAGTGATCCCCGCAAGGTGCTGCCTCAAGGAACCTCTTCACCAGACGTCCACCACAAGCAGGAGATGCGTCAATGACGCTGTCTCCCAAGAACATGCCAGTACATGCCCACGAGAGGTAGAAGAAGAAGTCAGTCCACTGGAGGTAATGTCTGGTTCCCACGTTTGTGTCAGTCCATCAGTTCATCAGTCCTGCTATGAAGAAGAACCCGATAGTACACTGCAAAATGCTTGATCAGTTCATTACACCCCTGCCACTTGATGCACAATTTGGATGTCGAGGTTACTATTAGGACCTCTAATATGCTAGCTTCAGTTCAAGCCAAAAGACATAAAAGTTATGCATCAGCCCAAGGAGCTACTAGGCTTTATATAAGGTTCATCTACCACTGCAAGTTCTATGATATTATTTCTAATAGTATATGTCGTGCAGTTGCATCAGTTCAAACTAGTGAAAGAATGTTGTTGAAAAAAATATACACTTGTTACACAGTAAGTTCAATGATACATAAACTAGGAGCACTTCTAGTGTAGTTGCATAAGTTATAGATGAACAAAAGGGAAGGCATGCATCAGTTCAATGTCCAGTTTACAAGCAGTGCTAAAAAATAGTACATCAGTACATGTTGAAAAAAATATACACTTGTTACACAGTAAGTTCAATGATACATAAACTAGGAGTACTTCTAGTGTAGTTGCATAAGTTATAGATGAACAAAAGAGAAGACATGCATCAGTTCAATGTCCAGTTTACAAGCAGTGCTAAAAAAATAGTACATCAGTACATGTTGAAAAAAATATACACTTGTTACACAGTAAGTTCAATGATACATAAACTAGAAGTACTTCTAGTGTAGTTGCATAAGTTATAGATGAACAAAAGAGAAGACATGCATCAGTTCAATGTCCAGTTTACAAGCAGTGCTAAAAAACAGTACATCAGTACATGTTGAAAAAAATATACACTTGTTACACAGTAAGTTCAATGATACATAAACTAGGAGTACTTCTAGTGTAGTTGCATAAGTTATAGATGAACAAAAGAGAAGACATGCATCAGTTCAATGTCCAGTTTACAAGCAGTGCTAAAAACAGTACATCAGTACACCAGTGTTGAACATGTACGTTCATCAGTACGACTGAAAATGAAACCAGATTAATCCCAAAACTGTTGAATGTCATTGCAGAAACATACAAGGCGGCACACGCAGCGAGCATTTGATGAGCCAAGCAGATATGGGGCACCACCTAGTTGGGTAACACCAGAAATACCATCTGGATACTTCAACAATTCAGGCAGATTTCAAGATACGCCGGAATCATCAGAAGCACACATCTGTGTTCTTCTATGCAAAGAAACACCAATATCACGGGAATACAAGCTTTGCGCTTTGAGTTGCAACAAGGCCAACAATATCACCAACAACAAATGTTTTCCTTCCCTAGCACATGCAAAAAGCCAAGGACAGGAAGCCGTGGATGGGTTGCAACAAGGCTTCCACCAGTCGCTCCGTCAACATCAATCATCCGTCTTTGCAAAAGCGGTTATGACGGGAAGACCAGGCCAAAGAGACAGAAATTTTGGCCACTCTAGCAGGTTTAAAAGTACAAGATATGAGCCATATAGACAGGAGCAACCTCACAATGAATCTGAGGGGAGACGACCGTACAATGAGATACGGAGATCTTCGTCAACGTTGCTCCCTCCAAGAGATGCATTGCTACATGTGCCAAGGGTGACACCACCCGCGCCCATACACCAGGGTGAACAACAAACACCGGAGGCAGCGCAGAGCTATACACATGTAAGTATCCATATAGAAAAAAACATACAAGCACAGTCCATACCATGGTCCTGTGACCACCCCATCTAACATTTTCATAACTACGTTTTTGTTTGCTCACTGTTGCGTGCAGCCACCTGACATTGAAGCTTATGTTCTGCCAAGGCTAGAGATGCGGTTTGAAACTTTCGAAGAAACAAAGAACTTCTACAACGTATATGCGGAAGCGCTGGTTTTGCTGTCGTGGAAGGCCCCAAGTTTAAGACCAGAGCCTACCTTTATTGCACGTGCTATGGAGTTTATGAATCCAAGGTGTCCAAGCAAATAGACAAAGGTAACAAGGCGACAGCCAGAACTAACTACACGGGCTAAAATGAGGTCAAGAAGGAAAAGGATGGAACATTTGTCGTAAAAGAGATAGTCTGGGAACACAACCACATGCTATAGCTCACCACAGAAATGCTTGTCTTCTTGCACTCCCACAAAAACTTTGACAAAACAATCTTGGAGTACGTCAAGTACTTGCAGTTCAAAGGCATTGAACACGCGCAAATCATGAGCATACTGGGCGGTGATGACCACAGTAGCTACTTCCTCGAAATGAATGCCAAAGACCTGATTAACCTGTAAGTACAAACTTGTTCTCCTCCCATAAACCGCCTCCGTCTTTTTTCCTCTGTCAGTACAAACATATTACGCAACGCATGCCCTGACGCCAGTTCAACATGCATTTTTGAATGAACTTTTAATATGCAGGAAAGCAAAGAATTCAAGGATTGATGATGTGGACGATGTCCTAAAGACTGTCAACTTCTTTAGGGAGATCAAAGCTATAAATAGGGAATTCTTCTGTGACATGCAACTCGATGAGTCCGACAGAGTTAAGAACATATTCTGGGCGAACGCAAGCTGTCGAGGGGTGTATCAGGACTTTGGGGACTGCGTAACGTTTGACACAACATATAAGACCAACAAGTACCATATGCCACTTGGGGTGTTTGTCGGAACTAACAACCACTTACAGACTACATTCTTTGGTTTCGCCCTGATAAGAGATGAGGATGCAGATTCATTCAAGTGGTTGTTCAAGACATTTTTAAGGTGCATGAGAGGGAAGGCTCCTACATGCATCCTCACAGGTACAACCGCCAAAACCACCCCCAACCACCACCACCCATCCAAAAAAAGGAAAATAACACAGTAAAAATATTGTGTCAGTTCTATTGGTATATATGCACAACCATCTGCTGACCACTCCGAGTCTATTTTCTCATTACCGGACCAGTGCCCGACAATGGCTTTGGCGATTCCAGATGTTTTCAAGAACACAATACATAAGCTATACCGCTGACACATTATGAAGAAGTACAAGGAACACCTCGCGTACCTGTACTACCTGCACGATGACTTTAAGGATGAATTCACATCAATGCTCAACTGGCCCCTCATGCCAACTGAGTTTGAGGCTGCCTGGAAAAGACTCATGGATAAGTACAACCTCCACGATGATGCCACAACGGTGGGCATGTGGAACGAGCGTGAGAGATGGATATCAGCCTACTCCAAAGAAATTTTCTGTGCCAAAATGACATCCACACAACGAAGTGAGAGCATGAACTATGTGCTCAAGAAGAACTTCGTAAGTGAGATACAAAACCTACACCGGTTTGTCAGCCAGGTAAACTCCTGCGTCAAAACCAGGAGGCAGAGAGAGAACCAGGAGACAATGCCTAACCGGGTATAGCTCTATTACTTATCGTAAGACAAAAAATAACATGCTTACTAAAGTAAAACTTTATTAGAAGTTTTTGCTGCGAGAAAACTAACAATTTGGTCATCATTCTTGCATGTGCAAAAGGAACAAAACACGCTAACCTTCTATGGGTTTGACACCCAGATGGCAAAGCTCTACTCACGAGCTGTGTACAACGAGATCAGAAAAAGGCTAAAACTGAGCACACTCTTCACGGCGACATAGACGGAAGAGCCCACAAAGTACCTCGTGCGCTACAACCACCTGCAAAAGCATGCATGTGGGCTCAAAGAAGCGTTCGGTGGTTCTGCACCCGTGGGAGAAACATATGAGTGCGAGTGCAGACTATGGGAACACACAGGTGAGAACTAAAAAAAAGATGTTACATACTGTACTACTTTTTTTGCAAAGTTTTTGTTCGAATGAAATGACAAAAAACATGCACCTCTTCCAAAAACAATACATGTCTTTTCTGTGCATGTCACATGCATGATCACGAACAATTAAGGCTGCCAGCGTTCCAGAGAAATACATCCTCAGGAGATACACCAAACGCCCGAACATCCAGCCAACATTCAACAGAAATGATTTGAGGATAGTAGCGCCAAACAAGGCATCCCAATACTGCATTGAAAGCTCACTGCTGACGCTGAACATGAGGGTGCACAGAAAAAGCTTGAGAAGCCAAGAGCAAATGGCGAGGTCGCGGGTCGTCATGGACAAACTTGAACAAGAACTCGACGCCATGCATTCTGCTGAAAATGGAGGTGTCGCGGACAATGAAGCCATTGAGCAGGATATTTCTACAATGTTATCTGAGATGAACCATCTGGGAGCTATTGACCCATTCGACAATGAGGAAGAGGAGCAGCAGCAACCGGAGCTTGACCATGTGCACACTCAAGAGCACCAACAAGCTCACATGCGAGATCATGAGCTTGATGGTGCTATAGGCGAACAACATGACAATAGCACATCCTACCAGCATCAGCAGGAAAGGGTGATTAAACCACCCATATTCTCAAACACAAAAGGGGAGGAAGAGCAAGACGCAAGCAGCAGCGAAAAAGCCACCAGGCCCCATCAAGCGCGTGGAATTTGGCCCGGACGAAAAACCTCTCGGGATAAGGGCATGCGGATTCTGCAACGTCGTGAGCAACCATAACCACCGCACGTGCCCACTCCGCACAGATGCCACTGTCAACAAGAACAAGCAGATTGGAGCCACCCAGGTTTCTACCAATGGAGACAACACACGTAACAGCTACACTTGCCGCAAGTGTGGGGGAACTGACGGACATAATGCCCGCACGTGCAAAGTGGGCAAGGAGGTCAGTGGAGCTGAACAGAAACAGGGCAATGTACAGAGTTCCAAAAAATCAAATGAAGACGATGAAGAAGAAGAGTTTGACGAGAATGGCGACCAATCAGACGAAGACAATGAAGATGACAATGTCGGGGACGAGGAAACTGAAACTGACGATGAAGCTGCCAAGGCTCAACCAGGAAAGGGCGCCGGCAAGGCACAACATTCAGGGCCAGTTAGGAGAAGCTCAAGACTGAACAATACATAGTGGTTATCCTGCTGCGTCAAGTAAAAAATAAGCTTGTAGTCTCAGTTGCATCGGCACACAATGAGGAAACATTTCAGGAACACTGTCGTTACCAAAACTTATTTAGCTTTATCGTCGATTTCTCGATCGGTACTATAGTTAAGATATAATTTATGATTTGTGCCCGCTGGAGCAGTGACATTATTATGTAAACCATTTGATAATCCTTTTGAATGCAGTCACAAATACATTTGAAAAAACTTATCTGGATATATCTGACGCAAACGCTACTGTCGACCAGTAACTCAGCAAAAATATGTCAAGGAAAATTTAAACTCTTGTAGTACATCAGTACTGATAATTCTCAATCGTCAGTACAAGGCAGTGAACACATCAGTACTGATATAATTTCTGATTTGTGCCCGCTGGAGCAGTGACATTATTATGTAAACCATTTGATAATCCTTTTGAATGCAGTCACAAATACATTTGAAAAAACTTATCTGGATATATCTGACGCAAACGCTACTGTCGACCAGTAACTCAGCAAAAATATGTCAAGGAAAATTTAAACTCTTGTAGTACATCAGTACTGATAATTCTCAGTCGTCAGACAAAGGCATAGTAAATCGAACACACCCGTGAACGCCTTAAAAAAACATCGTTTTGAAAAACCAAAGCTATGTCTGCTTCTGCCAGTCCCAATTCAGAAAGACCATCAGTACATAAATAATTACCTCAAGCAAAATGCGAATATAATACATCATGTACTGATGAAAATCTAATTTATCTGTAAAAAATACTCAGAGATTATCTTGATATAAACAATCCTTTAAAAATACAAAAAATGTTTTAAAAAACATTAGCATCACACATAGTCTCACTGGTATTTGGTACGTTCAATTACACTTCAATCACCAGTCCAAGTACCACAGTAGAGGAGTTCAGACCTCCATCATCACCGACCCTGACACGTGCAAGTGGGATAAGCAGCTGATAAGTACAGCTTGACTATACGAATCAGTGCGACAGTAAAATGCCATCATCACCACCCCAGAGACGTGCAAGTGGGATTTAGCAGGTCATAAGTACAGCTTGACAAGACTAGTCAGTGCAGCAGTAAAAACCATTTAACTTGGACGGTTAGTTCTTCCACGCCTCCACCCGCGCCACCCACTGAGCGGTTGCCACAAGGGACTGCAAATGGTGACCCCACGCCACTACACCCACGCCCCCGATGAACCACCTCCCACAAATCCCCGTCCACGCACTGCAAAAAAACCCATTCTCTTCCGTCTCTCCCTCATTCCCACAAACCACCATTGCCACTTCCATCTCCACTGCACACAAAGCAAAAACTTCTCTCTCCCAAGCCCACAGTCGCCGGAGGAAGGCGATGGCAGAGGAACCGTCCGCCAAGCGTCATCATGCCGAGACGTCGGACAAGAGTAGCAACCTCGTCGACATTCACGTCCCCGGCAAGAAGCGCGAGTACACAACAACCCTCACAGGGGTTGAGCTCCACGGCAACGAGACGCTGGAGATCGTCTGCACCAGCGTACCAGAAAAGGCCGACGAGGTGATCTCCAGGCTCCGGAGGAAGCTTGGTGGCAAGAGTCCGAATCGTAGGATCGTCGGCGTTGGTGTGCACTACACCAACGAAGATGAACCTCCCCAGATGGCAGCAGTCCTGCAGTTGTGCGTCGACGAGCTCTGCTTGGTGTACCACATTGCAACGGCCACAAAATGGTGACCATCCTACTCATTTGCCCTGTATGGTTTATCCGTTTTATTAGTACTGTATCCTGAAAATTTCATCAGACTTGTTTCCCAACTAGATGTACTAGTGTGGTTTGTGAAAAGTGGATGCACTACTGCATTTTCTCAAGTAGATACACTATAAATGTATTTTTGAATCTGATGCACTGGATTACTATTTGGAAAATCTTGCGGAAGATTAAATTCTGAAGTTGATCGACTAGTGTAGTTTCCGAAGTTGATCCAATAGTGTAGTCTATGTACTCGATGTATTAAAAAGATGTTTCTGAACTTGATGTAGTGAAGTATTTTCTGAATTTGATCTAATGTTATTTTCATAAGAAAATAAACTAAGGACTTGGTGAAGCACTGGTTATGTGTTATCCTATTCAACAAACGTAAACTAAACTAGTACCAATGCAGAACATACAACATTGACTGAAACTATGTATAATCCAAAAAGAAGAATAACATGATGTACTTAATTTAGTTTCAGAACTTTGTTTACTACTTTTTGAAGTACATTCATCCATTATTTATCCTACATAAACAACTACTTCATGGATTCATCGCTTGTAAAACAAAACAAAAATGAATAATTCAAACATCAAAGTAATGCTAATATTCAAAATGTCTCTCCCCTTGCAGGCCCAAGCACCTGAACGAGATCTTTGCAGATGAGAAGTTGCTCACATTTGCCGGTTTCAGCATTGAAAGCGACAAAGAGAAGCTGAAGTTGTCCGGTTTGGATATCAACCCCAACAAGTTCATCGACATTCAGCGCAAGTGGAGAGTTCCATACACCGGAAAAGAGTACGACTCCTTGACTGATGTTGCAGCCAGCGTCATCCACCCATTCTACAAGGGCATGAAGAAGAAGATCAACACGCAAGAAGACTACAAATTGTGGGGGACCAGCCCGCTGCCAGAAAACCTCATCGAGTACGCAGGAGTAGATGCGTACGCCATGTACAAGTCATGGTTCATAATCGACTACATCACAGATGGTTTGGAATATCCGAAAGAGCGGGAGGCTGCGGAATTCTATGACCACCCCTATTGCCCCTATACAGGATGAAGATACATCAGAGCCTGCCTTCGTTTTACTTCCGCTTATGCTTGCCTTTTATCTTGTTGTTTCAAATTAGTAGTTTGCTCTTGTTGGGTTGAACCAGTATGATTATGTCGTGCTTGTCATGTTTGAACAAGTTTAGTTATGTCATAAAGTACAATGTTTTGCTTATCTCATTATATAAGTTTGGTAGCTTCGTATGTTGTTAATCCATCATTTCAAAATTGAAAAGTAGCTTCTGAATGGAACATTGTGGCTGCTCTAAAGTACTAGTTATGATGCAACTAATCACACAACGTTGTTCCATGTCTAGTTTCGATTCAGTATTGTATAGAAAACATAACGTTGAGAACAATCAGCACAATTTGAGTTGCTTAACAACGCTTCAAAAGTTGAAGCGAAAATTCTTAGTACTTCATGTAGTGTTCTCATTCATATGTAGCTGCTAGAAAATTAACAAGTACTACAAACATAAAAAAGTTAAGAAGAATCAGCACACACTTGTGTTGGTCGCTTGCAGATTAAGAATGACAGTAATAGTACACTTGATCGGATAGTACATACTTACTACCATAAAAAGTACAAAGAAGCATCAGTCCGTAAGCGCTACTATGAATGCACTACCAGTACAACTCAGTCTACACGCAAGTACCATAGTTCTGAAAATGACACCAGAAGACCCTTGAGAATAATCACAAAAACAAACACAAAAAAGAAGGCAAAAAACTCAAATAAAAAAGACTACACTCACACAAAACTGACAAGAACTAGAACAAAAAGTATCAGTCCAAGTTACTGCTGGAGTCAAGTACTAGATTCAAACAAACAAAAACAAAAAAAAACAAAAAAATGACCGCCCAAGGTCAGTCGCAGGCCCTGACAATGCTAGATACTTGAACTTGAGCTCGTTGGCGAATCCCTAGTAATCCGCACAACGCAGGACCCGCCGACCAGGGCCCACAGGTCAAGAGAGAGAGCGAGCGCCGTGTATAAGCGCTCAGGTAAGTGTTCAGAGGAGTTCGACTGGTGAGCCTCGGCTGCGCTTATAAACAGGTCCGGAGCCCCCTCGACTAGCGAGGTGGGACTAAACCCAGAGCACACGCGCACGCCGTGCTGCACAGCCGCGCAGACGAGCTATCCGGGCCGGAAAACAGCCCAATAGCCTGCATCGTCAACAAAACACCCATCAATAAGCCCAGTTAAACAAACCAGAGGGCGGGACAAAGAAATATAAACTACAAGAAAAATGTTTGTCAATTAACCTCTACAAGAAAAAAGGAGAAAATATGATACAAAACAATGAACTTCTAAAAAGAAGAGAACTTAATAGCCTATCTGTTAAATGTACATAATTTAAAAAACCGAATTAAATATTACTTTCAAGTTCAACTACTAAAATGCAAAAAGTTCAAACATATAATGCTTGTCAATTATGCTAAATTTCTTATTTATATAAAATCTGACAAGTTCAACTACTAAAATGCAAAAAGTTCAAGCATATAATGTTTTTCAATTATGACAAGTTCAACTACTAAAATGCAAAAATTTCAAATATATAATGTTTGTCAATTATGCTAAATTTCTTATTTATATAAAATCTGACTACTTCAACTACTAAAATGCAAGAAGTTCAAATAGAGTTTATTTGTCAATTCTGCTAAATTTCTTATTTATATAAAATCTGTCCACACCTCAACAAACGATCTGGTCGTAAAATAATCTCAAACCCCCACCCCACCCAAAAAACCAAAAAAAGCTCAGTTCAAACATACATATGACATCAGTACTAAAACATCAGGATCAGTCAGGCCACTCACACCACTGTGACACCAAATTTCAAAACCGTGCGCTGTATGAAATTACAATTCAGTTCACACAGTACTAAACCATAAGTGCACTAAAATGAGAATACAAAAACTATAAAGGCCTAACTTAGGTTGGTACAGATGAAAATAAATTAAGTACCAGTTTTGAGCAACAACTCCCAGGGCACTGAAAAAATGTTTTGAGATAAACTAGTGTATAAGAGATCAATGGAAAAACAATACTTAACATCCACACGGAAAAACATCACAAAACATACCTCACCTAAACAGTGCAAAATGCCATCATCACCACCCCTGAGACGTGCAAGTGGGATTTAGCAGATCGTAAGTACAACTTGACAAGACTAATCAGTGCAGCAGTAAAAAACCTTTGTCTTGGACGGTTAGTTCTTCCAGGCCACCACCCGCGCCACCCACTGGGCGGTTGCCACGAGGCACTGCAAACGGCGACCCCCACGACCACTACACCCACGCCCCCGACGAACCGCCTCCCACACACCCCCGTCGACGCACTGCAAAATACCCCATTGTCTTCCATCTCTGCCTCATTCACAGAACCACCATTGCTGCTTCCATCTCCACTGCACACGAACCATGAACTTCTCTCTCCCAAGCCCATAGTCGCTGGAGGAAGGCGATGGCGGAGGAACCATCCGCCAAGCGTCATCATGGCAAGACGTCGAACAAGAGCAGCAACCTCGTTGACATTCACGTTCTCGGCGAGAAGCGCGAGTACACCAAAACGCTCAAAGGGGTTGAGCTCCACAACAAGGAGATGCTGGAGATCGTCTGCACCAGTGTACCAGACAAGGCCGACGAGGTGATGAGCAGGCTCAGGATGAAGGGCGGCGGCTTGTATCCGAGCTTCATAGGAGTTGATGTGGAGTACACCAACAAAGAAGAACCTCCATAGATGGCGGCAGTCCTGCAGTTGTGCGTCGAGGAACTCTGCTTGGTATACCACATCACAGCAGCCACAAAATGGTAACCCATACTATTGTTCATTCATCTGTTGTACTAGCACTACTCACTAAAAACTTAATTAAACTTGTTTCCCAACTAGATGAACTACTATAGTTTGTGAAGTGGATGCACGAGTACACGTTTCTCAAGTTACATGCATTTCTGAAACTGTGAAGTGGATTGTTTCACCAGATTAGCATCTGAAAAAATGTTTATAGCATTCTGAACTTGATGCACCAAATTAATTTCTGAACTTGATGTACTAGCATAGATTCTGATCTTGATGCACTAGTATAGTTTATAGAATTGATGTATTAAAAGATCTTTGGTGAAGTGGTATAGGTCCATATCTTGATGCACATGTTTCTCAAATTAATTTCTGAACTTGATATAGAATTAATGCACAAAGATGTATCAAACACTGGTATAGGTCTTTTATTCAACAAAAAGAAAACTAAACTTGAATCAAGCAGCACATATATCATTGACTCTGGTAAAATGATTCTTGAATTTGCTGAAGCATTTGGTGAAGCAATAAAGATAGCAAAAAAGAAAAAATAACATGGTGTAGTTGAATTTAATTTCAGGACTTTGTGTACTAGTTTCTGAACTACATTCATCCATGACTTATAATATATAAGCATCTACCTCATGGATTATCACTTGTAAAACCAAAAAAAGCAGAAGAATTAAATCTTCAAAAAAGAAGACTAATCTTTAAATGTGTGTCTCCCCCCTTGCAGGCCAAAGCGCCTCAAAGACTTCCTGCAGGAGGAGAAATTGTACACATTTGTCGGTTTCAGCATTGGAGGTGACAAGCGGATGCTGGACAAGTCTGGTTTGGAGATCAACCCCAACAACTTCATCGACATGCAGCGCAAGTAGAAAGATCCAAAGACCGACAAATACTACGACTCCTTGGCCGATGTTGCAGGCGGCGTCATCCACCCATTCTACACCGGCATGAAGAAGAAGATGGACAGGGCATACCACAAACTATGGGGGACCAGCCCGCTGCCAAACAACCTCATCACCTATGCAGGAATAGATGCGTACGCAACGTACAAGTCATGGAAGACAATCGACAACATCGTGACAGGTTGGGATATTTCAAAAGAGCAGGAGGCTGACCCCTACTACAACTGCAATTTCGCGGGATGAAGATGCATGAAAGTCTGCATTCGTGTTGCTCGCACTTCTGCCTGTCCTTAATCTTGTTGTTTCAGATTTGTAGTTTGCTTTCGTTATGTTGAACCATCTACCTTATGTTATGTGTGTCAGGGTTTGAACAAGTTTGCCTATGTCTATCAAGTACATCGTTTGCTTATGTCATCCAACAAGTTTGCTAGCTTCCTATTTTGTTGATCCATCATTTGAAGTTGAAGTAGGTTGAAGTTGAAACTTGATGGCTGCCACACAGCACTAGTCATGGAGAAACAAAAATAACACATAAATATTTTCGCAAAAAAAAAAAAAAACAGTGGCAGACTAACTAAGGACAAAAGCAAATAGTAGCCTTGGACGCTCAGCCCAGCTTAGACATGTACATCAGTACTATCATACTAAAAATAAGTTTTTAGTTTCAGAAGAACACTAAAAAGACTAAGTTTCAGCCGAGGACAACATTCAATACTAAAAACATCGTGCTAATAGTAGTTAGAAATTTACTAAGTACTGCAACAGGAAAAGCAAAGAACCATCAATACGTATTTCCTAGTCACTAGCATGTTAGGACGGAAAGTTCTGGTACACTTGAACACACAGTATATTCATTCTACAAAATATAAAAAGGAACGGGAAGCTTCAGTTCGCATTCCCTAAAACAGTGACATGCTCAGAATAACAGTAATAATACAACTGAAATCTCAGTACAACTTAGTCTATACGGCAAGTACTATGATCATACCAAACATTGCCTTGAGAAGAACCACAACCTAGAAAAAAGAAGGCCAAAACTAAATCAAAAAGATATCAGTTCGACCAAGGAGAAAAATCACAAGAAACACAACAGAAGCATCAGCCAACATTGACCAGTGAGGTACTAGTTTCAAACACAAAATAAATAAATAAAATGATCAAAGTACTAGCACAAAAACAAACAACAGAAGCATCAGTCCATATTGACTAGTGAAGTAGTTATGAACTTAATAGGGCTACCTGTTAAATGTAGCTAATTTAAACCAGTGCTTTAACTTTTACTATGAAGTTCAACTACTAAAACTCAAGAAGTTCAAACAAAAAAAATTTGGCTCTCATTTTTAAATGCCTTACGCTGAATGAGATTACAATTCAGTACTAACAGATCTATACCATAAGTACAAGAAAAAGAGTGTACAGAAACTATAAAGGTCCAACTTAGGTTGGGACAGATGAAAATAAATTAAATCTCACTTTTCCAGCAACAACTCGCAATGCACGTGAAAAAAAATCCTGATGAAAAAAAGGTGTTTTCAGTTCAACTAGTGTATAAGAGTTCAGTACAAAAAATAAAACTTAACCAAAACGAATTCCCGATGAAACATACACAAGTAAACAACTATTCAACCACAATATCATCATGGAAAAAAGTTTGTTAAACATTCTGCCACACTCAAACACAACACAAAATATACCAGTTATTACATAGTACTTGACAAGACATCCAAAAACCACAAACAAAAGCCTACAGTGCTTTCAAGAGATATATCACACAACTATCCCATTCACTACGCAAATGATGACCATTTCTCCTATGCATCTGGAGCCAAAGCCTGAACCTCCTTGGGAAGCTCCACACCACAAGTCAAGCTATTCCGGTTGAACACAACTCTATACAGATCCTCAGCGTTCCAATCAACAATACGTGGCTGCAAAACAATAAAACAAATTATCAAAAATCATGACACATAAAAAAAGGATACATAATAAGCCAAACACAGAAAGTGAAATGCTCAACTAGAACCCATGTCATTATCTCAAATGTTCTCAACAATCTTTTCACCATCATAGGATCCCACATACTTCAGAGTATAATGGCCACATTCATTCGGCCCTTGAAGTGGAACCTTGATAAACGTTGGTTTCTTTGCAAACAGCTCCCAATTGGGCTGCTTGCTCGCATTGTACTAAGCATCACCATACACAGCCTTCATTACTTGGACTAATCTAGAAATCTATAAAAAAACAAAAGAAACCACACATTTTTAGGTCTTAGAAAAGAAGAAACAAAGATGCAGAAAAATTAATCCATTACAGATAATAAATGTCACTCACAATCTTCTCGCAGTCTTTATGATAGGTGTTCTTTGAAGGACGGTGGTTCTTCGGATAAGGTAAAGAGTCAAGGATGTGAACGCTACTTCGGTACCGATTCATGACATATAAGGAAAAGTGGTTCGCTTTCTTATCCTTTGCTAAAATCATAGGCTTGAATAGAGGCATCATGATCTAAAAACAAATGACCAAAAAAGAGATGTTAAATATTCAAAATAAAAACCAGCATCACAACAAACAAATAAAACCAAAAATCAGCTAGTAGATCTCACAAGGTCGGCATTGAGCAAGTCTTCCTTATCTTTAACATAGCTCTTGAAATCTCTCAAGCACTCTCCACATTAAACACTTTATTTTCATCACCGTAAAACGTACAGTCAAGCACAACCTGCAAAAAAGCCAAAAAATAAATAGATAGCGGAAAAGGATCAATAAGCAAAGTATTATTAAAACTCGTAAAAAAATAGGCTATGACTTTGCTATGCTTAATGCTTGTCACTAGGGCCCGAGTGCCATGATTTCAGATCTGAACCTATTATGTTTTCATGAATATATGTGAGTTCTTGATCCTATCTCGCAAGTCTATAGTCACCTATTATGTGTTATGATCTGACAACCCCGAAGTGACAATAATCGGGATACTTCTCGGTGATGACCATAGTTAGAGGAGTTCATGTATTCACTATGTGCTAATGCTTTGTTCCGGTTCTTGATAACCCACAAGCATAGGGGATCAATTGTAGCCTCTTTCGATAAGTAAGAGTGTCGAACCCAACGAGGAGCTAAAGGTAGAACAAATATTCCCTCAAGTTCTATCGACCACCGATACAACTCTACGCACGCTTGACGTTCGCTTTACCTAAAACAAGTATGAAACTAGAAGTACTTTGTAGGTGTTTTTGGATAGGTTTGCTAGAAAGTAAAGAGCGAGAAAATAAAAGCTAGGGGTTGTTTAGATAAAGATGCAATAAAGTAAATAAAACGAGTATGGAAAAGTGGTGGTAGGAGTTGTGGAATTGACCCTAAGCAATTGACTATGTTACTAGACCGGTAATCACTATTGCAATTCTATTTGAGGGGAGAGGCATAAGCTAACATACTTTCTCTACTTGGATCATATGCACTTATGATTGGAACTCTAGCAAGCATTCGCAACTACTAAAAATTCATTAAGGTAAAACCCAACCATAGCATTAAAGTGTAAAGTCCCCTTTTATCCCATACGCAACAATCTACTTACTCGGGTTTGTGTTTCAGTCACTCACGCAACCCAATCAGAAGAGAATCATGAACGCATTGCAACACCCTACAACGGAATCCCTCACGCTATGCCGACACGGAGGGCACAATAGGACATCACCAATAATAAAACATGCAACTCAAACCAATCATAGCAATTCATCAATCACCGATAGGACAACGGAAATCTACTCAGACATCATAGGATGGCAACACATCATTGGATAATAATATGAAGCATAAAGCACCATGTTCAAGTAGAGGGTACATCGGGTTGCGGGAGAGTGGACCGCTGGATATAGATGGGGGAAGGTGATGGAGATGTTGGTGAAGATGACGGCGGTGTTGGTGAAGATCGCGGTGATGATGATGGCCCCTTGCGGCGCTCCGGCGCCACTGGAAGCAAGGGGGAGAGAGGCCCCCTTCTTCTTATTCTTCTTCTTCTTCTTCCTTGACCTCCTCCCTAGATGGGAGAAGGGTTTCCCCTCTGGTCCTTGGCTCCCATGGCTTGGGAGGGGCGAGAGCCCCTCCAAGATTGGATCTATCTCTCTGTTTCCGCATTGTGGAATTCTGCCCTGGCACCATTTCCTATATATCTGGAGATCCGTAACTCCGATTGGACTGAAACTGGACTGAAACCTTCTCCCAGATCGTTTTCCAAAAAATAGCTTTCTTGCGGCCAAAGAAGGGCATCAACCGCCTTACGGGTGGCCCACGAGATAGGCGCCCCCCACGGAGGGTGGCGTGGGCCACTCTCGTGGCCACCTCGGCACCGCTTTCACGTTGATTCTTCCTCCTAAAAATCACAAATATTCCAAAAAAATCTCCGTCTGCTTTTATCCCGCTTGGATTCCGTTTGATATTGGGTTTCTGAAACATAAAACATGCAAATGTAGAGGAACTGCACCGGCAATCGGATCAATATGTTAGTCCCAAAAAAGAGTATAAAAATTTGCCAAAAGTATATAAAAGTTGAATAATATTGCATGGAACAATAAAAAATTATAGATACGATGGAGACGTATCAGTTCTCTATTAAAAGGAGGCCTTAATATCCCTTAGTTTCCACTAGGACACCGCTGCCACGGGAGGGTAGGACAAAAGATGTCATGCAAGTTATTTTCCATAAGCACGTATGACTATATTCGGAAACATGCCTACATTACATTGATGAATTGGAGCTAGTTATGTGTCACCCTATGTTATAGCTATTACATGAGGAATCGCATCCGACATAATTATCCATCATTGATCCAATGCCTACGAGCTTTTCACATATTGTGTTACGCTTATTTACTTTTCCGTTGCTACTGTTACAATTACTACAAAACCATTATCTTTACTTTTGCCACTGTTACCATTACTATCATACTTCTTTGCTACTAAATACTTTGCTGCAGATACTAAGTTATCCAGGTGTGGTTGAATTGACAACTGAACTGATAATACTTAAGAATATTCTTTGGCTCCCCTTGTGTCGAATCAATAAATTTGGGTTGAATACTCTACCCTCGAAAGCTGTTGCGATCCCCTACACTTGTGGGTTATCAGCTGCCAAAGAACCTGTAGTCATGCTCACCAAGATCCAGCCACTCACCTGCAAAAACAAAAACAAAAAAAGAAGAAGACCGCACAAGGGTAAGTTCAAATACATAATTCATGACAGTACTAATAGAGAAGTACAAGCTGTAAAAAATTACAAAAGGCCATGCACACGTACAGGGTTCGATGCCAAACAAACCCCGGAAGTCAACATCAAACACATCGCTAGTTGCGCAGGTATACAACAAAGTCTTCCTAATGTCAAGAATGTCTTCATGGCTGTAATCGACCATTTCAATTACACCATCCTCCCAGCAATGATAGGTCTTGCAGTTTTGTAGCATAAAGAATCCACAATCATGCCTGTAAACAAAGGAAAAAACAAAATGGTACATCACAAATCCAAAAATACAGGAACAACATCCTCCTAGCAACAAAAACAACTAACGAAAATCATTAAAAACGGATACTCATGTGTTTTCCTGCTGCGGCACCGCACAAACTCGCAAGAGAAACAATCAATATGCACCGACGAGAACGTTTTGGCCCTGTCTACACTCGATTCCCTCCAAAGCTTCTTTATATTATCTGTCATATTCCTTAAGAATCTAATCAAGCATCACCCTGTGTTTCATCACGGAGTGAATCAAGACACTCGAAACGACGGAACCTCAAATTCAGAACAATCAAGCACCAATGCCCAGATTCTTCGCTAGGCTTCGTGGTAGCCACAAATGATGATGGATCAAAGGTAGGGAAAAGAAGCTGGAAAAAAATCGCAGAGGAAAAATGAATTTAACAAATCATAATGAAACAAAAAATTCAGCCTCCAAACAATAAAATAAAAGAGGGAAATTGAAATTCAGAAGTACAAACAAAAATCAGATAATCATAAGAGTTTATATCCACCGTCCAAAATTGAGGAACAAACATATCAGTTCAATTTCCTTGCGACAATAAGTGCAGCTTTAAAAAAAGAAGCACACATCATTCATAAGAACAGGTGTAAAAGTAGGCTAATCAAGTTCATTCCCCCACCTCCCAAGCCTGCAAGAAAACATGACAGTTCTAGTTCATGAGTACAAAAAGTCCAAGTTCACCTACTTGGTCAAAACCATCAACACCTGATCTCGTGAACCAATTTAGCACATTGGAATCAATATTTCCATCACGGATCTTGGTCTGTTGTACAAAAAGAACAACAACAGTTAGAAAATTGGCAAAACAAGTTATCATCCTATTTACAAAAAGCAAAATACTGACCGTCACCCATCCGGGAACTATCAACTTGTCGTTGTCTCGGATTTCCGACGTAGAGAATATAAAACAACGTCAGCACTTTCTGAGTTGAGCATGCCAGTAGGGACAAACGCTTTAGCAATAGAACCAACACTGGCATCACATTCTTTATTTTGAAACATCGGCTTGTGACTAGAAAAACACAAAAGATTACATGAATTAAAACTACTGCAACAACAATAATAATCATATGAGAGAAAGAAAAAGAGACAAAAATGGTACGTGCAAAATCCCAAACTAACCATTTCGTGCGGTTCGTGCGCAACCTCATAACAGCGAAGAAAAACGTATCAACCTTAACAACATTACCACTTTCTGCTTGCAGAAAAAGAAGAAAAATAATAAGTTCAACCACTACAAGTGAACATGTCCAAAATGCCAAAATTGAGAAGTATGCCTCATTTACAAGTCCTTACCTGGACTATCAGCGTTTGACGACGACGGTAGTTCCTGTGATGAGACCAATATGCCTCTAGTTTCAGGGTTTGACGATGGGACATCTTGAGAGGACACCAATATTGCTGCGCTTTCACGGTCTGTAGAAAGAAAATCCTGGGACGACAAGAGCGCCTCCTGCGTCAAGGGGCCAGAAGAAATTGACAGAAGTAAATCATCATCCTCGGATGGCACCTCCTCCACGCTAGAAGCATCTTGCAATGCATCACCGTAATCAAGACCTCCAAAGGGAAATTCTCCGGCAAATCTTCACAATCAGAAACATTTCATTCCCAGCAATACCAACACCAGGCAATTTGGCATCAAGTATGCTGGCAGCACCAGCATCCTCATCAACAACTTCGGTACCAACATTGCGCCCACCACTAAGGACAACCTCACGCTCAACATCAGTAATATGACGAAAATAAAAATGCAGAAAAAGTGAATAATATAAGCAAAACTAACAATAAAAAATAAGCTACCAAGAGGTGCACAGAAAAACAAACCTTAGAAGCATTCACAGCAACATCATCGATCTTGCTGCTGCTAACATTCAAAGCAACATCACCAACGGGCAAACAAGGCTCGTCGCCAACAAGAGGACCCTGATTCAAATGTAATGAGGCAAAAAAACAATGCTATTATTAGCAACAATAAACACAAGGAATTAAACCACAGTAACAAAAAAGGTAGGTATCACTTGCAAACTCTTAACGGTGTGGGATAGAAAAATGAACAAGCAAGACACATTGGTGCGCATGAAAATTCAAGAAAATATGAATAAACACAATAAAAATAAAAATAACCTTGCACTTATCAGTAGATGGATCATTAACTCCATGGTCAACAGCAACCTCAACATTATGACTGGTCTCCTGCATGAAAAGAAAAATTAATAAACAAATGTAGATCAGGAAGTTCAACTACAATACTGACAGTAGAACAACATAGTAAAAACATACAAACACTGAGGATTGACTCACATCAACAATAGGGTGCTCCAAGCCAACATCGTTCGTATGGTGATCAGAAACATTAGCCTCAGTACCATCATCAGCCCTGCTGTCGGTGGCAGCAGCCTCATCCTGCTTAGTCTGCATGAAAGAAAATTTTTAATAAATAGATGAAGATGAGGAAGTTCAACTACAGTACTGATAGCAGAACAACATAGTAAAAATTGCAAACACCGAGGACTGACTCACATCAACATCAGGACGCTCCAAGCCAACATCATTCATTTCGTGATCAGAAACATTAGCGTCTGTACCATCACCAACCCTGCTGTCGGTGGCAGCAGCCTCATCCTGCTCAATCTGCTTGATAACAACAATTGCACTTTCTTCATATGGCTTGCAGCATAGTTTTGAAACGCTTCATGTTGTTCAACAGACGAACCGAGCTCTGAACTAGATCAGCGGCACCGTCACGCATATCACCAATTAAAATTCTCTCCATCTCAATGTAGTCAATAGCTTCCTCAGCATTAAATTGATGACCTTCAGGAAGGATACCATTGATACAACTCAGACGCTCAACTGTCGTTGGGACCTTTTGCAGCTCAGAACACACATTACTTAAAATATGCTCAGCACACTCCAACGCAGAAACAACAACATCAATACCAAAACCCTGCCTCTGTGAAGTACTAGCATTACTAGGGCCGGGGACATAACCAAAGACCTCAACACCACGGCCATCTCTCAACTCATCGTGCAGAGATGAAAACTCCGGAACCTGAGACGACGACATCTCCAGGACTGGCCGTTTATACACTCGAAAAAAAACAACCTCCTCATGAGTTTTCCACTACAAACAAGGGGAAAAATAGTTAATCAATCAATGCAACACATAGCGAAAAATAAAACATGATATTAACAGATTTAAAATCAACGCCACTATCAATCTTTAACTGTCATTGCCAATTTGTTAGTATTTACCAAAAGGCCAGTTGAACAAAGTTATTCAGTTCAACCACAAATGAAACAACAGTACTAAAAAACTGTACCTAAACCTCACAAAGCTTAAGAAATGACAAAATCTAAACAGATAACTCTGCAGTACACATGTCCACTACAACAAAAAATAGCTATACCTAAAATAAAAAAAGGTCTGCAGGACACAAAAGAAATAAAACTCACCGAAAGCTTCCCAAACACCCAAGTCTTTGGATCCGCATTGCCTTTTTTTATCAAATCTGCATCAACCAGATCAGAAAGCTTGGCAGGATCCATGGAACATATGCGGGGGACTTGCATGTCAGGCTCCGCAGTCTTGCTACGGATAAGACAGTCAAGGTACATTAGTACAGGCCCTATAGCACAACATGTGATTGCCTTCCCCATGGTATCACCATCTTGGTACTTGGCAACAACCCTTCTAAGCTCATCAACCATCAGCTGGCAATAATCCATTTTAGCCATGTCCTCAAAGACGAGACCCTCAAATGTTCTTTGCCTCTCTGGAAACACGCGGGCGTAACCAGCAACACAACCTTCATAAACACAATAATGAAGAACACTTTCAGAGCAAGGTCATCTTTGCTAGGATCCTTGACGAGCACCTTGAGCTTATTCCTCAAATCCTTTGTCCTGATATCTTTGTTCCTGCTAATGTCAAGCTCCGTTCTTAACTTCATCAGAGCGTCGTCATATCCGTCCTCTGACGGCCTTGGTGCAGAACGACCACCACGAGGGAAACCAAATAATTGATGTATACCATCGCTAGTGATGTGAAGCTTCTTATTAGCCTCACCCATGTCAAGAGTCATTGTATCAGATCTATCCTCGTGTAGAAAACTCCCATCAGAGGGCGGGAAATGTTAGACTTCACCCTCCACTTGAAGATAGAACCAAAACCAGATACATGAACCCTAGCCACATGCCGACTCTCGAGCAATTTAGCACAAGCTTCAACCTCTCCCAACGAACATCGCACAATTAAGTTCAATTTCTGTTGGTCACCTTCATCCAAGGCAACTTTTTCGGCATTGCCTCCCACCGGCTTGACCGGACTCATAACGCTAACAGGCTGTAAATGAAGAAAAGAAGCCACACCTTAAATAAATGAATATAGAAAACAAAACAAGCATATGAAGGCAAGTAAAAAAAGAAAAGATTGCACAAGTTCAACTATTAAAACAACATCAGTACCACCCTCAATTGATGCAAACAATGACCAGCCTAACTCGCCAAAGATACCAGCCCAAACACAATTAAATCATTGCAAGTACAACTAGTAAGTCACATGCAGTACAAAACAGATACCACTGCAAATTCATCTTCAGAATCAACTTCAATATCATCTTGTTCAGATACAACATCTTCAGCTTCAACACGAGCACGCTTCTACACACCTTTGTTAACCTTTGCAGGATGAACTTTACGCTTCTTATTTTCTTTCAACAAAGACCGCTCTTGAAGAGGAGACGAAGAAGGCTTCTTATTTGTCAAACCTCGTGGACTCCGACGAACAGGGGAGCCACCAAGTGTGCTTGGACCAATTTTCACAGCAACACTATCCCCATCAGCTTTGCTATTACCAGGTTGGGAACCAGCTTTCACACGTGGGCTACACCTCTGTGTGCCATCAAGATTTCGATCTGACATCTTCCTCTTCAAAACAGCTTTCTTCTCCTAAACTGCATCACGAGCAAACACTTGCGTCAAACGAGTTTGCATCAAGTTTGTCTTCACAGGCATGCCACTTCCATGAGATCCGGCATCAACAGTTGAAAAGGTCGCTTCACCACCTTCATCACCTACACATTTAGGAGCTTGAGCAACATCCTCATCACTTCGTTGCACACAGGCAGCCTTTTGACGCCGTTCCAACTCCTTTCTCCTCTGGAAATCATACTTCTTCTTTCTTATCCTTTCATCCTCGAGCTGTAACTGCATAGGAACATCCTCACCGAGTAATGTGCTCAAGTACATCGACACTTTGTGATCGAGTAATGCATAACCGCAAGCTGCCATCACCATCATCAAGGTTAAGAGAATACATTCCATCATTAATATCTTTAACAACATCAGCAATGTCCTCAGGAACACCATGGCTGTCATTAACTGCATAAACCAATAACACAAGCACGCACATATAAAATTAAAACACAATTAACAATGCAGAGACAAGATAAATAAAGCGCATAGCATCAGACACAAACAAAAGGAACAACTGATGTAACTAAGCATATATATGTATTCAAGGCTGATAAAAAAGAGCAAATATAAGGGAAACACTAGCAACAATCGCAAGTTCTTCTAGAGGATTTGGTGTCTCAAAAATAACATTCACAAGATCTTGAAAGCGTTACGATTTGTCGAATCAGAGGCACCCCACTCCAACATCTGCAACAACATCATAATTAGCAAAAAAAGTACATGAACAAGCAACCAGTTCAACTATGTGAACACTACAAGTGTACCCAATAAAACAAATATGAACCCACCACTGGCACAACAAACTTCAGAAAAGACAACTCTTTCAACATCATACTAGTTCTTCACAGACTACTACAACCTATTCAAATGCCAGGACAGCAGTTCAAACTACACATGGTGATAAGTACTACAACCTGTCTGCAGGTCGCATCAACTGCCAAAACCATACACACCACACATTCTAGGGCAAAATTAACAGCTATCAAAATACATACAACTTATAAAGTCGATACGGCAACACCTGTACAACCTAAAAACCAGATCTGTTAAAACATCATCCAAAATACAGGGAAAATCACCTGCATTCAACTTGTCCGGACTGGATGATGTACCCATTGAGATCTACAGTCCTAAAATCTGCCGAACCAGATCTGCAAGACACATGAACAAAAATTAGGGCTCTGAACTATTTCAGAAACTAAGCATGCCATACAAAGCAAAACTCTTACCAGCTAACACAAAATCCGCCACGCAATCCAGTATCACTGCCGCCAAACGCTCGATCAACAGCAAAGGAACCCTAGCGAGTGCAGCCTGAGACAACAAGAGAGGAATAGATTAGAAATAGAGAGAAAACCAGTACATAAGAGGACGCAAGAGAAGTCGATGGCAGAGCAAAAGGAGCAAACAGAGCACCTGCACCTCCATCCTCAGGGTTGAACCACGCACCGACGCCTCCCCGCGAAATAGGAGTAGCAACTTCCCTGCGAGAAGAGAAGAAGAGGGAAACGAAGAAGGTATCAATTTGGGGACGGGAGCGGAGCGGAACGGGGAAGATCGGTGGTTAAAAGGTGAGTGGGAGAAAACCGACGGCTAAAGCCCACAACCGTGGCGAAGCCCACTATCTCTGGGCAGTTACAAAAGATAATACCAAAAATCAAATACATTAAAAAATTAATATAAAGGGAGAAAACAAACGGCTAAAATACAAATAATAACTCACAACAGTACAATAAAAATTATCAAAAAAGTACAAATGAAAAAATAATTCATAACGGTGCTAGTTTTAGCCCTAAAAAATAAAGATAAGATAACGGAGGCAAGTCATGTTACGGACTCGCCTCCGTATGCGATGCTGCGGCACGCCGCGTCGTCGCCTGCTACGGCTCGTTCCTCGCTCGGCCTCGCCGGGACGGGGGTCGAGGGGTCCCGACCCCCCTCCCCCACGGCTCGGCCTCGCGCTAATGCGACCGTGCACTCGTTTGACACGCGCAGTGCGGTTATTCTGTCCCCCCCACACACGCACCCACCCACCCCTAAGATAGATAATGGGGGCAAGTCCAGAAAAAGAAGATGTGTCAGTACAACTATGCCCCTTGGTGCGGTGCGATGCGGGGGCAAGTAATGTTACGGACTCGCCTCTGCATGCGCGATGCACGCCGCGTCGTCACACTACGGCTCGTTCTGGCTCGCCACGCCGGGATGGGGGTCCTCCTCCCTCCGGCTCGGCCTCGCTTAACGCCGACAAAGGCGCTCGTTTGACAGGCGCAATGCGGTTATTCTATTACCCCCCCCCCCCCCGCACACACACACCCCTAAGGTAGATAATGTGGGAAAGTCCATACAAGGAAGATGTGTCAGTACAACTATGCCCCTCGGTGCGGTGCGGTGCGGGGGCAAATCATGTTATGGACTCGCCTCCGCTTGCGACGCCACATGCCGCATGCCGTCAGTCACACGGCTTGTTCTGGCTCGGCCTCGGGATGGGGAGGGTCCCTCTCGGCCTCGCGCTAACGCGGCAGTGCGCTCGTTTGATAGGCGCAGTGGGGTTATTCTGTTCCGCCCCACACACGCACCCACACACCCCTTAGATAGATAATGGGGGCAAGTCCATACAAGGAAGATGTGTCAGTACAACTATGCCCCTCGGTGCGGTGCGGTGCGGTGCGGGGCAAGTCATGTTACGGACTCGCCTCCGCATGCGACGCCACGACACGCCGCGTCGTCGCCTGTTACGGCTCGTTCCTGGCTCGGCCTTGCCGGGATGGGGGAGGGGGGGGGGTCGGGACCCCCGTCCCCCCGGCGCGGCCTCGCGCTTAACGCCGACAGGCGCTCATTTGACAGCGCAGCGGTTATTCTGCTTCCCCACACGCACCCACACACCCCTAAGATAGATAATGGGGGCAAGTCCATACAAGGAAGATGTGTCAGTACAACTATGCCCCTCGGTGCGGTGCGGTGCGGGGGCAAGTCATGCTACGGACTTGCTTCCGCATGCGATGCCGCGGCACGCCGCGTCGTCGCCTGCTACAGCTCGTTCCTGGCTCGGCCTCGCTGGGATGGGGTGGGACCCCCTTCCCCCCGGCTCGGCCTCGCGCTAATGCGGCAGTGTGCTCGTTTGACAGGCGCAGTGCCGTTTTTCTGTTCCCTCCCCCCCCCCCCCCCCGCACACACGCACCCACACACCCCTAAGATAGATAATGGGGGCAAGTCCATACAAGGAAGATGTGTCAGTACAACTATGCCCCTCGGTGCAGTGCGGTGCGGGGGCAAGTCATGTTACGGACTCGCCTCCACATGCGACGCCGCGGCACGCCGCGTCGTCGCCTGCTACGGCTCGTTCCTGGCTCGGCCTCACCGGGATGGGGGAGGGGGGTCCCTCCCCCCCTCCCCCCGGCTCGGCCTCGCGCTAACGCGGCAGTGCGCTCGTTTGACAGGCGCGGTGTGGTTATTCTGTCCCCCCCACACGCACCCACACACCCCTAAGATAGATAACAGGGGCAAGTCCATATAAGGAAGATGTGTCAGTACAACTATGCCCCTTGATGCGGTGCGGTGCGGGGGCAAGTCATGTTACGGACTCGCCTCCGCATGCGATCCCGCGACACGCCGCGTCGTCGCCTGCTACGGCTCGTTCCTGGCTCGGCCTCGCCGGGATGGGGGAGGGGGGGTCCCGAGCCCCCCTCCCCCCGGCTCGGCCTCACGCTAACGCGGCAGTGTGCTCGTTTGACAGGCGTAGTACGGTTATTCTGTCCCTCCCCCCACACACGCACCACCCACCCCTAAGATAGATAACGGGGGCAAGTCCATACAAGGAAGATGTGTCAGTACAACTATGCCCCTCGGTGCGGTGCAGTGCGGGGGAAAGTCATGTTACGGACTCGCCTCAAGATGCGACGCCAGCGCACGCCGTCGTCACCGCTACGGCTCGTTCTGGCTCGGCCTCGCCGATGGGGAGGGGGTCCCTCCCCACCCCGGCTCGGTCTCGCGCTTAACGCGCAAAGGCGCTCGTTTGACAGGCGCAGTGCGGTTATTCTGTTTTCCCCCCCACACGCACCCACACACCCCTAAGGTAGATAATGTGGGCAAGTCCATACAAGGAATATGTGTCAGTACAACTATGCCCCTCGGTGGGTGCGGTGCGGGGGCAAGTCATGTTACGGACTCGGCTCCGCATGCGATGCCGCGGCACGCCGCGTCATCGCCTGCTATGGCTCGTTCCTCGCTCGGCCTCGCCGGGATGGGGGAGGGGGCTCCCCCGGCTCAGCCTCGCGCTAACGCGGCAGTGCGCTCGTTTGACAGGTGCAGTGCGGTTATTCTGTTCCCCCCCACACACGCACCCACACACCCCTTAGATAGATAATGGGGGGCAAGTCCATACAAGGAAGATGTGTCAGTACAACTATGCCCCTCGGTGCGGTGCGGGGGCAAGTCATGTTACGGACTCGCCTCCGCATGCGATGCCGCGACACACCGCGTCGTCACCTGCTATGGCTCGTTCCTGGCTCGGCCTCGCCGGGATGGGGGAGGGGGTCCCTACCCCCTCCCCCTAGCTCGGCCTCGCGCTAACGCGGCAGTGTGCTTGTTTGACAGGCGCGGTGTGGTTATTCTGTTCCCCCCCACACACGCACCCACACACCCCTAAGATAGATAATGGGGGCAAGTCCATACAAGGAAGATGTGTCAGTACAACTATGCCCCTCGGTGCGGTGCGGTGCGGTGCGGGGGCAAGTTATGTTATGGACTCGCCTCCGCATGCGACGCCACGGCACGCCGCGTCGTCTCCTGCTACGGCTCGTTCCTGGCTCGGCCTCGCCGGATGGGGGAGGGGTCGGGACCCCGGCTCGGCCTCGCGCTTAACGCTGGCAAAGGCGCTCGTTTGACAGCGCAGCGGTTATTCTGTTTCCCCCCACACGCACCCACACACCCCTAAGATAGATAATGGGGGCAAGTCCATACAAGGAAGATGTGTCAGTACAACTATGCCCCTCTGTGCGGTGCGGTGCTGGGGCAAGTCATGTTACGGACTCGCCTCCGCATGCGACGCCGCGGCACGCCGCGTCGTTGCCTGCTACGGCTCGTTCCTGGCTCGGCCTCGCCGACACCCCTCCCCCGGCTTGGCCTCGCGCTAATGCGGTAGTCCGCTCATTTGACAGGCATAGTGTGGTTATTCTGTCCCCCCCCCCACACGCACCCACACACCCCTAAGATAGATAATGGGGGCAAGTCCATATAAGGAAGATGTGTCAGTACAACTATGCCCCTCGATGCGGTGCGGTGCGGTGCGGAGGCAAGTCATGTTATGGACTCGCCTCTGCATGCGACGCCGCGGCACGCCGCGTCGTCGCCTGCTACGGCTCGTTCCTGGCTCGGCCTTGGGACCCCCTCCCCCCGGCTCGACCTCGCGCTAGGGCAGGCGCAGGCCCTGACGATGCTAGATACTTGAAGTCGAGACCGTGGGTGAATCCCTAGTAATCTGCACAATGTGTCAGTACAACTACGCCCCCCGGTGCGGTGCGGGGGCACGCCGCATCATCGCCTGCTACGGCTCGCTCGTAGAACAAAACTCACAAGAACTAGAACAAAAAAAGTATCAGTTCAAGTCACTAGTGGAGTCAAGCACTAGATTCAAACAACAAAACAAAGAAAAAAAATGACCGCCCAAGGACAAAAAAGTATCAGTCCAAGTTACTGGTGGAGTCAAGTACTAGATTCAAACAACAAAAAAGGAAAAAATTGACCGCCCAAGGATAGGCGCAGGCCCTGACGATGCTAGATACTTGAACTCGAGCCCGTGGGTGAATCCCTAGTAATCCGCACAACGCAGGGCCCGCCGTTAAGGGCCCACAGGTCAAGAGAGAGAGCGAGCGCCATGTATAAGCGCTCAGGTAAGTGTTCAGAGGAGTTCGACTGGTGAGCCTCGGCTGCGCTTATAAACAGGTCTAGAGCCCCCTCGACTAGCCAGGTGGGACTAAACCCATAGCAAGACAAGACACCAAGGCTGCACAGCCGCGCGGACGAGCTATCTGGGCTGAAAACAACGACTCAGGCCGATGGCCCAACACAGTACTTCGCCCCATTAAAAAAATCCTACAGATCACACACGACAAAAAAAAACAAAATGGAGATAATTTTAAAAAACCCTCACAATAAATCAATTCATAAACAACAATATTGTAAAAAGTTCAAACACATCTTAATGGTAAGAAGTAAAAAAATAAAAAAAATATTTTTTTTGGAAAATTAAACATAGAAGGATTGTAAATAAAAATTTCAGAAACAAATTTATAAAAAGTTCAACTACTACAATTCATAAGGTTCAAGTACAAAAAAAAGTACTATGCAGCAAAGATTAAAATCTTTTAATTTTAAAAAAATACTAGAACTATCATCGTTCAGGTATCATCCATATTGCGAGCAGAACCAAATTCTCGTGCATGCCCAATCAACGCCCTGCCGTGATGCATGCTGTGGTCGTTCTAGTGCATCAAGGACGGCATGCAGATCGTTCCACACTTGAGAAGAGGAAAAATGGAAAGGTAGAACGCGGCAGCAGAGGAAGAGAACGCTATTAACGAGGTGGGAGGGGATCGAAAGGTGAAGTTAATGCTCCACGCCTAAAGGTTTTGGGAAAACCTGATTTTCATAAGGTGACTTATACTCACCTAAACGGAGGGAGTATTCCTTAACCAGAGAATGTTGTGTCTCCCACTCACGCGCTCAAAAAAAACTACGACACATTTTTTATCTGTTTGCATAGGTCCCACCTATCAGGAAGGATGGGCACGTACACGAACAGGTATGACTCCTCCGTCTACCCGCATAGCCTTTTCGTTTAGTCTACCTAGCCGTCTAATCAATCAAGGCACGCCACTTCTCCCATTTACTTCTCCATCGGGAACCGATTCGCCTCGGCTTCTTCACCTCCCCTTCGTCTTCATTTGCATCCAAACCCCACTGCGTTCACATTGTTTTAACCTCTTTAAATAATCATCTACTACTTCAGTTAGATTAGCCATCTAATCCTAATTCTCCAAACCATAGCCCTCCGTTCCAGCGGTTCCAAATGGCGAAAGAGATCGAGATGCAGGTTTTTAGCGTCCAACATGTCCTCGTCGAAGGCTCGAAGCGCATAGTTTCCACCGTCACCGTCCACCCAAGGGTTGTTCGGCAGTGGATCAACAATGTATCCAACTCCCTCAAAAAGGTAGAGATGAGGGTCATCGATCTCGATGCAGTACACGGAGCGTGCCCTCGAAGATCCAAGCCGCCATCCTTCGGATTGTGCCTCGAAGATGATGTTTTGGTGTACCACATCATACACTCGCCCTCCATACTAGGTGAGCAATGGCGGAGCTACATGCTGCGTGCAGGGGCCATGCCCCCCTCCCCCATCATTGCTAAAACTATGAAGGAAAAAATAGAGCCTGCTTAGATTAGAAAAATTAGAGCCTTTGGCCCCCCCAAACATGCATAATTTGTGTTTGGCCCCCCCTGAAGATCTTGTCTAGCTCCGCCACTGCAGGTGAGCTTCACGATTTCTTGTCTCGGGAGGACGTATACTTCTGTGGGGCAGCCATCGAAGGGGACAAACAGAAGCTGGAGCCGTACAACCTTGATTTGAAAAGCATCGCTGACCTACAAACCAAAATCAAAATTCCTGTAGAAGATTGTGCTAAACAAACACCATCCCTATTCGACGTAGCAAATTTTGTGCTCGGTACAAATCTTCAGAAGGGTGACGAGACGGTGGCATTAAGGTCGTCTGCATGGGAGAATTATCCCTTGACGTACGAGCGGATAAAATATGCTGCCCTCAATGCCCGTGTGAGTTTCGAGATAGCTGCAAGGTCCAAAGAGCTTGTTGCGAAGCCGTCTCCCACAAAGAATGAGAAGAAGAAGAAGAAGAAGAAGAAGAAGAAGAAGAAGAAGAAGAAGAAGAAGAAGAAGAAGAAGAAGAAGAAGAAGAAGAAGAAGAAAATGCTGCACCAGCAGGAGGGCATTATGGATGGATGAACTATTTCCTCTCTTGTAAAAAACATTATTCCCTCTTGGTGTATATTGATGGTGTGCATGTCTTTGGAACAGAGTAGTAGCGTGGGTCCGCTTGACTATAAGGAACTATTTATCCGCATATATAGCTTTCTCTGCTACTCCTTCCAAAGGATCGGTATGCGCGGCATGTGTCCGTAGACATGACAGCTTGTCCATGGAAGTTCAACTACGGCGACCATCACGTTTCATCTCGTGATTCCCACGACGCCTCTCCAACCCACGACACCACGCCCCCCGACGTGCGCCTCACCCCTCTCGGCCGCACCGCACCTCTGCCTTTGTGTGCATGACATGTGGGCCACCTAAAATGCGACGAGCATCAAGTTTCTACCACAGCCCGTGATTCCCACGACGCCGCCGAACCCATGAAACCACACGTCCCCGACCTGCGGCTCACCCTCTTGGCCCCACCGCCCCTCGCCTTGGAGCATTACATGTGGACCAGTCACCTATCGGGTCCACATGTTATTGACTCAAAGGTAGGTGTAGTATAGCTGAAGCTCAGTCCCGACGGCCCCGAGAGGGAAATGTAACTCTGTGCTGTGGCTTGTGGTGCTCAAGAGCACGAACTCGTGCCAAACTCGAGATTTGTTTCTTTACTATACATGCACGCAACGATTTAATGGACATTGTAATCTCAACATGTGACGGGGAGCTCTAAATTTGAATTTGAAACTTATAAAACGAAAAGATTCAAAAAAAAATAAACTGGGAGAGAGGGAGTATATTGTAGGATGTGTCCCATACAAAATAATTCCCCTGGTTTGTCACCGTGAAGATGCGGTTAGAAAGGAGCACAACGTCTTCCTACTCAGACGGCAACAAATCGGCCGCAGACAAAGATGGTCCGCTTTGACCGCCATGTGCAAGGTTCGTGCTATCTTATTCAATCTCACCGTGGTTCCATCATACCAATTCATGCGGTGGCCTGTTGCATGGCTGATCCCAATGTTGGACAAAGGTTCTACGGGAACGGTGTCACCGTTGTAAATGTTGTACAAATTGATGGTGGTACCCTCCCGTACTTATGCAAGCCAATCTCCACTCGCACCGAGCCTAACCTGTGAAACAGTGGGCAGGAGGAGAATTAGGAAATGGACATGGAAGTAGTCTTTAGAATGCATTTACTACGTGATCAAACTCATCTTACATGCTCATCGGAGGAAATCCGAGTGCTCCTCAACGTCGGCATCTCAAGGGGCGTCAACTTGCAACTACGGCCACGCCGCGCTGGAGAGACCCCCAAGGAAACATCCTCGTATGCTCCACGGAACATCAAGATGCATTTGTATGAGTAGTTTATCTTGTGAGAGAAAAGGATGAACGAGGGAAGGCCTCTAGAGATAGAGATGGACACTACTACTACCAATGTGTCTGGCCCGTGCGTTGCAATGGATCTAAACTTGTAGAATAATACTTGTTCACGTGCTTGAAATATAAACACTCTAGTTTTGATATACATGTGTCGCCAGAACCGACATCTTGTCCATGGAAGTTGAACCACGCATTTACCATCACGTTTCTTGTTTCTACCACTGCCACACCCACACGCGATTCCCACGACGCCGCTCCAACCCACGGCACGACGTCCCCCGACGTGGACATGGATCCTCTGATGTGGCTATCACTGCCTTGCCCTGCCTTTCCTTCGCTGATAGGTGGGACCCACGCTTATGGGTCCCACATGTCGCTGATGTAATGGTAGGATTGTTCGTGCCCTCATCCCTCTCGCCCCACCGCCTTCCTCGCCTTTGTGTGCATGACATGCGGGCCAACCGAATCACGGCGACCATCAACTTTCTACCACAGACACACCCGATTGGGCGCGGTTTGCTCGCTCACTGCTATGCTCGATCCGTACTCCCGCACCATCGAATTTTCATCCAGCGGCTGTGACACATTTTGTCCCGGGCATCAATCCTCAGCTGGAGTACTTATGTACTACAGGTAGTACCCGTCGGTGTGGCCATCTACGCCTCGTAATGCCCCGACGCCCAGCTGTGGCACCCTCGCCACGACCACGCCACCACTGGCCGGTTCATCTCTAACGAGTGAGTCGCGAACGACGCCACCACCATGAGAATGACATGTGGGCCAGCCGCATTTAAGGTCCGCATGTCATTGACTCATAGGCCGGGCACTAAGCCATTGAAGTTCGGTCTCGTGGGCCCCGAGAGGGAAATGTAACTCCTGCGGCAGGCCTTGTGGTGCTCCCGCAGTACGAGCTCGTGCCAAACTGGAATTTGTTTCTTACTACTATCAACTAGTACTAGTAAGGTACATGTGCATTGCATGCATGAGATTCTGGTGGTTTGTGCATTATGCTTCTACATGTGGAGTTTTCTGGATTCTAACACGTGGCAAAATCTGGTGGAATGTAAGGTTAGACAAGTTTGATTAACTTAGGTGAGTGTTTGGTTCAAGCCACACCTTAGGCAAGCCACACTAAGGCCCCACATGACATACACACAAAAAATGTGGCAAGATTCCCTTAGGCTTGCCAACTTGTGGCTCTCATTTTGAAGAACTAATAACTTTGCCTAAGCTTAGTTGTGGCAAAGTTAGTCATGAATTAAGTTCAACCATGGAGTCTTCTAGATTATACATGTGGCGTAATCGGTGGATGATATCCAATGACCAAGAGTGCTCGGATTTGCCATGTTTGTACCGTCGGATTGGCTTCATCCAACGACCAACTTTCAAAGTTTTTCACACAGTATATAGGGGGTATAGATATAGATGTGCCGGTCCGTTGAATGGATCCAAAGTATATCTATTTAGTGGAGTGCACCCTAAACACATTATCTATTTATTTTTCTCTAACCTTCCGTAGCCATGCAACCAAGCCACATAAGCTTCATGGGTGCCCCCCACATCATATTATTCACATATACTACGTTGACTGAAAAAAGTTAAATCACCCAAAACAAGATCTTCCTGTTTTTGTTCCTACGATGTTGTGCCGTGCACGTATCTACTAGTTGTATAGTGGTAGTACTAGTAATATAGTATTAGGAGTACAAACTTGGTACTAGTAGGAGTAGTACTAGTACGGAATGCTCCTACTCTATCAACGAGCCCCGTCTGACACAAAATTTCTTGGCTTCCGTGCTACAACTAGATCTTCCCCTTGTTTCTGTTTTCCAACCCGGCGGCGGGCGGGGTGTCGGTTTGCTCAACGGCGGTCCCACATGAAAGTGAAAATGCTAGGCAACACACCTTCCCTAAGCTATGTGTCGTGCCGGACGGGCCGTGTTGTACTCCCGATTCCCGGGCGTGTGGGGGTGCGACGCGAACACGACAGGACTTTTCCTTTTACTAGCAATGTGCCCGTGCGTTGCGACGGATCCAAAGTAGTAGAATAGTAGTATTTGTTCACAAACTTGAAAGAAATCACTATTGTTTTGATATACTCCTAATATATTACTCCCTCCGTACCTAAATATTTGTCTTTTTTTGAGATTTCAAATGGACTATCACATACGGATTATATAGACATATTCTAGTGTTTCTAGCAAGATGCCCGCGCATTGCACGAAGTTGATGGAAAAGGTAAGCACAACTTATAAATTGAAGGATGGAGTAATAGTTACAGTGATGCATATAATTAAGCAAAGGGATCGCACATGTCGGTATTGACTGGAACGAGAATGCAACATCACAATAAGAATTAAGGCCACGATGATGCGATCGCAGTGGTGGTTACAGAAGGCAAGAAGAAAGATGGATCGAGTTGTGATCAGATCGAGTTGTCACCCTTCTGCTGTCATTGTTGGGTGGGGGGGGGGAAGGAGATAAAGACGTATCGAGAGTGTGCGCGGTAGGCCCCGTGGCACAACTAGCGTGTGTGTGTGTGTGTGTGTGTGTGTGTGTGTGTTTGAAAGAGGAGTAGATAGATTATTATCAAGATCGATGTGCCACCCTACTCCTTCGGTGCGGGTAGTGTGTGTGTGTATGTTTGAGAGAGAATCCAATGATAGATTAGTATCAAGATCGAGGTGTCACCCTACTCCTTCGGTCTTAGGGTAGTGTGTGTGTGTATGTTTGAGAGAGAAGCCAATGATAGATTAGTGTCAAGATTGAGGTGTCACCCTACTCCTTCGGTGTTGGCAAGTGTGGGTGTGTGTGGGGGGGGGGGGCAGTGACACTCACATATCTCTACTCTTATAAAAAACAGAGTTGGTGATGATGGTGTTCCTGCCATCCTGCAATATAGGCCATTCGATTTATATCCGACGGACAGGAAGGAAAATATGGCAATTTTGCAAAAAGATACCCACACCCCTCTCCGCATTTGCAAATAAGGCATTCCCTCGTTCATCCTTTTCTCCCACAAGATAAACTTCTCATACAAATGCATCTTTATGTTCCATGCAACGCATGGGCATCTTGCTAGTAGGGAGGAGTTCGTGTGACACATATCTAGCTATATTAAGGGATAGGTAGATAGCATATGTGTGAGAGACATTATTATACTTTGAGACATTAGTGGCTGTGGGTGGGCGGAATTAAAGGGGTGGGCGTGTTAGACATAGAGAGCGTGTATGTTTCTGTGTGAGAGACTTGTAGGACGGGGTAGAAATACGAATTTAACCCTGACGGAGGGAGAGAAATACACCAAGTGCGCGTGTGTGATTCCGATGCCCACACGGAAATGAGATATGTATGCGTGTGAGAGAGATTGCACAATTCATTCACGTATCACTATCTAGCGATCGTGGACGTGCATCGCTTGAACATAAGTCAATATCTACTTCGTATCGTGGCCAAAGGTACAATATCGATTGAACACTATAAAGATTGGACACTCACATATCACATTTTTTTCTATTTAAATAAACCTTTTCAGTTGTGCATGCCAAAGTTACAGTGATGTTTCTTCAAACTACCAATGTAGCTATCATGTACATGCACCATTGTTACTCTTGCATTCAAATTCATTAGTCTTGGATGATTTAAGTTTCTATTTTGAAGTAATATATGTAATATTCATATATGAATTCAACGGGTACACAATTTATGAAATGGAGGCTATGTAATCATATGAGGTAACACTTTTAAGTAGCTAACTACAATATCCATTTCTTTTTGTGCGCCTCTACACTAACACGTCAATGCATTATGTTTAAAGTAAATAACCAATGGCACTAAATTATCTATTTACACGAGAAATACATAGGCTGAGAGTTTGATCCCTTTTTTGTGAACGCGCCACTACACCCGTCATTTATTGGTCGCCAAAGGTGAACGCCCAAGTTATTGGCGCATCATCCCGAGTTATTGTCTTTTTTTTCTGGGGTGGACTTCACACCGGTTATTAATCACGACACGTGCCCCATGTACACAGCCTAGCATGACCTTCCGCTAGCACGGTCCAAAATTAGTTGAAACTGGATACGAATGATCCCATGGCGGCAAAATCTCCCGCCTCTTCTAAAATTTCCACCACCTTAGTCTTTAGCATGCGAAATCCCCCTTTTGTCCTTGGTGCACGGAGACCAACAGTTACAATACCGCCCTCATCTACATGATAGTCGGGCTGCTTTGGTAACTTCCGGTTCCCCCCACTACACGACACCCCCATTTCCTATCCCCCTATCGCAAAAATGACTAACTCCACAGCACCAGAGCATCTTACATCACGCCGTCCGTACTTCATCGCCCTTTCTCCCCTCCCCTCTCGAAACCCTAGACTGCTCATCCACCGGCATTATAGCCCATTCATCGCCAACAAGGCCCACCTCGCCGGATCTGCTTCATGCCGCATCTACCTCCCACCTCCCCTAGAAACAAGTAGACTGCTCATTCACCATCAGTACCACAACCCATTTAGTGTCGGCCTTGTCCACGGCACCGGATCTGCTTCGCCGGTACTCTCGTCAACCGCCGCGCATCTGCAGCGGCTCATTCATACTCCCCACCGGAGACGCTTCATCCACACCCCCCCGGAGCTGCCCCACCGACGCCCCCGTTGACGCCCTCTGATCCTCCTCGCCGACACCTTCCTCAACCCTACCGGAGCTGCCACGACACCTTCCTCAACCCTACGGAGCCGCCGACACCATCGTCAACCCTACCGGAGTAGCTTCGCCTATACCATTCTCAACCCTACCGGGGCCGCTTTGCCAACTCACAAGTCCACGACCTTAGATCCGCTTCCTCGCACCCTCATCCAACCTACCGGAGCAGCTTCTGACGCCCCGTCCACGGCCGCAGATCCACATCGTCGACACCACCCTTAACCCAACCACCGGAGCAGCTTCTGACGCCCCGTCCACGGCCGCAGATCCGCATCGTCGACACCATCCTTAACCCAACCACCAGAGCAACCGGCGCCCGTCCATGGTCAGTAGATCCGCCGTCGACACCATCATTAACCCAACCACCGGAGCAGCTTCACCTACGCCCTCGTCCACGACCAGAGATCCGCTTCACCACACCGTTGTCCACCCCATCGAGCCGCCTCCACAAACACCCTACTCGACGGTTCTAGATCTCCCTTACGGACCCCGGCCAGCGGCAGCGTCATCACCCTCGACATTTTTAACCTGATTCCCACTGTTCGAGAGATGCCAAGCACTCGCCACGGCCTAGGTACTTGTCACCTTTAAACCCGTCCAAAGATCACCGCCTGATGTACTTCAAATATACTAACCGTCATTTGTTATCGTTATGTCTTGGCAAAACTACAAGGACGATGTTTCTTCCGGATCTAACAGCTTGGCCAACCAAGATCCTGGTGAGGCATTGCTATGATCTTGTAAGCGCATCTCTCTCTCTTGTATTGTTCGTGCTCGCCAGTGCTTTGCTAGGATTTTCGACTAGTAATCCCTTTGTGCGGAACAATGATTTCTACTCTTGGCTGCTAAATTACTAAATTAGATATGTAGATGTCATACATGATACTACCTCGTACCTCCGTTCCTAAATATAAGTGTTTCTAGAGATTCCACTATAGGCTACATACATAGCAAAATGAGTGAATCTACACTCGAAAATGCATCTATATACATCTGTATGTGGTCCATACTGGAATCTCTACAAAGAAATATATTTAGGAACACGAGCAGTACATTACACAAAATCGTAGGTGGCATGTAGGAATTCCAGTGCACTACATTAGGCTCCCTTAGAGTGCCTGCTAGTCCAACATACAGAGTCATGGCTAGTTTATGGTACGCACACAATCGTTAATTGGTGGTTTAAATATGCAAGGGATATGCAATGTAGTATCATGTAGAGATGTCTGAAATTAGCCGTGTCAACTTGCGTATAGGGTTACACAATGAAAAAGTACAAGATGTATGTGGCAATTTCATGGAACATCGCAAAAAAGGAGAGGCATTTGTGAGCCTATACAAAGGTGCTATGGTACGTCACTCCTCCATTGCAATCATCGTGACATGTTATTTGTATGCCAGTTCTATTAGCCAAGTTTCTTAGGGACAGTTATTACGAGTTATCCTAAGAAAATAAGCACCTGTGAATATAAGCTCCATATAATAAGCCAACCAGTTCTTTTCATTGCGTTTTCAACTTATCTTTGGTATGATCAGTGGAAAGTCTAGATTGCATTATATATTTTTCATTTTGCTGCCCATATGGAAATTAATTTGACTTGCAAACATCACAAATTGAACCCAGTCAAGAATTAATATGATAGGAAAACAGACCATCACTATTTGCTCAAAATGCAAATACAAAGATACCATCTACTTGGCACAATCTACTTTGGTCAATGTTTTCCATAGAGATCCCATTGCCTAATTTAAACGAAGAACGCATGACCCACATTTAAATGAAGAACAATTATTTATTGAAATTCGATGGTCCAAGTGGCTGGTTATTATCATATAGCAGTACCACCTGAAAGCATCATATAGCAGCAGCAGCTCATAGCAACTCATCATATACCAGCAGCAGCTCATAGCAATTCGTCATATAGCAGCAGCAGGAATAGCTCATAGCAATTCATCATATAGCAGCAGCAGGAACCGCTCATAGCAATTCATCATATAGCAGCAGCAGGAGCAACTCATAGCAATTCATCATATAGCAGTAGCAGGAGCAACTTGTAGCAACTCATCATATAGCAGCAGCAGCAGCTCATAGCAATTCATCATATAGCAGCAGCAGCAGCTCATAGCAACTCATCATATAGGAGCAGCAGCTCATAGCAATTCATCATATAGCAGCAGCATCAACAGCTCATAGCAATGCATCATATAGCAGCAGCAGAAGCAGCTCATAGCAATTCATCGTATAGTGGATCAGAGTGAAAATTTGGCAAAAAATCAGAGGAGATCCTCACCTTGTTGGATGAGCTCATCCTTCAACAAAGACCTCAAGGCCATGGCCCGGGAGGAGGAGGGGAATAAGGTGCCTTCACGTAGTGTGGCATCACCAGTAGTTGTGCGGCGCCTGTCGGAGTAGTGCGTTGGACAAACCACAGTGGAGCAAATTCTGGAGACCATGAGAATGAGGGCGGCGCCAGAGGGAGGAGCAGCCAGGTGATTTGCCCCTACCACGGGCCATGTAGCCTAGCTGGACATAGCACCATCGAGGACCAGGCCGAGATGGGACCCGATGGCGACGGCTGTTGGAGGAACCCTAGTGCTTTGCAGTGTGGGATCGAGGTAGAGGGAAAGGGGAGAGGAGATGCAAGCAGGTCGGGCAATGAATGCTTGAGTGTATGTTTTTACTTGAGGGTCAGGTGTGACACGGGCGTCAGCAGTTGAATATTGAGTGTAATATTAGGCGCATAACAGAGTCATTTCACTATTCCCCTTCCCTTCAATTTTTAGTGAGGTTCTACCCGAAACACCCCCCTCCAAAGCGAAATTAGTTAAGCCCAAGCCCATAACTCAAAAATGACTTCTTTACATCTTTTATGGCTTATTTTGAAAATATGCCCTGAAAAGGCGGAATCGAACTGGCCCTTAACCTGCAATTCAATTGTGCGTGCAATGATGAATCACTCCTGCCTGCTATCTGTACATTTAGGCATCATCATACATGGCATAACCTAATACATGTGCATTCCATTGTAGAATCTGGAATTGCACATGATGTTTAAATGCCCCTTAAATCTGGTCAGTCAAGTGATGGTCTTTAAGCCTCCTTCTTTGCTTATTTTCTTGATATGTAAGATTTGCTCACACATCTGTTCAATTTCTTGTTTGCATCAGCCAGCCATGCATACTAGGACTGTTTGCTTTGATTACTTGCTGTTCTTGACCTAACACTCTAACAGAGCTTGCCAACGATTTAAACACTAAGGGTTGCTGTAGTGGGGCCTTGTCTAACTCATAGGTGACATAAAGGTTTGGTCAGACACTACAGTAGGCTCTCCAAGAGTACCTGGAGATCCAGTTCGAAGGTATGCCTAGTTTTTACATAGTGTAGACATAGTAAATGCTCATTTCATTGTGTGCAAGTGCAAGAGATGCGGCATGTTTCATTATGTGGTGTTGTTTTGTTATAATCTCATCCTTTTGTGTTCACAGACGGGAAAGTATGCATATTTATCTTCCAAGGAGACGAGTAACTAGTTTGTGTCACCTTGCAGAGGGGTGCAATGAAGATAAGATTGAGGATTTCCAAGTACAAGATGTTAGGAAGGAGCCTTGCAAGAGAAGTAGGAGCTGCTTGAGCCTCTTCAACCTGCTAAGGTAAGTCACCGTATGCAACTCAACAGTTCAATTCCTTGTTTGTTTCAGGCATAGTTAATTTTCTCTTTTCAATTGCTTTATTTGTCCTCGCTAATGAGATGCCCAAATAATCATGCCTCGATGTTCAAGATTTGTATCACTATTAGTTGACATAATTAAAGGCCTTGCCATTTAATTACTCTGCCGAAGTGTGCCTGAAGCTTTGAAGTCTATTAACCAACTAATATTGCATGAGGCTCACAATCTAGTTTATACTACGCTAATGATTGCATAGTTTTGCCTGCTGTAGTATGTTTGTATGAAACCCTCTGCTGTTCATTATGCTCCCTAAGACTTTAATTGAGATACGGAATGGCCAACTGCTTGCGTATACGCAACGTGCTGTCTAAATTTTTAACTTGTCTGTGTTTTCGATTGGGCCCCAACATCATGCTCCTCTAGTGAACTAAGAGGGATTTCTGTATGCAGCACTGCACAGACTATCTTTTTCATAATTTTTAAAATATCACCTGCTTATGCTTCATGACGTGTAACATTTTTTTTGAAAGTGACATGTAACATTATTGTTAGTCCTGTTTTGCCATGTAGTACAAAATAGTGTCTTGTTCGCTTCACTGTTGTAACTATATTTTTGCCCTAGTCATGTGTACTTACAGAAAGATTTCAGGATGAAGTGACACCAACACAAAAATCTGCGAGCAATGCGGCATGGCCGTTACCGAATGATTATGGATTGGAATTGGAATGTGCTGATGTTCTCGAGCATCAACTAGAGGTGGCAAGACAACGTGTACATGATTGTCAACGTATAATCAACAAGTTGAGATTGGACATGCAGGTATTAGATGCAGGAGTCAAAAAAATGAAACAATACACCGAGGTAACCATGAAGGAATTGGAGATTTTGTAGGCTGAAATTTGTGCTATCTGAATCCGGCCAATCCTATTTTCTGAAGAGATTATAGTTCAAATGGAGTTAAGTTGATGCGCGTCCATGATGTATGAGCTGTATTTGCCTAGTGTATGTAATTTGCTGTTTGTGTATGCTTTATTATCACCGTGCGAACCATAATGCCTAGTGGGTATAATCGGCTGTAATTTCTTTATTGTATAGTGTAGGATTATTCTACCTTTCTATGCCTTGATCTCTTTGTTGTATAGTGTATGCTTTTTAGAGGTGATAGTATTGAGTAGGATAATTCTTTGAATATGCTATATCGTTCAAACGGGGGCCAACTCGCCCGACCATGGCCCTTCATGGGCCGTCGGATCCATGGGCCTTCTACGTCTCGTAGGATCCATGGGCCGCCGACTCATTTATGGGTCTTGTACGAGCCTTTAATGGGCCGTAGACGGGCCTATAATGGAAATCGTACATTTTATGGGCTGACCATAACGGGCCGTATTTGGTGATGCTATGAAAATGGCCCAACAGACTAACAGACCACAAACGGGCCGACTGTAACGACGGGCTGAATTTGGCCCACAAGCAGAAAATGACAGTAACGGGCCGTAAGTAACCGAATGCTGCAAATGAGCCCAAGAATAAATGGGCCCTCAGAAGGCCGAAAGTTAACTTGGGCTGGAAACGGCCCAACGGAATAACGGCCCGTTAATGGGTATAAAGTGTTACATTGTTCATTACGGGCCAGTTTCACCGCTGACCCGTTAATGGGTGTAAAGTAATACACTTTGTTCATTACAAAGCCGATTTCGACGGCCGCTAATGGGCCAAGAGTTACAAAGGGCCTCATATGGGCCGAAAGATGTCATGGGCCATACATGGGCCAGAAGTGAAAACGGGCTGCAATCATATTGGATGGCCCAGATGACGCTACTGGGCCTAATTCACATAGGGCGTAATGGGCCATGGGTTAGCGGGCTGTAAATGGGCTATATGCTAACAGGCCATTAACAGGCTTTCCATGGGCCGGCCCGCCAGCTTTTGACCAAGTCAAACGGGCTGGCCTTTTCACAGGAATGGGCCTTTGTTGGGCGTGCCACGTGTCGACGTATCATAGGCGCCTTCCGTCCAAAGGAGTGGATGACATCTGTCCCAATGATGAGCCGACACGTGTTTCCTCCAGCCAATGATGATTTTACACATGGAAAATCCCCATTGGTCGGGGCTGTTAACGGGTTATTGGATCCATAACCCGACCCGATAGCTTAACGGCGTTCTGTTACGGTGGATGCCACGTGTCGGTCACCCTTGATGAAAGACTTCTATGACGTGCGATTTATCGTCATGGAAGTGGACACTTCCGTGATGATAATTTTGGTAATGTCATGGAACACTTCTACGACAGCACATGTATGACTCTCTTGATTCTGTCATAAATTTTTCATGGACGTACATGCATGACAGAAAACGTGACCTACTGTGACAAACACGTATCATCACGGAAGTGTATTTTTTTTGTAGTGATAGGCTCAGGAGTTGGCTCAATTGGCTCAGGAATTGCCTCAGGAATTGGCCCAGGAAGAGTCCAATTATTTTCATTAGTCAACATATTATTCAATAGTAATTCAGCTTGGTCGACTGTTCTTTCCCTGAAAACGCAACCAACACAACTATCCAAGTAGTCCTTGGAAGTATCGGTTAGTCCATTATAAAAGATATCAAGTATTTCATGTTTCTTAAGAGGATGATCAGGCAAAGCATTAAGTAATCGGAGAAGCCTCCCCCAAGCTTGTGGGAGACTCTCTTCTTCGATTTGCGCAAAATTATATATTTCCCGCAAGGCAACTTGTTTCTTATGAGTAGGGAAATATTTAGCGGATAAGTAATAAATCATATCCTGGGGACTACGCACACAACCAGGATCAAGAGAATTAAACCAAGTTTTAGCATCACCCTTTAATGAGAACGGAAATATCTTAAGGATATAATAATAGCGAGACTTCTCATCATTAGTAAACAGGGTGGCTATATCATTCAACTTGGTAAGATGTGCCACAACAGTTTTAGATTCATAGCCATAAAAAGGATCAGATTCAACCCAAGTAATAATTTCAGGATCAACAGAGAATTCATAATCCTTATCAGTAACACAGATAGGTGAAGTAGCAAAAGCAGGGTCATGTTTCATTCTAGCATTAAGAGATTGCTGCTTCCATTTAGCTAATAACTTCTTAAGATCTTATCTATCATTGCAAGCAAAAATAGCTCTAGCAGCTTCTTCATCCATAACATAACCCTCAGGAACAACAGGCAATTCATAATTAGGGGGAGAACCTTCATCATCACTATCATCAATAATTTCTGTTTTCAATAATTTCATTCTCTCTAACCCTAGCGAGTTGTTCATCAAGATATTCACCTAATGGCACAGTAGTATCAAGCATAGAAGTAGTTTCATCATAAGTATCATGCATAGCAAAAGTGGCATCATCAATAACATGCGACATATCAGAATTCATAGCAGTAGCAGGTTTAGGTGTCGCAAGCTGAGGGAGTCCTGGATTAGGGGGTATCCGGACAGCCGAACTATATACATCGTCCGGACTATTGAAGCGTGAAGATACAAGACTCAAGACTTCGACCCGTGTCCGGATGGGACTTTCCTGGGCGTGGAAGGCGAGCTTGGCGATCTGGATATTATATTTCCTTCCTTGTAACCGACTCCATGTAAACCTAGCCCTCTCCGGTACTTATATAAACTGGAGAGGTTGGTCCTTAGAAGGCCGATCACAATTACAATCATACCATCATAGGCTAGCTTCTAGGGTTTAGCCTCTACGATCTCATGGTAGATCTACTCTTGTACTACCCATATCTTCAATATTAATCAAGAAGGAAGTAGGGTTTTACCTCCATCGAGAGGGCCCGAACCTGGGTAAACATCTGTGTCCCTTGCTTCCTGTTACCATCTGTGGGGCTCGATGGCTCCTCCATTCATCGTCAACAACACGATCCCGGGTGAGACCTTTCTCCCCGACAGATCTTTGTGTTCGGCAGCTTCGCTCTACGGGCCAACTCGCTTGGCCATCTGGAGCAGATCGACAGCTACGCCCCTGGCCACCAGATCAGGTTCGGAAACCTGAACTACACGGCGGACATCCGCGGAGACTTGATCTTTGATGGATTTGGGCCTATGCCAGGAGCACCGGACAGTCACGACGAGCAAGGCTTAGACCTGCCGTCGGACGAAGCTCGGGGTATCATCCCTGCAGTAGCCCCGGACCTAAATCCGGAGCAGGCTGCGCTGCCTAAGGACGGAGGGATGGACCCCGCCCCATAGGTCGCGCACTCATCGGCGGTGGAGCCGAACACAGGCCTTACCTCTGTGGTGGCCTATGACTCCGGACCCCTGGATTCGTATCCGGACGCTGGTTCCAATCCGCGCGCTCCCAAGCCAGTCGAGCCAGGTTGGGCTCCGGTAATGGAGTTCACCGCTGCGGATATCTTCCAGCACTCGCCCTTTGGCGACATGCTGGACTCATTAAAGTCTCTCTCTTTGTCAGGAGGCTCTTCGCCGAACTATGTCCGCTCGAGTGGGAGGCAAAGGACGGCGAATTCGTTGCCCACCCACCACCCACTTCATTACCACGGTCGATGATTTAACTGAGGTACTGAACTTCGACTACGAAGACATCGACGGTATGGACGATGATGCAGGAGAAGAACATGAACCACCGCTCATTGGGCGGTGGACAACCACCTCTTCCTATGATATATATATGGTGGACACTCCGAAGGAAACAAATGGCGATGAGGCAACGGAGGATAAAACCTCGTGGAAAAAGCAAAGAATGGGCGTCGCCGACGCCACTCCAAGCCCCGCCACAGCAATACCTGCCCGTGAGACGAAAACAATCTGAATGGTGCCGAAGAAGAATACAACTCGATCAGCCCGCCTTGAGCAGGCCAACAGAGGACGAAAGGTGTCAGCCCAGAAGAGCAGGCGACAGACGAATACCCGGAGGAGGACAACTGCATGCCCCCCTCTGAAGACGAGATTAGACTTGGCGACGACGAGTTCGGCGTGCCTGAGGATCCCGTAGAGCAGGAGCGTTTCAAGCACCGACTCATAGCCACTGCCAGGAGCCTTAAAAAGAAGCAGCAGCAACTCCAAGCTGATCAAGACCTGCTCATAGATAGATGGACTGAAGTCCTGGCAGCCGAGGAATATGAACTCGAGCGCCATAAGGCTGACCGGCCACCTCGTGGCCGGGATAAAACGGCATATCAGTCTGCATACCAGCCAACACCCCCACGCCAACATACTACGGCCTAGGGCAACAAAACAGGACAGCCAAGATCGATCTACGGATCGCGGGGGCGCGCCTCAGCACGCGACAACGACCGTCACGCCGGATACACCTTCAACAAGTCCGGCCGGGCCGAATATAGCCACCTAGAGCAATTCGACCTGCGTAGCCACATAGCCCGGCACAGAGGCGCCGCACACCCCCTCTGCTTCACTGACGGCAGTGATGGATCATGAATTCGTAAGGGTTCAAACCCGTAAACATTGAATCATACGATGGCACAAAAGACCCTGCGGTATGGATCGAAGATTTCCTTCTCCACATTCACATGGCCCGCGGAGAAGATCTACATGCCATCAAGTATCTTCCCCTTAAGCTCAAAGGACCAGCCCGACATTGGCTAAACAGCCTGCCAGCAAATTCCATTGGCAGTTGGGAAAACCTGGAAGACGCATTCCTCGACAACTTCCAAGGCACATATGTGCGATCACCAGACGTCGATGACTTGAGCCACATTACTCAACAACCCGGAGAGTCAGCCAGGAAATTCTGGACTCTGTTCCTAACTAAAAAGAACCAAATAGTCGACTGTCCGGACGCCGAAGCCCTGGCGGCTTTTAAGCATAATATCCGTGACGAGTGGCTCGCTCGACACCTCGCCAGGAAAAGCCCAAGTCCATGGCAGCTCTCACAACACTAATGACCCGCTTTTGCGCGGGCGAGGACAGCTGGTTGGCTCGCAGTAGCACTGCGCCACATTCTGGCACTTCGGATGGCCGCGACAATAACGGCAAGCCACGACGTAACATACATAAGCGACGAAACAACAGTGACAACACTGAAGACACGACAGTCAACGCCGGATTCAGCGGATCCAAGCCCGGTCAGCGGAAGAAGCCGTTCAAAAGAAATAATCAGGGACCGTCCACCTGGACCGTGATATCGAGCGCTTGTGCCAAATTCATGGCACCGGACAAGCCAGCCAACCACACCAATAGAGATTGCTAGGTATTCAAACAGCCGGCAAGATAAACGCCAAGACAAGGACAAGGGGCTGCACAATGACGATGACGAGGAGCCTCGATGTCCGAACACGGGGGGACAGAAGAAAGGTCCCCCCAGGTGAAAACGGTCAACATGATCTACGCCACACAAATCCCCAAGCGGGAACGGAAGCGGGCACTACGGGGCGTCTATGCGATGGAGCCAGTTGCCCCAAAATTCAACCCATGGTCAGCTTGTCCGATCACCTTTGATCGTAGGGATCACCCTACTAGCATCCGTCACGGTGGCTCGGCCGCATTGGTCCTAGACCCAATCATCGACAGATTCCACCTTACGCGCGTCCTTATGGACGGTGGCGGCAACTGAACCTGCTTTATGAGGGCACAAGGTCGCAAAATGGGCATTGACCCTTCAAGGATCAAGGCCACCAAAACCACCTTTAAAGGTGTGATTCCTGGAGTAGAGGCCGTTGCACGGGCTCTATAACATTGGAAGTGGTCTTGGATCTCCGGATAACTTCCGGCGAAGAGTTAATCTTCGACATCGTCCCTTTCCGCAGCGGGTTACCACACACTGCTCGGACGAACCGCATTCGCTAGATTCAATGCGGTACCACACTACGCATACCTCAAGCTCAAGATGCCAGGACCACGCGGGGTCGTAACAGTGAACGGAAATATGGACCGCTCTCTTCGAACAGAAGAACATACTGCGGCCCTCGCGGCGGAAGTACAATGCGGCCTCTTCCGACAAACCAATCCGGCGACAACAACGTCAAGCACCGTCAAGAGAGTCCGAAGCACCCCGCAACAAGATCATCAGGCACACCACGAGCGCGACTAGCAGTCCGGCCTCCGCTTAAGCCCCATCAAAGCAGCATTCGCGCCACGCGTACACAATTACGCACTCAAGATACCATGGGCGTAGGCGGAGGCGTAATAATGACTTAGTCAACAGTGCGGGATAACCGCCACATACCTTCATAACTTGTCCTTCTTCTTTTTCAGGACATTGCTTTAGAGCAGCCTCTTCAGAAGAGCCGAATTGCCGGACTTACATAGGAGAGAAAACCAAGGTGGCAACAGGCTTCGTCTGATGTAAGAAACACCCAGGTGGAATCTATTTACGATCGTTATACCTGTTTTATATATCCATACTCGGCCTGCCCCTTGATGGGACATGTTAAATAGTCCTATTTATCTCCGCTTAATGCATTCATTGTAAACATACGCTTAAACTTATTTTCATCAATGGGAGATTATATATAGCGTCAGCTCATTATTGTTATTTGAACATTTTTCTTACAAATGTTTCTTTGATATTGCATCCGTACACTTTGGTATGGTCCGTTTGCCAGGGGCTTCCTATGGTGCCCCGTTCTATGGCAACTAAAGTCCGAACACTTTAAACAGTGCGGCACCCCGAACTTATAGCACTATATGCATCAGCTCTGAATCATGTCTTGGGTCTCTGATTGGGTTAGCACGGCTCTCTTGTTTTGGTACCTTACGTTCCGTTATAACGGCTAAGGTAGCGCAGGGAGAACTATCACGATTGTGTCCGGTTCTTCCGGACGAGCACCTCAAGAGAGAAAGCCGAAAACCACCGGCATGATGTGGCGAGAGCTGGTCGCTGTTCGAGAGGTCTTAAAATCCTTAAAGATTTTCCGCTTTAGGCGATAAATTGGCTTCGTCCGATCTAGGCGTATATAGCGCCCCAATTCGGCCTTCCGGATTCTAGGGGCTTCGCCGAAATTTAAAATTGTAGACTTCTATGGCTAAGTGAAAGTTATAAAGCCGAATAGTCCGATTGCCTTGTTCGCTGCGCCAGATACCTCCTTAAGGGACCAAACATTTGGATAAAGAGTATCCGGGTTTTTCCAGGAACACCCCGGCACTAGTTGCGTGGGGGCGGAAGCCGACGACTGGCCTACTCTCAGTATTTTATAAACAACCACACAGAAGGTAATATTTTAAATCAAACAGTGCTACATAGCACAAGTAACTTCGTCTTTAAATTACAACAGCGGCAGAGGTACATTCAGTCAAAGATCTTGTCCTTGGAACACTCATCGGCCACGAGACGAGCGCCTTTCATAACGCCATCATAATACTTCTCGGGATGGCGATTCTCCTTGCCCTCTGGCGGACCGTCCTTCACCAGCTTCTCCGCATCCAGCTTGCCCCAATGCACCTTCGCGCGGGCAAAGGCCCGGCGGGCACCCTCGATGCAAACGGATCGCTTCATTACTTCAAGTCGCGGACAGGCATTCACCATCCGCTTGATCAGGCCGAAGTAGCTAGTGGGCAGGGGCTCACTAGGCCACATCCGGACTATGAAATCTTTCATGGCCACTTCGGCCGCCCTGTGGAGTTCGACCAACTGCTTCAGTTGGTCACTCAGAGGCGCTGGATGTTCGGCCCCATCATACTGGGACCAGAATAGCTTCTCCGTTGAGCTCCCCTCTTGGGCATGGTAGAACTCCACGGCATCTGATACGCTGCGTGGCAAATCTGCGAATGCCCCTGGAGAGCTCCGAATTCGAGTAAGTAAAAGAAACGCCTCCTCCACATGTTTGCTTTGCACAAAGAATTTCTTACCCGCTGCTATCTTTTTGGCCTCCTGGGTCTCCTGCCGTGCCTTCTCGGCTTCGGCCTTGGCGTCTTTCATACTCACAAGGGCCTTCGCAAGCTCGGCCTTTTTCATCTTGAGATCATGCTCCACGGACTCGAACTTCTTGCCGAGGTCCTGGAGCTCTTGCTGTACCTCGCCCACTCTAGCACTTTGCTTCTCGCGCTCTCTGCATTCCAAGGCCGCCTTGTCTTCGGCCTTGGATAGCGCTTTCTTCAGGGACGCCACTTCGGCGGTGGACCCTGTCACACAGTCACGACGCTTTGTCGTCAGACTAAATTTTTTTATCTATCTTTACATACATAAGAGCAGAGAATCACTCACCTTTGCTCTCTTCGAGCCGCCTCTTCATGAGGTCGAGCTCTCCCTACGCCTGCTCCAGGTCCCGCTTTAGTTCGGCAACCTCGGCTGTCTTGGCAGCCGTGATAGCAGCACGGCCCTGCTTATTCACATAAACGCTTATTAGACTCCTGCGGATTATAATTGACCTTCCGCTTGGCTTTTCTTTCCAACACCAAACAGAGTATCGAGGCTACTACCTATCGGGTGGTAATTTCACACATTTTTATTACTTACCTCGAAGCCCGTCAGAGGCTTGTGCGAGCTTTGGTTAGTCCGCTCTTGGCGGACAGAACCTTTGAATCACCGCACTCATAAGAGTACGGTGCTCGTCATCCATGGAAGCGCCAAGCGCTTCCACCAGATCGTCCGGCGTTACCGGGCGCGACGGAAGTCCTTGGCACAGACGACTCGCCCTCCCTAACGAGGGGCTGCCCGCCTAAATTCGGAACCGTTAAGGGTTCCGGAACAGTGTTCGGTCGAGAGTCCACCTTGCTGCGGCTCTCATCGACGCGATCCGCAGGGATCTTGAACCCCACGTGTCTGACATTTGGAACTCCGCCTTGGGGTGTCTACAGGGTCACCTCCCCCTACTCGGGGAACCTTCGGGACAACACCTTCGTGTCATCCGCAGGCTGAGGAGTGGTGGCCGTTGGGAGCGAGTTCATCTCTGAAGCGCTCAGAGACCCATCCGAAGATGACACCTCCGGATGAGCCCTGGCCGGACTGCATATATGTTCGGCGTTATTAAACAACTATGAAGTAAAATCATGGTAGAGTGCGGACACTTACGATTGCGCCAGGGGCTCCCCCTGGGCAGCCACCCTTCCTCGCTATGAGTGGCCGTGGTGGAGTAGTCCGGAAGGGACGTCTTTCCCTTCTTGGGCGTCCCAGCCTCCCCCTCCGAGGCGGCTTTCCTCTTTTCTCCCCCATGCGGGGAGGTAGAGTTTCTTCTTGCTTCCCCCGCCTCATGGAGGAATCTGTTTCGTCGTCATCAGATGACGTGGGTATGACAGCCTTGCATCGAGGGCCTCTCCCGGCCCCATGGCCCGTCTCCTCAGGCCTCTCATCCTTTCCGGATGGGGCGGCTTCTTCTTCTTCTTCCTCCTCCTCTTCGGGGGAGGAGTGCGCCTCGTCGTCTTCGGACGAGGCTTTCGGCACAACCTTACGCCGGAGACCCTTCCTGGTCCCCGGGGCCTTCTTTTCGGCCTTCTTCTCCGGTGCCTTGTAGGGCGCCGGGATCAACATCTCTGTCAAGAGATCATCAGCTGGATCTTCTGGCAACGGAGCCGGACAGTCAATATGCTCCGCTGTCTCCACATAGTCCTGATCAAATACACACAAATACTTAAGACTCCCCCATGAATGTATTGGGAAAAACCGAATCCGGTGGTAGTCCCAAAACTCACCGGACGCGGGGGCCGTGCTGCATGAAGTCCGCGGTCCTCGGATGTGGGAGGAGGTACTTCGGAGGCCTTAAACAACTCCTTCCATGCGTCTTTGTGCTTCATGCCATAGAGCCTCAAGGCGTCACGGTGTTCGGCCGGACGAACTCCCACAGATTGAAAGCCCACCTTTGGCACGGCAGAATCCAGTGACGAGCATGACTCGGATCACGTTGACGAGCTTAATGTTCTTGTCCTTCATGCTCTTGATGCAGGTTTGGAGTTCGGTCAGCTCAGAGGTTCGCCCCAAGTCAGGTCCTTCTTTTCCTGTGAGGTGAGCCGCATGGGGGCTCGGATCGGAACTTCGGGGCCGCCGCTTGATTGGCGCCGCGCGGCTCGGTGATGTAGAACCACCCCGATTGCCACCCTTTTACGGTCTCCGCAAAGGAGCCGTCCAGCCAGGTGACGTTAGGCATCTTGCCCACCATGGCCCCTCCGCACTCCGCTTGCTGGCCGCGTACAATCTTTGGCTTCACGCAGAACATTTACAGCCACTGGCCGAAGTGAGGCTGGATGCGGAGGAAAGCCTCGCATACGATGATGAATGCCGAGATGTTGAGGACGAAATTCGGGGCTAGATCATGGAAATCTAGCCCATAGTAGAACATGAGCCCGCGGACGAAGGGGTGAAGTGGAAACCCCAGTCCACGGACGAAGTGGGCGACGAACACGACCCTCTTGTGGGGTCCCGGGGTCGGAATGACCTGCCCAAAGATCCGCAGCCGGTGCGCTATGTCTGCGGCCAAGTATCCGGCCGCCCGAAGATTTGTGATATGCTTCTCCTTGATGGTGGAAGCCACCCACTTGCCTCCTGCTCCGGACATGTTTAGCTGTGCGGAGAAGACTTGGGCTTGGGCGCTGGAGCTCGAGGGGGAAAGAGTGGGCAAAAGGAGGAAGAAGGCGTGGGTAAAAATGGGGAAACCTTATCCCTTTATAGAGGCGATGAAAGCGGTGCGCCTCCCCACTTGCCCGTTGGGAATCGCTTGCTTCCCAAGCGCCACGATTGATGATGTGGTGGGATTACCCATACCCGTATTGATGGGAATCCCGTGATAAGGGGACACGATCTCTGCTTTGACAAGACGTGTCAAGGAAACCGCCTCACAATATGCGCTATGGTTGGTTGTGGGAAAACGGTTCGAATAATGACCCAACCGTAATGACACGTCTCGTTTTATAAAAAGTTGTCAGCAGATTGCATTTGTGAAATATCATTCTCTCTACGGTGGCATGTGAAGATCATTTTGTGGATCCGGACACGGTTCAAGTGTTCGATAATCACCTTGGAGTATTCGGAGGAGGAACCCGCCCTGCAATGCCGAAGACAAGATCATGCGTCTTGACTCATCGTCATTGAAGCCTGGTTCAGGGGCTACTGAGGGAGTCCTGGATTAGGGGGTATCCGGACAGCCGGACTATGTACATCATCCGGACTATTGAAGTGTGAAGATACAAGACTCAAGACTTCGACCCGTGTCCGGATGGGACTTTCCTTGGCGTGGAAGGCAAGCTTGGCGATCCGGATATTATATTTCCTTCCTTGTAACCGACTCCATGTAAACCCTAGCCCTCTCCGGTGCCTATATAAACCGGAGAGGTTGGTCCTTAGAAGGCCGATCATAATTACAATCATACCATCATAGGCTAGCTTCTAGGGTTTAGCCTCTACGATCTCGTGGTAGATCTACTCTTGTACTACCCATATCTTCAATATAATCAAGCAGAAGTAGGGTTTTACCTCCATCGAGAGGGCCCGAACCTGGGTAAACATCTGTGTCCCTTGCTTCCTGTTACCATCAGCCTAGACGCACAGATCGGGACCCCCTACCCGAGATCTGCCGGTTTTGACACTGACACAAGCTTACTCAAAACAGAAGGAGAATCTAGTGCAGAGCTAGATGGCAGTTCCTTACCTCCCCTCGTAGTTGAGGGAAAAATCTTAGTTCTCTCGTCTTTCAAGTTCCTCATAGTGATCAGCAGATATAAATCCCAAGTGACTCAAAGAATAGAGCTATGCTCCCCGGCAACGGCACCAGAAATTAGTCTTGATAACCCACAAGTGTAGGGGATCGCAACAGCTTTTGAGGGTAAAGTATTCAACCCAAATTTATTGATTCGACACAAGGGGAGCCAAAGAATATTCTTAAGTATTAGCAGTTGAGTTTTCAATTCAACCACACCTGGATAAGTTAGTATCTGCAGCAAAGTATTTACTAGCAAAGTAGTATGATAGTAATGGTAACAGTGGCAAAAGTAAAGATAGCAGTTTTGTAGTAGTTGTAACAGTAGCAACGAAAAAGTAAATAAGCGAAACACAATATGTGAAAAGCTCATAGGCATTGGATAAGTGATGGATAATTATGTCGGATGCGATTCCTCATGTAATAGCTATAACATAGGGTGACACAGAACTAGCTCCAATTCATCAATATAATGTAGGCATGTATTCCGAATATAGTCATACGTGCTTATGGAAAAGAACTTGCATGGCATCTTTTGTCCTACCCTCCCGTGGTAGCGGGGTCCTAATGGAAACTAAGGGATATTAAGGCCTCCTTTTAATAGAGAACCGGACCAAAGCATTAGCACTTAGTGAATACATGAACTCCTAAAACTACGGTCATCACCGAGAAGTATCCCGATTATTGTCACTTCGGGGTTGTCGGATCATAACACATAATAGGTGACTATAGACTTGCAAGATAGGATCAAGAACTCACATATATTCATGAAAACATAATAGGTTCAGATCTGAAATCATGGCACTCGAGACCTAGTGACAAGCATTAAGCATAGCAAAGTCATAGCAACATCAATCTTAGAACATAGTGGATACTAGGGATCAAACCCTAACAAAACTAACTTGATTAAATGGTAAATCTCATCCAACCCATCACCGTCCAGCAAGCCTACGATGGAATTACTCACGCACAACGATGAGCATCATGAAATTGGTGATGGAGGATGGTTGATGATGACGACGGCGACGAATCCCCCTCTCCGGAGCCCCGAACGGACTCCAGATCAGCCCTCCCGAGAGAGATTAGGGCTTGGCGGCGGCTCCGTATCGTAAAACACGATGAAACTTTCTCTCTGATTTTTTCTCTCCGTGTAACGGGATATATAGAGTTGGAGTTGAGGTCGGTGGAGCATCAGGGGGCCCATGAGACAGGGGGCGCGCCCAGGGGGAGGGGGCGCGCCCCCACCCTCGTGGACAGGGTGTGGGCCCCCTGGCCTTGATTCTTTCGCCATTATTTTTTATATTTTCCAAAAGTTATCTCCGTGGATTTTCAGGTCATTCCGAGAACTTTTGTTTTCTGCACAATAAACAACACCATGGCAGTTCTGCTGAAAACAGCGTCAGTCCGGGTTAGTTTCATTCAAATCATGCAAGTTAGAGTCCAAAACAAGGGTAGAAGTGTTTGGAAAAGTAGATACGTTGGAGACGTATCACCTTCTCCCACCTAGGAAGAAGGCCAAGGAAGAAGAAGAAGAAGGAGGGAGGCTCTCTCCCCCTCGCTTCCAGTGGCGTCGGAACGCCGCCGGGGCCATCATCATCACCGCAATCTACACCAACAACTTCACCGCCCTCATCACCAACTCTTCCCCCCTCTATGCAGTGGTGTAACCCCTCTTTTACCCGCTGTAATCTCTACTTAAACATGGCACTCAATGCTATATATTATTTCCCAATGATGTATGGCTATCCTATGATGTTTGAGTAGATCCGTTTTGTCCTATGGGTTAATTGACGACCGTGATTGGTTTGAGTTGCATGTTATATTATTGGTGCTGTCCTATGGTGCTCTCCGTGTCGCGCAAGCATGAGGGATCCCCGCTGTAGGATTTGCAATATGTTCATGGTTTGCTTATTGTCTGCGTTGCATGAGTGACTGAAACACAACACGGATAAGTGGGTCATGGCGTATGGGAATAAAGAGGACTTGATACTTTAATGCTATGGTTGGGTTTTACCTTAATGATCTTTAGTAGTTGCGGATGCTTGCTAGAGTTCCAATCATAAGTGCATATGACCCAAGAAGAGAAAGTATGTTAGCTTATGCCTCTCCCTCAAATAAAATTGCAGTAGTGATTACCAGTCTAGTTATCGATTGCCTAGGGACAAATAACTTTCTCGTGACAAAAAGCTCTCTACAAAAACTAACTTAGTTGTGTCTTCATCTAAACAGCCCCTACTTTTTATTTACGTGCTCTTTATTATCTTGCAAACCTATCCTATCATACCTACAAAGTACTTCTAGTTTCATACTTGTTCTAGGTAAAGCGAACGTTAAGCGTGCGTAGAGTTGTATCGGTGGTCGATAGAACTTGAGGGAATATTTGTTCTACCTTTAGCTCCTCATTGGGTTCGACACTCTTACTTATCAAAAGAGGCTACAATTAATCCCCTATACTTGTGAGTTATCGGGACCTTTTTAAAAGCGCCGTTGCCGGGGAGTTATAGCGTGGGGTGAATATTCTCGTGTGTGCTTGTTTGCTTTATCACTAAGTAGTTTTTATTTTGTGCTCTTGTTTTCTATCTTTAGTTATGGGTAGGAAATGCAAAATACCAAAAAAATTAGTTGTACCTACTACACCAATGGTTGAAGAACCACTCAAAATCTATCACACTCCTGAAGCTTTTTACTTGGATCATCTTTGATCCCTATGTGCTCGTGCTGAAACCCCAACTAGCTTAGTTGAGGGCAAATCTTTAGATGAGCATGCTTGTTATGTGCGACACCGCTTATCTCAAAAAGGGAAACTTTTACTGGATCAAATTCATCATTTGCAATGCTATGCTTGGAATTTATGTGAAATATATGATTTTACTCGTTGTTATAAAAACCCTAAGAAGCACCTTCCCTACCAATGTGAGTTTAGTGATAATGGAATCATATCTTCGTATGCTAGGGGTGTTTATAATTACTATGATGTTCAACAAATTGAAGAATTTGTTTCTTTTAAGGGTGCTTATGAAATTGCTTCTTTGATTGGAAAGTATGATGCTACTCTTTACAAATCTGAAATTTTGCCATACTTAAATATTGTTATGATAATTATGCTTCTAATGCCTATGTTAAACCATATATTGAGGACTCCTCCGCTGTCCAAGAAGAGACTAATATTTTGCAGGAGTCTATGGAAGAAGGAATTGATGAAACTGTGAGCTCATTGGATGAAAAAGATGATGAGGAGAGCGAAGAACAAAAGGAGGAAGAGCAGATTAGCTACCCGTGCCCACCTTCTAATGAGAGTAACTCTTCAGCTCATAAATTGTTTAATTTCCCTTCGTGCATACCGAAGGATGATTGCTATGATAATCGCTATGATCCCGTTGATTCTCTTGAAATACCCCTTTTTGATGATGCTTGCTATGCTTGTGGCCATGATGCCAATATGAATGATGCTTATGGAGATTAACTTGCTAGAGTTACTTATGTTAAACATGAAATTGTTGCTATTGCACCCACACATAATAGTCCTATTATCTTTTTGAATTCTCCCTACTACACTATATCGGAGAAGTTTGCCCTTATTAAGGATTATATTGATGGGTTGCGTTTTACTACTACACATGATGACTTTGATATATATAATATGCATGTGCTTGCTACTCCTACTTGCAATTATAAAGAGAGAGGAACTATATCTCCACCTCTCTATGTTTCCAATATGATAAAATTGCAAGAAACTGCTTATACTATGCATTGGCCTTTACTATGTGTGCATGAATTGTTCTTTTATGACATGCCGATGCATAGGAAGAGAGTTAGACTTTGTTGTTGCATGATATATGTTACTTTGTGCTCAGTACTAAATTACAAATCATTGTTAATTAAAATTGGCTTTGATATACCTTGGGATCCGGGCGGATCCATTACTTGAGCACTATATGCCTAGCTTAATGGCTTTAAAGAAAGCGCTACCAGGGAGACAAACCGGAAGTTTTAGAGAGTCATTTATTTCTGTTGAGTGCTTTTATATAGTCTAAAAACAAAAAAAATAAAGAGGGGAACCCAAAACTTTTCAAAAAGGAAAGTGAAAGTGAGAAAGACAAGCATTGTTAAAGTGGGGGAGCTCCTTGAACTTTGTTCATGCTCACGGAAACCTTGTGAATCTTAATTACAGAAACTTTTCATCAAAAATAATTATACCCTTGTACAATTCCATTGTATTATAAAAATAATGTGCCAAGGTTTGCCTTTAGGATGTTTAGATTGCTTGTTGGTTTGAGCGGTGCAAGACAGAAACTTTGGCTATAGTGTGATTTTACATTTTTTACTGGAACGTTAAACGGTTCTTAAACTTTTTGCACTGTATTACTATACAAATTGTTTATTTTTCCTAATTTTGTCAGAATTCTGGAGTACCATAAGTATGGTGAATGTTCAGATTACTACAGACTGTCCTGTTTAAGACAGATTCTGTTTTTGATGCATAGTTTGCTTGTTTTGATGAAACTATCAATTTCTATCAGTGGATTAAGCCATGGAAAAGTTATACAGTAGCTACAATGCAAAAACAAAGATGAATTGGTTTGCAATAGTACTTAGAGTAGTGATTTGCTTTATTGTACTAACGGATCTTACCGAATTTTCTGTTGAGTTTTGTGTGGATGAAGTGTTCGAAGATCGAGGAGGTCTCGATATGAGGAAAAGGAGGAGAGGCAAGAGCTCAAGCTTGGGGATGACCAAGGCACCCCAAGTAAATATTCAAGGAGACTCAAGCTTATAAGCTTGGGGATGCCCCGGAAGGCATCCCATCTTTCTTCAACAAGTATCGGTATGTTTTCGGATTCGTTTCGTTCATGCGATATGTGCAAATATTGGAGCGTCTTTTGCATTTTGTTTTCACTTTTCTTTTATGCACCATGCTGGTATGAGATAGTCCTTGGTTGATTTATAGAATGCACATTGCACTTCACTTATATCTTTTGAGTATGGCTTTATAGAATGCTTCATGTGCTTCACTTATATTATTTGAAGTTTGGATTGCTTGTTTCTCTTCACCTAGAAAACCTCCATTTGTAGAATGCTCTTTTGCTTCACTTATATTTGTTTGAGCATGGGCATATCTTTTGTAGAAAGAACTAAACTCTCTTGCTTCACTTATATCTATTTAGAGAGTTGACAAGAATTGGTCATTCACATGGTTAGTCATAAAATGCTACATAAAACTTGTAGACCACTGAATATGATATGTTTGATTCCTTGCAATAGTTTTGCGATTCCCGATGCATGCACGTATGGTGAACCGTTATGTGATGAAGTCGGAGCATGATTTATTTTTTGATTGCCATCCTTTGTGTGGAAGTCGGGATCGCGCGATGGTTAACTTCTACCAACCCTTCCCCTAGGAGCATGCTTGTAGTACTTTGTTTTGATGGCTAATAAATTTTTGCTATGACTAATGTTGAGTCCATGGATTATACACACTCTCACCCTTCCATCATTACTAGCCTCTTCGGTACCGTGCATTGCCCTTTCTCACCTCGAGAGTTGGTGCAAACTTTGCTGGTGCATCCAAACCCTATGATACGATACGCTCTATCACACATAAGCCTCCTTATATCTTCCTCAAAACAGCCACCATACCTACCTATTATGGCATTTCCATAGCCATTCCAAGATATATTGCCATGCAACTTCCATCATCATCATATACATGACTTGAGCATTCATTGTCATATTGCTTTGCATGATCGTGAGACAGCTAGCATGATGTTTTCATGGCTTGTCCTTTTTTTGATGTCATTGCTATGCTAGATCATTGCACATCCCGGTACACCGCTGGAGGCATTCATATAGAGTCATATCTTTGTTCTAGATATCTAGTTGTAAGTAAATAAAGTGTGATGATCATCATTATTAGAGCATTGTCCCATGTGAGGAAAGGATGATGGAAGCAATGATTCCCTCACAAGTTGGGATGAATCTCCAGACTTTATGAAAAATAAAAGAGGCCAAAGAAGCCCAAATAAAAAAAAGAGGCCAAAGAAGCCCACCAAAAAAAGAAGAAAATAAAAAAACGAGAGAAAAAGAGAGAAGGGGCAATGTTACTATCCTTTTACCACACTTGTGCTTCAAAGTAGCACCATGTTCTTCATAGAGAGAGTCTCCTATATTGTCACTTTCATATACTAGTGGGAATTTTCATTATAGAAATTGGCCTGTATATTCCGATGACGGGCTTCCTCAAACGCCCGAGGTCTTCATGAGCAAGCAAGTTGGATGCACACCCACTTAGTTACAGTTTGAGCTTTCATACACTTATAGCTCTTAGTGCATCCCGTTGCATGACAATCCCTACTCCTCACATTGACATCAATTGATGGGCATCTCCATAGCCCATTGATACGCCTAGTTGATGTGAGACTGTATCCTTCTTTTTGTCTTCTCCACATAACCTCCACCATCATACTCTATTCCACCTATAGTGCTATATCCATAGCTCACGCTCATGTATTGCGTGAAAGTTGAAAAAGTTTGAGAATACTAAAGTATGAAACAATTGCTTGGCTAAAACCAGGGTTGTGCATGATTTTAATATTTTGTGTGAAGATGGAGCATAGCCAGACTATATGATTTTGTAGGGATAACTTTCTTTGGCCATGTTGTTTTGAAAAGACATGATTGCTTTATTAGTACGCTTGAAGTATTATTGTCTTAATGTCAAATGATAGACTATTGCTTTGAATCACTTATGTCTTAATATTCATGCCATGATTAGGTTACATGATCTATGCTAGGTAGCATTCCACCTCAAAAATTATCTTTTTTATCATTTACCTACTCGAGGACGAGCATGAATTAAGCTTGGGGATGCTGATACGTCTCTGTCGTATCTATAATTTTTGATTGTTCCATGCCAATATTATACAACTTCCATATACTTTTGGCAACTTTTTATACTATTTTTGGGACTAACATATTGATCCAGTGCCCAGTGCCAGTTCCTATTTGTTGCATGTTTTTTTGTTTTGCAGAAAATCCATATCAAACGGAGTCCAAACGGGATAAAAATGGACGGAGAATATTTTTGGAATATTTATGAACTTTGGGAAGAAGAATCAATGCGAGACGATGCTCGAGGGGCCCACGAGGCAGGGGGCGGGCCCCAATATCCAGAAAAAAATCGTGTTCAAAGTTTCAATCCAATCGGAGTTACGGATCTCCGGGAATATAAGAAACAGTGAAAGGGCAGAATCGGGGAACGCAGAAATAGAGAGAGACAGAGAGACAGATCCAATCTCGGAGGGGCTCTCGCCCCTCCCATGCCGTGGAGACCAAGGACCAGAGGGATAACCCTTCTCCCACATAGGGAGAAGGCCAAGGAAGAAGAAGAAGGAGGGGGGCTCTCTCCCCCTCGCTTCCGGTAGCGCCGGAACGCCGCCGGGGCCATCATCATCACCGCAATCTACACCAACAACTTCAGCGCCCTCATCACCAACTCTCCCCCCTCTATGTAGCGGTGTAACCCCTCTTTTACCTGCTATAATCTCTACTTAAACATGGTGCTCAATGCTATATATTATTTCCCAATGATGTATGGCTATCTTATGATGTTTGAGTAGATCCGTTTTGTCATATGGGTTAATTGATGATCGTGATTGGTTTGAGTTGCATGTTTTATTATTGGTGTTGTCCTATGGTGCTCTCCATGTCGCGCAAGCGTGAGGGATCCCTGCTGTAGGGTTTGCAATATGTTCATGGTTTGCTTATTGTCTGCGTTGCATGAGTGACTGAAACACAAACACGGATAAGTGGGTCATGGCCTATGGGAATAAAGAGGATTTGATACTTTAATGCTATGGTTGGGTTTTACCTTAATGATCTTTAGTAGTTGCAGATGCTTGCTAGAGTTCCAATCATAAGTGCATATGATCCTAGAAGAGAAAGTATGTTAGCTTATGCCTCTCCCTCAAATAAAATTGCAATAGTGATTACCGGTCTAGTTATCGATTGCCTAGGGACAAATAACTTTCTCGTGACAAAAAGCTCTCTACGAAAACTAACTTAGTTGTGTCTTCGTCTAAACAGCCCCTACTTTTTATTTACGTGCTCTTTATTATCTTGCAAACCTATCCTATCATACCTACAAAGTACTTATAGTTTCATACTTGTTCTAGGTAAATCGAACGTTAAGCGTGCGTAGAGTTGTATCGGTGGTCGATAGAACTTGAGGGAATATTTGTTCTACCTTTAGCTCCTCGTTGGGTTCGACACTCTTACTTATCGAAAGAGGCTACAATTGATCCCCTATACTTGTGGGTTATCATCCCTTCAACCAAAATCGACTGGCCCAACTTGGAAATTCAATCGACTCGATGCCTCCTCATTTGCTCCCATTCCCATATTAATAAAATAATTAGGGAAATGCGAGGGAAAAGAATGCCGAAAGCATTTAGAGATTTTATTGGGATTCGTTATGGACAAAAATGACGGCCCAACGTGGTGACCCAAACTGACAAGCATCCTTTCTTGTCCGTCCGTGACCCATTTTCAACTTAAATACGGGTTTGCTTCAGCGCAGACACAAAGCAGACACACGCGGGCGCTCTCCTTGTCCTCCTCTTGGCTTGCCCGTCGGTGACACGTACGCGATTCTTTCCTCCAGTTCACGCCCGACACCCCTCCCGTCCTCGTCGACACAACCACTGCCACCCATTTTCCGGTCGCTCCATCGCTTTCCATGCCTGACGCCCGCATCCACACACTCCCCCACCCGCCCGTGGCTTCGGAGGAGTTTTTGTCAGTGTTTGTGGCCTATTCTCACCGCCGATGCTAGAGAGACCACGGCCGTCGGCGTCACCCATCGCCTCCAATACCGTCCACCTCGCACTCCGAGGCCGCCTGTCGCCCTTGTCTCTGCTTCAACATACCTACTTCCTATAAGGGGGCATAGATGCTCTTCACCGGCCGCATCTCCACCATGACCACAAGGTGTTCGACGCTTTGCCCACAAGGTACAATGCATAGTGGGGATGAATATTCTTTTAACAACTTCATTTGTTCATCGGATGATGAGGAGCTTGTGGTTGCAAGTTTGATCGTCAATGACCACATTGCTAGACAACGGCTGTGGTTCATAGGATCAACCCGGGCCATGCTCCGACATTGAATCGCAACAAAGAGAGCGACCATTGCCTACTCTTCGTTGATTACTTTCAGTGCACGTCTCCACTCTTCAAACCCCATATTTTTAGGCATATATTCAATCGTATTTGGGAGGGAGTGATAGCATATGATGATTACTTTGAGTGGAAGGAGGATGCCTTTGGAAAGGTTGGCTTCTCCTCTTATTAGAAATGCACTGCGGCTATTGTATGCTTGCATACGGAATTCCTGATGATCATGTGGATGAGTACGTTCACATGAGTTAGCCCACATGTCTCGCATCAATGTACAACTTCTACAAGGGCGTGGTGGCAATGTTTGGCTCTGAGTACCTGAGAGAGCTAAATGTCGCAGATATGAACAGGTTGTTGGCGATCAATGCAAATAGAGGCTTTCCCGGAATGCTTAGTAGCATAGATTGTATGCACGAGAAGTGGAAGAACTGTCCATTTACTTGGCAGTGCAGTACAAGGGACATGTGAAAGGTTGCACTATCATACTTGAAGCAGTGCATCACATTCGCCTCCCTTCCCTCAACACCCTCTAATTCCGCAGATCTATCAGCTATATACATACATGACCACGAAATAATAAAAAACAACAAGCGAAAGCATGCGCTGAGGATAACACGGAGCGGGCACGGTGACGGTCCGGTACCTGGGTGTCGACGACCTTGCCTAAGCGGCGGAAGGCATCCTCGAGCTTGCGCTCGTCGGTGTGGAACGAGAGGCCGCCCACGAAGATCCTGATGTCCTCCTTGCCCGCCATTTGCCCTCACAAGCCTCAAGGCGCCCACGGCCCTCGGTTCGGGAGGGGAGGGGATTAGGGTTTGGGTGAGAGGAGGAGGAGGAGGCGACAACGAGGGGAGAAAGAAAGAAGAGGGGAAGGGAGCGCTAGGGTTTGGGTGGCTTCCACTCGCTCGCTTTGTTTCGCGTTCGGCCGCCTGGGCCATGGGCAGCTGGCGGTGTTATTATATCGCTGGGCCTGCTGCTTTGTCGGGACGTTGTGTATCTAGCCTTCAAGCGCATGGATTCGATGTCTAAACATCCTACTTATGCAGTATTACTAGATAATCTCAAACTTGCCTAAAAAAACTAGGTGATCTCAAACAACTAAAAAAACTAGATTATCGAAAAAATGCAATATTACTAGAGGCTCGTGCGATTAGCTCTGTATTCTCTAGCAGGTTATTATGGTCAGTTGTTTCGTTTTGATTTGTAGTATAAATATTGGATTGGGTTTTAATTACGTCTTGACGGTGTTTTCTCATTCATATATCGTGTTGGCCATTTGTTGAAGATGATATTTTTGAGGTAATTGGCAGCAACCTTTTATTTATACATAAGCTTTTTCATTACAGATAATGGTCCTGATAACATCAGGAGTCTCATTAAACCAACATGATCTAACATCATACTCTGCCGACCTGGCAAGAGTGTGAGCTACCAAATTACATGATCAATAAACATGGATAAAGCTACATGACATAAACTTTGTAGCCCAGTTCTTGATATCGTGGACTATTGCTCCAGTAGGGGATTTGTCCAAATTTGGTTCTTTGATTTTGTTGATCAGCGACAAACAGTCAGAAGCCACCATGATTCTCTGCATACCTCTCTCGCCAGCAAGAAATAAAGTTGACGAAGTGCCATGGCTTCTGCAGCTTCAGGATTTTGGATTCGAGCAAAGTAGCCTTTGCTTGCGCCTGCACCATCCCCCGATGGTCACGAATGACCATGCCAAATCCAGCTCTTGTAGACTGATGAAAGATTTCTGCATCCACGTTGATAAGCATCGACCCTTCCGGCGACGAAGACCAATTTTGGCTAGACTTCAAGGCCTCACGCCCATTGAAATTGGTCGAACTGAAAAGATGCAAATTGATGAACTCAATATAGGCTTTGATCTTTCCCACAACACGAAGTGGATGAATTAAGGCCTCATCATTACGATGAGCATTTCTATTCTCCCAAATATGCCAAATTGCCATGGCAAAAACAATGGCATGAAAATGAATAGCACTAATTAGCCATGTTAATATCCATTGCCTAATATGGGTAAAGCTTTTCAGGTTCAGGAAAATTCCATAATCCTTTTTAAGTTCTTTCCAGATTTCTTTAACATAGTGACAATGCAAAAAACAGTGTTCAACAGTTCCCTCCCTATTGAAAAAGTAACAATTATAGCTTGTAGGTATAGATCTTACTTGAAGTTGATAGCCTGTAGGGAGACAATCATGTGCCAACCTCCATAATACTACTTTCATTTTATTAGGACACTGAATTGCCCACAATTTCTTCCACATTTTCTCCAATAGTTTCTATTCAAAAGTTGAACCTTTGCCATCTACACTCTGCTCTCCCCAGAAATTTATCGTTCTAGCTAGATTATAGGTTGATCTCACATTATAGACGCCATTCTTTGTGTGGGGCCATGAGGCAAAGTCTGTACAACCTTCCGTACTTAAAGGAATGCTCAGAATTTTCTCCACCGTGTCTTCTGTGAATCTATTTCTGATGGCTGCCTCATTCCATTGTTGACCCCCCTCGGTAATCAAGGAACTCACTAATTGGTTATCACTCGTTGGTTGCAGAGTTCCGGGAATCACATCTGGAATCCAATTGTCCCTGTATATATGTATCTGTTTGCCATCTTCTACTCTCCACTGTAGGCCTTTTTGTATCAATCGCTTCCCATACATCAGACTACACCATGTGTAGGATGAAGACCTCAGGCACTTCGCAGTCCAGAAATCCCCATCAGAATAATACCTACCCTTTAACACTCAGGCACATAAAGAGTTGGGGTCGGTTAAAAGGCGCCAACATTGTTTACCCAACATGGCTTGATTGAAAATTGAGATGTCCCTAAATCCCATGCCTCCTAGGAACTTTGGTGAGGATAACCATTTCCATGATCTCCAATGCAGTTTCCTTCTGCCATCTTCTACACCCCACCAGAAGTTTGCAGTTGAGCGTTGAAGATGATATTTGTTCTGAGAGAGAGGAGAGTGGAGTTGCTACGTGTGTGGTTGTGTTGTCCTTACACCTTTGTGAAGGAAATATGCCCTAGAGGCAATAATAAAGTTATTATTTATTTCCTTATTTCATGATAAATGTTTATTATTCATGCTAGAATTGTATTAACCGGAAACATGATACATGTGTGAATACATAGACAAACATATAGTCAGTAGTATGCCTCTACTTGACTAGCTCATTAATCAAAGATGGTTATGTTTCCTAACCATAGACATGTGTTGTTATTTGATTAATGGGATCACATCATTAGGAGAATGATGTGATTGACATGACCCATTCCGTTAGCCTAGCACTTGATCGCTTAGTATATTGCTATTGCTTTCTTCATGACTTATACATGTTCCCGTAACTATGAGATTATGCAACTCCCGTTTACCGGAGGAACACTTTGGTGCTACCAAGCGTCACAACGTGAATCGGGTGATTATAAAGGAGTACTACAGTGTCTCCAAAGGTACATGTTGGGTTGGCGTATTTTGAGATTAGGTTTTGTCACTCCGATTGCTCGGAGAGGTATCTCTGAGCCCTCTCGGTAATGCACATCACTATAAGCCTTGCAAGCAATGTAGCTAATGAGTTAGTTACGGAATGATGCATTACGTAACGAGTAAAGAGACTTGCCAAGAATGCTAGATTTAACTAGGTATTGGATACCGACGATCAAATCTCGGGCAAGTAAAATACCGATGACAAAGGGAACTACATATGTTGTTATGCGGTTTGACCGATAAAGATCTTCGTAGAATATGTAGGAGCCAATATGAGCATCCAGGTTCCGCTATTGGTTATTGACCAAGAATAGTTCTAGGTCATGTCTACATAGTTCTGGAACTCGTAGGGTCCGTGACGCTTAACGCTTCGATGATGATTCATTATGAGTTTATAAGTATTGATGTACCGAAGGTTGTTCGAGTCCCGGATGTGATCACGGACATGACGAGGAGTCTCGAAAGGTCGAGACATAAAGATTGATATGTTGGAAGCCTATGTTTGGACTTGAAAGGTTCCGGATGAAAACAGGAAGTTATCGAACACCGGGGTTACGGAACCCCGGGGGTCTATGGGCCTTGATGGGCCATAGGGAGAAGAGGAAAGGGCCGGCCGGGCAGGCCGTGCGCCTCCCCTTCTAGTCCTAATAGGACAAGGAGAGGGGCGCGCCCCTTCCCTCTTCCCCTTCCCAATCCTAATCCAACTAGGAAAGGGGGGAGTCCTACTCCGGTGGGAGTAGGACTCCTCCAGCGCCGCCTTGGCTGGCCGCACCCCTTGCTCCTTTATATCTGAGGGCAAGGGGCACCCCATGACACACAAGTTAATCTACTGATCGTTCCTTAGCCGTGTGCGGTGCCCCTCCACCATATTCCACTTCGTCATATCGTCGCGGAGCTTAAGCGAAGCCTGCGCCGTGAAGTCATATCGTCGCGGAGCTTAGGCGAAGCCCTGCATCGGTGGAGCATCATCATCGTCACCACGCCCGTCGTCTTGTGGAACTCATCCCCGACGCTTTGCTGGATCGGAGCCCGGGATCGTCATCGAGCTGAACGCGTGTCGAACACGGAGGTGCCGTCGTTCGGTACTTGGATCGGTCGGATCGTGAAGACGCACGACTACATCAACCGCGTTGTTATAACGCTTCCGCTTACGGTCTACGAGGGTACGTGGACAGACACTCTCCCCTCTCGTTGCTATGCCATCACCATGGTCTTGCGTGTACGTAGGAAAATTTTGAAATTACTACGTTCCCCATCAGTGGCATCCGAGCCTGGTTTTATGCGTTGATGTCATTTGCACGAGTAGAACACAAGTGAGTTGTGGGCGATATAAGTCATACTGCTTACCAGCATGTCATACTTTGGTTCAGCGGTATTGTGAGATGAAGCGGCCCGGACCGACATTACGCGTACGCTTACGCGAGACTGGTTTCACCGCTCCGAGCACTCGTTGCTTAAAGGTGACCGACGGGTGTCTGTCTCTCTCACTTTAGTTGAACCGAGTGTGGCTACGCCCGTCCTTGCGAAGGTTAAAACAGCACCAACTTGACAAACTATCGTTGTGGTTTTGATGCGTAGGTAAGAACGGTTCTTGCTCAGCCCGTAGCAGCCACGTAAAACTTGCAACAACAAAGTAGAGGACGTCTAACTTGTTTTTGCAGGGCATGTTGTGATATGATGTGGTCAAGACGTGATGCTATATTTTATTGTATGAGATGATCATGTTTTGTAACCGAAGTTATCGGCAATCGGCAGGAGCCATATGGTTGTCGCTTATTGTATGAAATTCAAACGCCATGTAATTGCTTTACTTTATCACTAAGCGGTAGCGATAGTCGTAGAAGCAATAGTTGGCGAGACGACAACGATGCTACGATGGAGATCAAGGTGTCGCGCCGGTGACCATGGTGATCACGACGGTGCTTCGGAGATGGAGATCACAAGCACAAGATGATGATGGCCATATCATATCACTTATATTGATTGCATGTGATGTTTATCCTTTATGCATCTTATCTTGCTTTGATTGACGGTAGCATTATAAGATGATCTCTCACTAAAATTATCAAGAAGTGTTCTCCTGAGTATGCACCGTTGCTAAAAGTTCAGAGTACCCGGACACCACGTGATGATCGGGTGTGATAAGTTCTACGTCCATCTACAACGGGTGCAAGCCAGTTTTGCACACGCAGAATACTCGAGTTAAACTTGACGAGCCTAGCATATGCAGATATGGCCTCGGAACACGGAGACCGAAAGGTCGAGCGTGAATCATATAGTAGATATGATCAACATAGTGATGTTCACCATTGAAAACTACTCCATCTCACGTGATGATCGGTTATGGTTTAGTTGATTTGGATCACGTGATCACTTAGATGACTAGAGAGATGTCTGTCTAAGTGGGAGTTCTTAAGTAATATGATTAATTGAACTTAAATTTATCATGAACTTAGTCCCGGTAGAATTTTGGAAATTATGTTGTAGATCAATAGCTCGCGTTGTTGCTTCCCTAAGTTCTTATATGTGTTCCTAGAGAAAATTGTATTGAAAAATGTTAGTAGCAATGTTGCGGATTGGATCCGTGATCTGAGGTTTATCCTCATTGCTGCACGTAAGAATTATGTTCTTGATGCACCGCTAGGTGACAGACCTATTGCAGGAGCGGTGCACGTTATGAACGTTTGCCTAGCTCAATATGATGACTACTTGATAGTTTAGTGCACCATGCTTAAACGGCTTAGAATCGGGACTTCAAAGACGTTTTGAACGTCATGGACCATATGAGATGTTCCAGGAGTTGAAGTTAATATTTCAGCAAATACCGAGTTGAGAGATATGAAGACTCCAACAAGTTCTATAGCTAAAAGATGGACGAGAATCGCTCAACTAGTGAGCATGTGCTCAGATTGTCTGGGTACTTCAATCCCTTGAATCAAGTGGGAGTTAATCTTCCGGATAAGATAGTGATTGACAGAATTCTCTAGTCACCATCACTAAGTTACTAGAACTTCGTGATGAACTATAGTATGCAAGGGATGACGAAACGATTCCGAGCTCTTCGTGATGTTGAAATCGTGAAGGTAGAAATCAAGAAAGAGCATCAAGTGTTGATGATTGACAAGACCACTAGTTTCAAGAAAAAGGGCAAAGGAAAGAAAGGGGAACTTTAAGTAGAATGACAAGCAAGTTGTCACTCCCACGAAGAAACCCAAAGCTGAACCAAAGCCTGAAACTGAAAGTGCTTACACTGCATAGGAAATGGTCATCGAAACGGAAATACCCCAAATATTTGGTGGATAAGAAGGATGGCAAAGTGAACAAGGGTATATTTGATATACAGGTTATTAATGTGTGCTTTACTAGTGTTTATAGTAGCCCCTGAGTATTTGATACTTGTTCGGTTGCTAAGATTAGTAACTCAAACAGGAGTTCTGAATAAATGTAAACTAGTTGAAGGGGAAGTGACGATGAGTGTTGGAAGTAGTTCCAAGATTGATATGATTATCATCGCAAAATACCTATACTATCGGGATTAGTGTTGAACCTAAATAAATGTTATTTGGCGTTTGCGTTGAGCATGAATATGATTTGATCATGTTTATTGCAATACGGTTATTCATGTAAGTTAGAGAATAATTATTGTTCTGTTTACATGAATACAACCTTCTATGGTCATACACCCAATGAAAATGGTTTGTTGGATCTCGATCGTGTGACACACATTTTCATAATATTGAAACCAAAAGATGTAAAGTTAATAATGATAGTGCAATTTATTTGTGGCACTGCCGTTTGGGTCATATCGGTGTAAAACGATGAAGAAACTCCATACCGATGGGCTTTTGGAATCACTTGATTATGAATCACTTGGTAATTGCGAACCGTGCCTCATGGGCAAGATGACTAAAACGCCGTTCTCCGGAACTATGGAGCGAAACAACTGATTTGTTGGAAATCATACATACCGATGTATGCGATCCGATGAGTGTTAAGGCTCATGGCGTGTATCATTATTTTTCCGACCTTCACAGATGATCTGAGCAGATATGCGTATATCTTCTTGATGAAACATAAGTCTGAAATAGTTGAAAAGTTCAAAGTATTTCAGAGTGAAGTGAAGAATCATCGTAACAAGAAAATAAAAGTTTCTACGATATGATCGCAGAGGAAAAATATTTGAGTTACGAAGTTTGGCCTTGATTAAAACAATGTGAAATAGTTTCACTACTCACGCCACCTGGAACACCACAGCATAATGGTGTGTCCGAACATCGTAACCGCACTTTATTGTATATGGTGCGATCTATGATGTATCTTACCGATTTACCACTATCGTTTTGGGGTTATGCATTAGAGACAGCTGCATTCACGTTTAATAGGGCACCATCTAAATCCGTTGAGATGACACCGTATGAAATATGGTTTAGCAGTAAACCTAAGCTGTCATTTCTTAAAGTTTGGAGTTGTGATGCTTATGTGGAAAAGTTTTCACCTGATAAGCTCGAACCCAAATCGGAGAAGTGCATCTTCATAGAATACCCAAAGGTAACTATTGGGTACACCTTCTATCACAGATCCGAAAGCAAGATATTTTTTTGCTAAGATGGATCCTTTCTAGAGAAGAAGTTTCTCTCGAAAGAAGTGAGTGGGAGGAAAGTAGAACTTGATGAGGTAATTATAACTTCTTCCTTATTGGAAAGTAGTTCATCACAGAATCAGTTCCAAAGTGATTCCTACACCAATTAGTGAGGAAGTTAATGATGATGATCATGAAACTTCAGATCAAGTTGCTACCAAACGTCGTAGGTCTTCCAGAGTAAGATCCACACCAGAGTGGTACGGTAATCATGTTCTGGAAGTCATGTTACTAGACCATGATGAACCTACGAACTATGAGGAAGCAAAGATGAGCCCAGATTCAGTGAAATGGCTTGAAGCCATGAAATCTGAGATAGGATCCATGTATGAGAACAAAGTATGGACTTTGATTGACTTGCTCGATGATCAGCAAGTCAAGTTAAATAAATGGATCTTCAAGAGGAAGACGGACACTGATAGTAGTGTTACTATCTACAAAGCTCGACTTGTTGCAAAAGGTTTTCGACAAGTTCAAGGTGTTGACTACAATGAGATTTTCTCAACTCTAGCGTTGCTTAAGTCTGTCCGAATCATGTTAGCAATTGCCACATTTTATGAAATCTGGCAAATGGATGTCAAAACAACATTCTTTAATGGATTTATTAAAGAATAGTTGTATATGATGCAACCAGTAAGGTTTTGTCAATCCTAAAGGAGCTAACAAAATGTGCAAGCTCCAAATGATCCATCTATGGACTGGTGCAAGCATCTCGAGTTGGAATACACGCTTTGGTAAGTTGATCAAAGCATATAGTTTTATACAGACTTGCGGTGAAGCCTGTATTTACAATAAAGTGAGTGGGAGCACTACCGCCTTTTTGATAAATATATGTGAGTAACATATTGTTGATCGTAAATGATGTATAATTTTTCCGAAAGCATAAAGGGGTATTTGAAAGGAGTTCTTTAAAAGAAAGACCTCAGTAAAGCTACTTACATATTGAGCATCAAGATCTATTGAGATAGATCAAGACGCTTGATAAGTTTTTCAATAAGTACATACCTTGTCAAGATTTTGAAGTAGTTCAAAATGGAACAGTCAAAGAAAAGTTCTTGCCTGTGTTGCAAACGTGTGAAATTGAGTAAGACTCAAATCCCGACCACGGCAGAAAATAGAAAAGAGAATGAAAGTCATTCCCTATGCCTCGGTCATAGGTTCTATAAAGTATGCTATGCTATGTACCAGACCTATTGTATACCTTGCTCGAATTTGGCAAGGAGTACAATAGTGATCTAGGAGTAGATCAACGACATTGGTCAAGAACATCCTTAGTGAGGACTAAGGAAATATTTCTCGATTATGGAGGTGATAAAAGAGCCCGTCGTAAAGAGTTACATCGATGCAAGATTTTTACACTGATCCAGATGACTCTAAGTCTCAATCTGGATACATATTGAAAGTGGGAGCAATTAGCTAGAGTAGCTCCGCAAGGAGCATTGTGGACATAGAATATTTGCAAAATACATACGGCTCTGAATGTGACAGACCCGTTGACTAAGCTTCTCTCACGAGCAAAACATGATCATACCTTAGTACTCTTTGGGTGTTAATCGCATAGCGATGTGAACTAGATTATTGACTCTAGTAAACCCTTTGGGTGTTGGTCACATGACGATGTGAACTATGGGTGTTAATCACATACAGATGTGAATATTAGTGTTGAATCACATGATGATGTGAACTAGATTATTGACTCTAGTGCAAGTGGGAGACTGAAGGAAATATGCCCTAGAGGCAATAATAAAGTTATTATTTATTTCCTTATTTCATGATAAATGTTTATTATTCATGCTAGAATTGTATTAACCGAAAACATGATACATGTGTGAATACATAGACAAACATATAGTCGATAGTATGCCTCTACTTGACTAGCTCATTAATCAAAGATGGTTATGTTTCCTAACCATAGACATGTGTTGTTATTTGATTAATGGGATCACATCATTAGGAGAATGATGTGATTGACATGACCCATTCCGTTAGCCTAGCACTTGATCGCTTAGTATATTGCTATTGCTTTCTTCATGACTTATACATGTTCCTGTAACTATGAGATTATGCAACTCCGTTTACGGAGGAACACTTTGGTGCTACCAAACGTCACAACGAATCGGGTGATTATAAAGGAGTACTACAGGTGTCTCCAAAGGTACATGTTGGGTTGGCGTATTTTGAGATTAGGTTTTGTCACTCCGATTGTCGGAGAGGTATCTCTGGCCCTCTCGGTAATGCACATCACTATAAGCCTTGCAAGCAATGTAGCTAATGAGTTAGTTACGGAATGATGCATTACGTAACGAGTAAAGAGACTTGCCAAGAACGAGATTTAACTAGGTATTGGATACCGACGATCAAATCTCGGGCAAGTAACATACCGATGACAAAGGGAACTACGATGTTGTTATGCGGTTTGACCGATAAAGATCTTCGTAGAATATGTAGGAGCCAATATGAGCATCCAGGTTCCGCTTATTGGTTATTGACCAAGAATAGTTCTAGGTCATGTCTACATAGTTCGAACTCGTAGGGTCCGTGACGCTTAACGCTTCGATGATGATTCATTATGAGTTTATAAGTTTTGATGTACCGAAGGTTGTTCAGAGTCCCGGATGTGATCACGGACATGACGAGGAGTCTCGAAATGGTCGAGACATAAAGATTGATATATTGGAAGCCTATGTTTGGACTTCGGAAGGGTTCCGGATGAAAACAGGAAGTTATCGAACACCGGGGTTACGGAACCCCGGGGGTCTATGGGCCTTGATGGGCCATAGGGAGAAGAGGAAAGGGCGGCCCGGGCAGGCCGCGCCTCCCCTTCTAGTCCGAATAGGACAAGGAGAGGGGCGGCGCCTCTTCCCTCTTCCCCTTCCCCAATCCTAATCCAACTAGGAAAAGGGGGGGAGTCCTACTCCCGGTGGGAGTAGGACTCCTCCAGGCGCGCCCCCCTTGGGCTGGCCGCACCCCCCCCCCGTGCGCCGTTATATACGGGGGCAGGGGGGCACCCCATGACACACAAGTTGATCTACGGATCGTTCCGTAGCCGTGTGCGGTGCCCCCCACCACCAAATTCCACTTCGGTCATATCGTCATGAGCTTAGGCGGCCCTGCGCCGGTGAAGTCATATCGTCGCGGAGCTTAGGCGAAGCCCTGCATCGGTGGAGCATCATCGCCGTCACCACGCCGTCGTCTTGTGGAACTCATCCCCGACGCTTTGCTGGATCGGAGCCCGGGATCGTCATCGAGCTGAACGTGTGCTGAACACGGAGGTGCCGTGACGCTCGTACTTGGATCGGTCGGATCGTGAAGACGTACGACTACATCAACCGCGTTGTTATAACGCTTCCGCTTACGGTCTACGAGGGTACGTGGACAGACACTCTCCCCTCTCGTTGCTATGCCATCACCATGGTCTTGCGTGTACGTAGAAATTTTTTGAAATTACTACGTTCCCCAACACTTTGGTCTCGGTGTTGGTGGTCGTGTGAGCCTCGTGGGAGCTATTATTCCACACTAAAACTTCCCTATAACGCTCACATTGACTAACCCATGAAGCTCTCACTCCCTCAGCTCGGCTCTATGCTCCCTCACTAGCTCCACTTCATGTCCAGAGAAAACTGTCCAGAATTTATTTTCATTAGAAGAAGTTCATTAAATCAAAAGAAGTTCACACATTTTTTAAAATCTTATATTTTAAATTTTTTTGCGATTAAAAAAATACATTTTTAAAATTTTGCGAATTTCAAAAACATTTATGGATTTCAAACAATGTTCAAAAGTTTGAAAAAAATACAAATTAGAAAGTGCTCACATACTTAAAAAATGTTTAGGAACTTTAATATTCTTGAAGTCGAAAATATGTTCATGAATTCTAAAATGTTAAAAAATGCTTAGGAACTTTGAAATATCCATATTTTTTAAGAAAACTGATTTTTAATAAATATTCATGACTTAAAATGTTCAAAAATAAAATAGTTAATAAAAATGAGAAACAAAAGAAAACCAGGAAAAAGGCATAAAAACCAAAAGAAAAATCATTAAACCGGTGAAAAACACAGGAAAAAAATTAAAACGCAAACAGTACCTTCTCCAAAATTGGAACCTGCCGGCCAGCAACGCAAGCTTACATGGAGATGCATAGAAACAAGGGAAGAGTATGTCTATGTACCCTCGTAGACCATAAGCGGAAGCGTTTGACAACGCGGTTGATATAGTCGAACTTCTTCTAGTTCCGACCGATCAAGTACCGAACGTACGACACCTCCGAGTTCTGCACACGTTCAACTCGGTGATGTCCCTCGCCTACTTGATCCAGCAAGACGTCGAGGTAGTAGATGAGTTCCGTCAACACGGCAATGTGGTGACGGTGATGGTGAAATGATCCTCGCAGCGCTTCGCCTAAGCACTACAAAAATATGACCGGGGTGTATTTGGTGGAGGGGGGGGGGGGGGCGCACACGGCTAGGCAATTGTCTGGGGTGTGCTAGGGCGCCCCCCCCCCACACACACATATATATATATAAATATAATATATATAGGTGGGAGGGAGAGGGGAGGCTGCCAGGAGGCGCCCCAAGTAGGCCGAGTCCTACTTAGACTCCTCCCAAGCGGCGCCCCCTGCCATATTTAGTCAGAGGGGGGAGGAAGGAGAGGAGGTGAGGGAAGGAAGGGGGAATCTTATTCCACTCTTTCCTTTCCCTTCCCCTCTTTCCTTCTCCTCCTAGGCCGGCCCATATGGGGGACGCACCAGCCCCTTGTGGCTGGTGCATTTCCCCTCTTGGCCCATAAGGCCCATATCTTTTGCCGGGGGTGCCCGGAACCCCTTCCGGTGATCCTATATGTACCCGACACCCTCCGGAACACTTCCAGTGTCCGAATATCATCGTCCTATATATCAATCTTTACCTCTCTATCATTTCAAGACTCCTCATCATGTCCGTGATCTCATCCGGGACTCAAAACAACATTCGGTCACCAAATCACATAACTCATATAATACTATATGGTCAACGAACGTTAAGCGTGCGGACCCTACGGGTTCGAGAACTATGTAGACATGACCGAGACACCTCTCCGGTCAATAACCAATAGCGGAACCTGGATGCTCATATTGGTTCCTACATATTCTATGAAGATCTTTATCGGTCGAACTATTATGACAACATACATAATTCCCTTTATCCATTGGTATGTTACTTGCCCGAGATTCGATCGTCGGTATCTTCATACCTAGTTCAATCTCGTTACTAGCAAGTCTCTTTACTCGTTCCGTAATACATCACCTCGTGACTAACTCCTTAGTCGTTTGCTTGCAAGCTTATGATGTGTATAACTGAGAGGGCCCAGAGATACCTCTCTGATACTCGGAGTGACAAATCCTAATCTCGATCTATGCAAACTCAACAAACACCTTCGGAGATACCTGTAGAGCATCTTTATAATCACCCAGTTACGTTGTGATGTTTGATAGCACACAAGGCATTCCTCCGGTATCTTGGAGTTGCATAATCTCATAGTCGAAGGAATATGTATTTGACATCAAGAAAGCAATAGCAATAAAACTGAACAATCATTATGCTAAGCTAACGGATGGGTCTTGTCCATCACATCATTCTCCTAATGATGTGATTCCGTTATCAAATGACAACTCATGTCCATGGTTAGGAAACCTTAACAATTCTTGATCAACGAGCTAGTCTAGTAGAGGCTTAATAGGGACACGGTATTTGTTTATGTATTCACACATGTATTTAAGTTTCCGATCAATAAAATTCTATCATGAATAATAAACCTTTATCATGAATAAGGAAATATAAAATAACAACTTTATTATTGCCTCCAGGGCATATTTCCTTCAGATGGCTCTTCTGGGCCTTATCTATATGAGTTGTTGAGTTATGTTGTGATGCCATGTTGTACATCGCATACTTGCATGTTATGCATACGTGTAACATGTATTGCTATTTGTGGGATCCGACACCTAGTTGTTTATTCTTGGTAGCCTCTCTTATGGGGAAATGTCTCCTAGTGCTTCCACTGAGCCATGGTAGCTTGCTACTGCCCCGGAACACATGGGATGATCAACATGTGTCCTTCTTTGCTCTTGTGTCTGTCCTTATGAGGAAATATCAAGCGGTGCTTACCGGAGTCCTGCTAGCTTGCTACAGCCCGATTTCACTCGCTGCTGACCAACACGTGCATTGCTGGGTCATGTATGCCTGTCCCTGTAAGTTTGTGCCACCTTGGGTTTACGACTAGTCATGTCGGCCCGGGTCCTTTGTCATATGGATGCTAGTGACACAAACATATACATGAGACAAAAGGCGCAAATGGTCCCTGGTAAGGTAAAGCTACAGCCGAGGGAATACCGTGCGTGAGGCCGCAAAATGATATGATGTATTACATGCTAGATCGGGGTCCTCATGCACATTTTGGAAGGGCATTTTGGGTTCATTGAAAATATTTGAAGAATCTGAACCTAGTTGAATTCATTTGGTGTTGGGGTTTGGTCATCCTCATTTCAAGTTTCTCTGAAGAATACCATGATGCATGATGCTTCTAAGGGAACTATTAGCAAGCAAATTCTAGGGCTGTGACACGTGGCCACCCCGCCACGTTCTTTCTGCGCTACTGACATATGGCACCACTACACTAAGGTCACCTGCCAGTTCATGCGGGCGCGAGGGGCAACCTCGACACAGACCTCAGGGCCCGTAAAGGGGCCCTGTTAGGCCAGATTAAGGCCCTAGATGAGGAGGTTGATATGGCCGGTCTCTCGGCTGATGATTGTCTTAGGCGACACTCCCTTGAATCTTTGCTGATGGAGATCTTCAAGGGTGAAGAACTATTTTGGTAATGCTGCGGGGGCCAGAAGTGGCTCCTTCAAGGAGCTGCCAATACCGTGTACTTTCAGGCGATTGGCAATGGGCGATGTCAGAAGTGGTCTATCATGTGTCTCTAGGAGGGTGACACCCTCCTGGAACATCTGAATGAGATTAGGTCCCACATCTACTCCTCCTTTAAGGGGCTCTTTACGACATAACCTCTTGATGGGGTGTCTTTGGCGGAGGACTTCTGGCCGGCTGCGAATAGAGTCTCTGACATTGAAAATGCAGAATTAACTCTTCTATTCTAGCCAGAAGAGGTGGGTAGGGCTATCGCCTCTATGAATCTGGGGTTGGCCCCAGGGCCAGATGGCTTGCCAGTGGCCTTCTTCCAAAAATTCTGGAATGTCCTAAAGTCGGTGATCATGCCGATGTTCCCCAAATTTTACATTGGGACCTTTGACATGTCCTGAATAAATTATGGTGTTACTACCCTAATCCCAAAGTAGTCAGGGCTACAGACATTAGACACTTTAGACATATCACGGTGATCAATGTACTTGAACAAATTTTTGCGGAAGTCCACGCTACACTACTAGCTCCTATGGCGGAGCGACTGGATCATCCCCTCTGGATGGTATTACTAAAGGGGCGGCGGATCCATGATGGGACCCTGGCCCTTCATGAGATCATCAATGAGGTGAGGATGCGAGGCCATAAGGGCGTCTTCCTCAAGTTGGGGTTCAAGAAGGCTTACAACCGTGTGGATTGGTCCTTCTTGTGGTTAGTGCTTCAACGTCGGGGGTTTGATGACAGATAGTGCTCTTGGATCATGAAGTTGGTTCGGTATAGTAATACAACGAATAATATAACGGTGAGGTGGGACCATTCTTTATGTCCTCTACGGGAGTGAAGGAAGGGGACCCGATCGCCCCCTTCTCTTCAACCTTGCCGTTGATGCTTTTGCTGGCATCCTGGATAAATCTAGGATGGTAGGTCACCTCTCGGGGGTAGTTGGCTATTTGATCCCTGGGGGAGGTGTCACCCATCTACAATATGTTGACGACACCATGATTATGGTGGAGGGGTCTGATACGCCTCCAACGTATCTATAATTTTTGATTGTTCCATGCTAATATATTATCTGTTTTGGATGTTTTATATGCATTATTATGCTATTTATATTATTTTTGGGACTAATCTATTAACCTAGAGCCCAGGACCAGTTTTTGTTTTTTCCCTTGTTTTAGAGTTTTACAGAAAAGGAATATCAAACAGAGTCCAAACGGAATAAAACTTTCACGATGATTTTTCTTGGACCAGAAGACATCCAAAGAACTTGGAGGCCAAGTTTGAAGAGTCCCGAGGAGGCGACAAGCCTCTAGGGAGCGCCCCAGGGGGCGCCCCTGGCTTGTGGGCCCCTCAGGAGTCCACCGACCTCCCTCTCAGCTCTATAAATCCTCAAATATTCCCAAACCAACAGAAGCGTCCACAAAAATACTTTTCCACTGCCGCAAGCCTCTGTTCCCATGAGATCCCATCTTGGGGCCTTTTCTGGCGATCTGCCAGAGGGGGATTCGATCACGGAGGGAATCTACATCAACCCTATTGCCCCTCCAATGATGCGTGAGTAGTTTACCTCAGACCTACGGGTCCATAGCTAGTGGCTAGATGGCTTCTTCTCTCTCTTTGATCTTCAATACAATGTTCTCCTCGATGTTCTTGGAGTTCTATCCGATGTAATACTTTTTTGCGGTGTGTTTGTCGAGATTCGATGAATTATGGATTTATGATCAGATTATCTATGAATATTATTTGAATCTTCTCTGAATTCTTATATGCATGATTTGATATCTTTGAATTTCTCTTCGATTTATCGGTTTGGTTTGGCCAACTAGATCGGTATTTCTTGCAATGGGAGAGGTGCTTAGTTTTGGGTTCAATCTTGCGGTGTCCTCACCCAGTGACATAGTAGGGGTAGCGAGGCACGTATTGTATTGTTGCCATCAAGGGTAAAAAGATGGATTTTTCATCATATTGCTTGAGTTTATCCCTCTACATCATGTCATCTTACTTAAGGCATTACTATGTTCTTATGAACTGAATACTCTAGATGCATGCTCGATAGCGGTCGATGTGTGGAGTAATAGTAGTAGATGCAGGCAGGAGTCGGTCTACTTGACATGGACGTGATGCCTATATTCATAATCATTGCCTTGGATATCGTCATAACTTTGCGCTTTTCTATCAATTGCTCGACAGTAATTTGTTCACCCACCGTGTTGTTTTCTTTCAAGAGAGAAGCCTCTAGTGAAACCTATGGCCCCCGGTCTATTTTCCATCATATATTTTCACATCTATAAACCAAAAAAACCCCAAAATACCTTGCTGCAATTTATTTGTTTTTACTTTATTTTACGTTTTAGTAATCTTTTATATCTATCTCTATCAGATCTCACCATTGCAGTTGACCGTGAAGGGATTGACAACCCCTTTATCGCGTTGGGTGCAAGTGTTTGATTGTTTGTGCATGTGCATAGATTGGAGACTTGTTTGTACCTCCTACTGGATTGATACCTTGGTTCTCTAACTGAGGGAAATACTTATCTCTACTTTGCTGCATCACCCTTTCCTCTTCAAGGGAAAAAACAACGCAAGCTCAAGAAGTAGCAGGGTCGAACCTTGACATCATGAATCTTAAGTTCCTCCTCCTTTGTTTTGAGGCTATGTCGGGACTAAAGATCAACTTTGATAAGAGTGAGGTCGTCGTCCTAGGATTCCCGGCGGAAGAACAACAATGGATCACAGACAACTTAAATTGCAGGCTGACCTCATTCCCCATCACATACTTGGGGATGCCGATGGCTGATTTGAAGATTCTGATGAGTGCATTCAACCTGCTGGTGGGGCGAGTGGCTTCTAGGGCCGAGCCGTGGCGTGGCCGGTTTACCTCCAAGGGAAGTAAATTGATCCTTATTAGCTCTAACCTTGCGAGCATCCCCATGTACATGATGGGGCTGTATATCCTACCGGAGGGCGTCCATATCTCGTTCGATAAGGAGCTCGCTAGGTTCTTTTGGCAGGATGCCAATGGCCGCCAGAAGTATCACATGGTCAAGTGGTCGGACGTCTATATGCCCAAGGACCGGGGATGCCTGGGTATTATGACCTCCAGTAGTATGAACGCCGCACTCATGTTACGATGGGTCTTGCAGATCCTGCGAGGCGAGAGCGGCTTGTGGCTTCAGCTCCTTCCGGCAAAATACCTTAGGGGTGAGCCTCTCCTGGCGTGCTCGCGCTCGGGAGGGTCCCACATTTGGATATCCATCCAAAGGATCAAGGAGGACATTGGAATCTCCTTCTATATAGGAAATGGGGATGGGACCCAATTTTGGCTGGACCCCTGGGTGGGTACCGAGCCACTTAGGGTGAGCTTTCCTAGCCTGTTCACAATCCGCATGGACCCGCTACTACTCGTCTCCGCAGCTTCCCGATCTGGGCAGTGGAATATCCAGTTATGCCGTACATTTGGGCAAGCGGAGAATGACGAGTGGACTAGACTGCGGGCAACCCTACTGCCGGTGCTGCCGGACTATCCGGACACCGTATCCTAATGGCTCTCACTGTCGGGTGAGTTATGGTGAACTCAGTATACCAGGCTTTATGCCAGTCACCCACCATCTCCTGGCTTTCTCCCATGTGGAAGACCCTTTGCCCTTAAAGATTAAGATTTTTGTGTGGCAACTACTACAAGATCGCATCCCTTCGGGGACCGAAGTGCTTAAGTGGCATGGCCTGGGTGATGGCATGTGCCCCTTATGCGCGGACTGGAAACTCAAACTCACATCATGTTCTCATGTACGGCGGCACGGGTCCTATGGACGTGTGTCTGCGAAGCACTGTGGCCCGATTGAGAGGCCCTTGACCTCGCGGAGTTCCTCCAGACCAGGGTGACAATGTCGTGGACTCTATGGACGACACGTAATAAATGGTGATTGAGTGGGTCTTTCCAAGGTAGGCGTCTAACTCCTTCAAATTCCTTACTTTTCTGCAACACTGGCACCCGCTCTCTAGACAACGCGACCGTGATCGACTTGGGCTCATGCTGGATGCGCTACTGGCTACAGCGTTTCGACTATCATCCTCGTGTGCTTTTTTTTCTTATTTCTCTTGTGCTTTTTGGGCATGATTGTGCTGTTGCCTCGGCCTCGTTCATGATTCGGATTCGGATGTTGGTTGTATGGCTCGTTGCTTTATTTATAAAGCGGGGCGAAAGTCTGTTTCAAACAACGCTATGTTGCATCTATATGAGTCCTAAACACACCCATAATTTATATATGAAATTTTTCATGGTTTGATAGGATGTGTTGCCTGTAAGAACTTTAGCCTTAGGTTAGCGTCCTCTACAAACATCCTGGGGGTATATGCATATGACGAACATAGACACTTATTATATTTTGTGGAAAACATCCGTGGCGATCTGTGTCTGATGTTATGCTGTTGGCGGGCTTCGAGGTTACCGCTTCCTTTGTTTTCATATATAAGTTTTTTTAAAGATTTTTATAAGGGACTATATACGAAGCAAAATGAGCGAATATATATTTTAAAATATGTCTACATACAACTATACGTATAGTTCGTATTGAAATTTTTAAGAAAAACTTATAAAATGGAGGGAGTACATCAGTTGTCAATGTGTCTGTTGTCATTTTAAAAGATTTTCAGCTACTCCCTTGGTCCTAAAATATAAGATCATTTTTGTAATGTAAAAAAATGATCTTACATTTTGAGATGGATGGAGTAGTTCGCCATTGTGATGACGAGCCTGGCATCCTTGGTATGTTAGTGAGAAGGCCTTGGGAGCACGCACGTAATGTTGGAGTCACGGCTTGATCACGCACCCACCGGCGGCCTCACGGCCACGGCCACGGCAGCGTACTATTCCGGAGTTGGAAGTCAGAGCCTGCCATGGACTAAGGTACGTGGCTGCCAATGCAAGATGATTGCCGCCACACTAGTCAAACCAATCATCGCTGTCAGTCGTCGCCGCGCGTGTGAAACGCAAACGCCGGAGAGGAAGACGCCGGTGCACTTATTACCCGAGCAAGGCGGGGAACGGGGAACCCATCGAGCTCGATCGTCGTCTTCGTCCCGAGCTACGACGCGTAGCGGTTGGCTGCCTGCTCGTTCGAATATCTTTGAGAGGACCGATGAGCCGTGCGACGGATTACTACTACTAGTCGCCGGAGAAAGTGACTCGTGTGTGCTTGACGCCGATTGACTAGTTTGAGTTCAACTAGTAGTATATATATCGACTCAATCTAGAGTAGTTCGTTATCATCCAGTTTGAAACGCAGCCAGCATTTCCATCCCGCATGCTGACCAGTCAACTAGTATATGACTTGTATCTGCCTTCTTTTTCTATGTCATGTCATGTACATACCTGCAAAAATACTGAGTAATTAGTTTTTTTACTCCCTCCGTCTCAAATGTAACACGTTTTTTGACACTACATTACGGAACGGAGGGAGTAGAAAATAATGATAGACAGTTTGCAAAAAACAAAAGTTAAAACGAAAACGCTTCCCATCAACCGGGAGATCGGATGCGACACGTCTGTGGCGACGTCCACAAAGCAACAAGAAGAGTGCTACGAGACGCTGGTGTGCTATCCCCTATCAAGCTGCTCTCGGCCGGAGCATATTGAGTAACTCAAGAGTCAAGAGATATAGGTCCTTCAAAGGATTACGGAACATGAAATGTAAAAGCTCGTATGGCCAGAAATGGGTAGCTCTCACTACTTCTCCGTAACTTCTAACAAGTGTCCAGAAATGCCTTTTCAGCTCTAGTAATATGTACTAGTCATCAATATTGATCACACGGATTTTTATTTTTTTTGCAGGAATGATCACACGGATTTTGAAGGATTGCACGTTAATACAAACATACACGAGATTAGAAAAAATTAGACACACACCCGATAAGACCGAACTGATTAGATTGCTACAAGATTTTTGTTGTCGACACTATAAGACTTTTCTCTTATATAAATTATTTTTCTACATCATTTCATGTACATATATACCTACAAAAATACTGAATAATTTGTTCTTTTGCAGAAAGTCATAAAAGACGGTTGCAATTAGAATAATAATTTTAAACGGAAATGATTCCTGCAAACTGGGCAATCGGATGCGACACGTCTGCGGCGTCGTCCACATGCCATGTGCCCGGACCGAGCCCTCTGCAACATGGCATGTGTTGCAAGACGCGCCAATGCAACATGGACTATCAACTGTGCTGTGCAGAAAAAAAAGTTCAGGAATAAAACAAGGTTCGTGTTGCAACGCGATGAGCCCAACAAAGGCTTGTTGCAAAGCTCAGTGATGATGTGCTACAAATACGGTTTTGATAGTTTGCATTGAACTTTCACTGTTTCATTCATATGACGATTCAACAAACTACGGTTGGAACAATCAATCTAACCTACACATCTAGGAGTCCCCATTCCTTGAAATGCGGGATCACACAAGACTTGCTGATCTTCACCAACTACTGAAGTACTGATTGTACTACTGAACCAAGATCGAATTTCAGTTATCTGTTTTGTAGTGCGTAGTACACTACCATCGATCCATCTATATATTTTTACACAAATCAAGCAAAAGCATGTGTACGTACGTAGCTTTCGTATACATCCGTATGCATGATTCTATATATCGATCACTTTGTCTTCGGTTAGTCAGCTGAACCAATCTTGCCGACATTGGTGGCGACATTAGTGGTCGTGGTCGTGGCATCCTTGGTGGTGGCTTCTTCTTTGGACCGCTCCTCGCCGGCAGGGACAGGGCCCATGGGCAGCTCGGCGTTGAACTTGCCGTAGAGGTCGCCCCTGTAGAAGTTCCTGGTCCTCCACGCGAGGAGCAGCGAGACGAGGGCGCCCAGCAGCGTGACGCCGGCGATGATGTAGAATGACTCCCTGAAGCAGCGCACGCCGATGCAGGTGAGGTCCTTGCCACGCCGCCCGCCCTGCCGGAGCGCCTCCTCGTCGTAGCGCCGGCCGGCGATGCGGACGTTGAGGATGTAGGAGCCGACGGGGCTGGCGACGGCGCCGAAGTTGTAGAGCGTGGAGTAGTACTTGAGGCCGAAGACCTCGGAGATGATGGCGAACAGCAGCGGCCACTGCGCCCCGAAGCAGAAGCCGAGGATCACGGACGCCGCGTACAGCCCGTTGTTCACGCCAACGGCGATCAGGAGGTGCCCCACGCAGGCGAGGAGGAGCACCGCCGTGAGGACGAGCGGGCGGGGCACCTTGTAGCGGGCAAGCACGTACTCGGACGCGAAGCCGGCCACCACGCGCCCGGCGTAGTTCCAGATGCTCACCAGGGACACGAATGTGGTCACGCTGCGCTGCGGGTACCCCAGCGACTGCCCGATCTGGCCCAGGTTGTCGATCGCCGTCAGCGTGCCGCCCACGCCGCAGATGGTGGCCACGAACAGCACCAGCATGTCCACGCTGAAGAGCGCCTGCAGGATCGTGTAGTCCTCCCCTCTCGCCGGCGGCCGGAACACGTCCTGGAAGCACGTCGTCGCCGCGGGCATCACGGTGGCCTCGGCCTCGTCGGGGACCGTGGTCGTGGTCGTCGGGACGACGGACTGGGAGTGGGACTGGGTGGGCAGTGGCGGCTGCAGGTAGGTCCTGAGCTCCTGCTGGACTACGATGACGATGGGGAAGAAGATGAGGAGGAGGAGCACGGTGGCGGTGACGTAGTAGGCAGGCCTGGGGAACTTGAGCACCTCCAGCTCCACCACGTTCATGACGAGGAGGTAGACGGCGAGCACGATGGAGGCGTAGAGGAAGTAGAAGAAGGCCTTGCGCTCCCGGCTGCTGCTCGCGGCGGCGGCCACGGCGCCGCGCGGCATGATGCGGATGGTGGGGATGAAGACCAGCGAGATGGCGGCGGGGAGCCAGGCCATGAGGAGCACAAGGTCGGCGCCGTCGTTGTCGGTGCCGTAGATGGCGCGGTAGAGCTGCGTGAAGATGGCGCCGCTGAGTCCGACGAAGCCCTTGAGTAGCCCCAGCACGACGCCGCGGTCCTCGGGGAAGTTCTTGACGGCGGTGACGAGGGCGCCGGTGTTGGCGAAGGACTGGGAGTTGGCGCCGACGGCGATGTAGAAGCACATGAGCCAGACGGGCGGGCGCGCGGTGCGGCCGGTGATGGAGAGGTAGATCATGAGGTAGCCGACGAGGTTCATGGCGGCGCCGCAGGCGAGGACGACCCACGGCGGGGTGACCTCGTTGATGAGGCCCGGCAGGATGCCGACGTTGGCGCCCACGTCCTTGAAGAAGCTGAGCGTGTTGAGCGTCTGCTGGTCGTAGCCCAGCGACGACTTGATGGCCTTGGAGTAGATGGCGAAGATGTAGGTGCCGCCCGCCGCCGCCATGATCAGGATGGACGCGAAGAACATGAACCACCGCCCGGCCACCACGTGCTTCGCGAATTGCGTCGACGGCACTCGGCCGCCGCCATCGCCATCGCCAGACACCATGGCTCAGCTAGTTCGACTGGACTATCGATCCACTTTGATCTCGTTGCCCCAAGCTAAGATGGCACGAGTGGGCTGGTGTACTGCTTGCTGCAGCTAGCTATATATGTAGCGCGAGAGATCAGCAAGTGAGTGTCAGCTTCTGAATTGACCACGTGAGCAAGGAAAAATCAAATGGAGAATCAAAATCTCTACTCCTAATGAATCAGTTGGTATCCTGATACGGTTTATTTTCGTCCGGTTTTACCTCGTCCCACCTCCCACCACCCCCTCCCATTGAAAAATCAAATCCCATTAAGGGGAGATCATATTTCGTGCTTACTTTGGTAGGAGTTCAGAAATTGCATCATATATGTGAGATCACATTTTCAAAAGATAGATATAAGATTTTTCTAGATACTCTTCCATAATAAAATAAGATATTCCTATGCTTGAAGGAAAATCTTATGTCTATTTAAATTGGATTAGTGATTTGTTATGAAGGAATATTTTATTTTATTATGAAAGATTATAAAAAAAATCTTATGCCTATCTTTTAGGAAGGCGATCTCACATATATGATGCAATTTCTGAATTGTTAATTACTTATTATTTACATGATTGAATTGAATCAACTCCTATCAAAGGAAGCACGAAACAAGATCTCCCCTTAATGGGATTTGGTTTTTCAATGGGAGAGAGAAAAACCAATGCGAGAAAAACCTATTGAAAAAGTCCCTACTTCTAATTATCCATAGGCATAAAGAATTGTCTAACAAATTAATTAATTGCATTAATGACTCCATTTTTAAATTGATTCGGTGCCAAAAAAAATCCTATTTAGATGGACCTATTGAAAAATTCCTATTCAAATGGATTTGGTTTTCTAAATTGAATTGCACTACGCTTGACAATCACAAGTTTCATATGGGCATACGCATCCGCGTGCCCAGACATCGTGCATGACACCATGGAAGATGTCTTAGCTGGGCCTAACGCTGGTGCAATGCCCGAGAATGCGAGGGCATGGATTACGACATCGAGGACAGCCATGGCGGGAGGCGGGTCATGAGACCGTCACGTGGACGCGGTCATATTATATTTCTTGACAGTTAAACAAAGATCCAGGCAGGCTACATTTCTCAAATCAAGTGTGTACATTTAAATTTCAAGAAATTTGTTAAGGGAATGTTGAAAGTGCAACTATCCCTAGGTGGTTTTGGTAATTCACAACAACATATAGCTCATTGAGCTAATGCTATTCCAAGACTATTATTTCAGGAAAGCTCAATGAATGGCATGGCATGGATGATGAAAGTGGATCCCTCAAAATACTAAGGACAAAGGATTGGCTCAAGCTCAAAAGCTCAATACTCTTCATTTTACATTTTAGTGATCCAAGATCACATTGAGTCTATAGGAAAAGCCAATACTATTAAGAAGGGATGAGGTGTTGCTTAATGAGCCTTTTGCTTCATGTGCTTAGTGATATGCTCCAAAACCCTCAACTACTTTCCCACATCCACAAATGACCTAAACCTAAAGCCAAAATCGGTCACACCGATTCTTTCTATCCGCGCCACCGATTCCAAAAGTCATAGCCACTACCACAAACCCTAACCAAATCGGTCTTACCGCGAGCGATCTCGGTCTCACCGAGATGGGGTTGCAATCTCTCTGTTTCCCTTCGTAACGTTTCGGTCCAACCGAAGTGAGCGATCGGTCCCACCGAGATTGCAATGTAACCTCTCTGTTTCCTTTTTGTAACATTTCAGTCTCACCGAAAAGAGCAAATCGGTCCCACCGAGTTTACCTGACCAACTCTCTGGTTAGCTAATTACCAAAGTCGGTCTCACCGAGTTTGTGTAATCGGTCTCACCGAGATTACGTTATGCCCTAACCCTAACCATATCGGTCTCACCGAGATGCATGTCGATCCCCAATCAAAATCACTAACGGTCACTAGGTTTACTAATTCGGTCCGACCGAGTTTAACTATTCGGTCCCACCGAGTTTGGTAAATTGTGTGTAACGGTTAGATTTTGTGTGGAGGCTATATATACCCCTCCACCTCCTCTTCATTCATGGGGAGAGCCATCAGACTGAACCTACAGTTCCAACTTACCATTTCTGAGAGAGAACCACCTACTCATGTGTTGAGGCCAAGATATTCCATTCCTACCATATGAATCTTGATCTCTAGCCTTCCCAAGTTTCTCTCGAAAGAATTGAGTGGGAGGATGGTGGAGACTTGATGAGGTTATTGAACCGTCACTTCAACTAGTGTATAGCAGGGCACAAAGGGTTGTTCATGTGGCACCTACACCAATTGAAGTGGAAGCTTATGATAGTGATCACGAGACTTCGGATCAAGTCACTCCCAAACCTCGTAGGACGACAAGGATGCGTACTACTTCAGAGTGGTACGTAATCCTGTCTTGGAAGTCATGTTGCTAGACAACAATGAACCTACGAGCTATGGAGAAGCGATGGTGGGCCCGGATTCCGACGAATGGCTCGAGGCCATAAAATCCGAGAGAGGATCCATGTATGAAAACAAAGTGTAGACTTTGAAAGAACTACTTGATGGTCGTAAGGCTGTTGGGTGCAGATGGATTTTAAAAGGAAGACGGACAATGATGGTAAATGTCACCATTAAGAAAGCTCGACTTGTCGTTAAGATGTTTCCCGACAAGTTCAAGGAGTTGACTACGATGAGACTTTCTCACTCGTAGCGATGCTAAGAGTCTGTTGGAATTATATTAGCAGTCACTGCATTATTTATGAAATCTTGCAGATAGGATGTCAAACCATTGTTTCCTCACGATTTTCATGAGGAAAGGTTGTATGTGATACAACCAGAAGGTTTTAACAATCACGAAGATGCTAACAAGCATGCAAAGCTCCAGCAATCCTTCTAAGGACTGGAGTAAGCATCTCGGAGTTGGAATATACGCTTTGATGATGATCAAATATTTTGGGTTTATACAAAGTTTATGAGAAACTTGTATTTCCAAAGAAGTGAGTGGGAGCACTATAGAATTTCTGATGAGTATATGTTGTTGACATATTGTTGATCGGAAATGATGTAGAATTTCTGGAAAGCATGCAGAGTTATTTGAAAATTGTTTTTCAATGAAAAACCTGGATTAAGCTACTTGAGTATTGAGCATTAAGATCTATAAGGATAGATCAAAACGCTTAATAGTACTTTCAAATGAATACATACTGCGTGACAAGATTTTGAAGGAGTTCAAAATAGATCAGCAAAGAAGGAGTTCTTGGCTGTATTACAAGATGTGAGTATTGAGTAAGACTCAAGACCTGACCACGGCAGAAGAGAGAGAAAGGACGAAGGTCGTCCCCTATGCTTTAGACGTAGGCTCTACAGTATGCTATGCTGTGTACCGCACCTGAAGTGTGCCTTGCCATGAGTCAGTCAAGGGGTACAAGAGTGATCCAGGAATGGATCACATGACAGCGGTCGAACTTATCCTTAGTAACTAACGGACTAAGGATTTTTCTCGATTATGGAGGTGGTAAAAGAGTTCGTCGTAAAGGGTTATGCCGATACAATCTTTGACACTAATCTGGATGATTCTGAGTACTAAACCGGATTCGTATAGTAGAACAGTTATTTGGAATAGCTCCAAATAGAGCGTGGTAGCTGCATCTACTAGATGACATAGAGATTTGCAAAGCACACATGGATCTGAAAGGTTCAGACCCATTGACTAATAAACCTCTCTCACAAGCAAGATATGAACAAACCCTATGGGTGTTGAATTCATTGCAATCACATAGCGATGTGAACTGGTTTATTGACTCTAGTGCAAGTGGGAGACTGTTGGAAATATGCCCTAGAGGCAATAATAAATTAGTTATTATTATATTTCCTTGTTCATGACAATCGTTTATTATCCATGCTAGAATTGTATTGATAGGAAACTCATATACATGTGTGGATACATAGACAACACCATGTCCCTAGTAAGCCTCTAGTTGACTAGCTCGTTGATCAATAGATGGTTACGGTTTCACGACCATGGACATTGGATGCCGTTGATAACAGGATCACATCATTAGGAGAATGATGTGATGGACAAGACCCAATCCTAAGCATAGCACAAGATCGTGTAGTTAAATGCGCTAGAGCTTTTCTAATGTCAAGTATCATTTCACGAGACCATGAGATTGTGCAACTCCCGGACACCGTAGGAGTGCTTTGGGTGTGCCAAACATCACAACATAACTGGGTGGCTATAAAGGTACACTACGGGTATCTCCGAAAGTGTCTGCTGGGTTGGCACGAATCGAGACTGGGATTTGTCACTCCGTGTGACGGAGAGGTATCTCTGGGCCCACTCGGTAGGACATCATCATAATGTGCACAATGTGACCAAGGAGTTGATCACGTGATGATGTGTTACGGAACGAGTAAAGAGACTTGCCGGTAACGAGATTGAACAAGGTATCGGGATACCGACGATCGAATCTCGGGCAAGTAATATACCGGTAGACAAAGGGAATTGTATACGGGATTGATTGAATCCTTGACATCGTGGTTCATCCGATGAGATCATCGTGGAACATGTGGGAGCCAACATGGGTATCTAGATCCCGCTGTTGGTTATTGGCCGGAGAGTTGTCTCGGTCATGTCTACATGGTTCCCGAACCCGTAGGGTCTACACACTTAAGGTTCGATGACGCTAGGGTTATTAGGAAGACTTGTATGTGATTACCGAATGTTGTTCGGAGTCCCGGATGAGATCTCAGACGTCATGAGGAGTTCCGGAATGGTCCGGAGGTAAAGATTTATATATGGGAAGTCCAATTTTGGCCACCGGAAAATGTTCGGGATTTTTCGGTATTGTCTGAGGAAGATTCTAGAAGGTTCTGGAGTGGGGCCCACCTGCATGAGGGGACCCACATGAACGTGGGTAGTGGGGGCAAGGCCCCACACCCCTGGTCAAGGCGCACCAAGATCCCCCCTTAGAAGGAATAAGATCATATCCCAAAGGGATAAGATCAAGATCCCTAAAAAAGGGGGATAACAATCGGTGGGGAAGGGAAATGATGGGATTTCTTTCCCCCACCTTTGCCAACTCCCCAATGGACTTGGAGGGAAAGAAACCAGCCCCCTCCACCCCTATATATAGTGGGGAGGCACATGGGAGCCGCACCCCTTCCTAAGGCGCAGCCCTCCCTCCCAACACCTCTCCTCCTCCGTTAAGAGCTTGGCGAAGCCCTGCCGGAGTACTGCTGCTCCACCACCACCACGCCGTTATGCTGCTGTTGGAGCTTTCTTCCTCAACCTCTCCCTCCTTCTTGCTGGATCAAGGCGTGGGAGACTTCCTCGCTCCGTACGTGTGTTGAACGCGGAGCGATGAAGAGGGTCCTTATGAAGGGTAAATAGAAATTGGCATATCAACGTTGTGGCTTTTGCATAGGTAAGATGCGTTCTTGCTCGAAACTCATAGCAGCCACGTAAAACATGCAACAACAATTAGAGGACGTCTAACTTGTTTTTGCGGGGTATGCTATGTGATGTGATATGGCCAAAAAGAATGTGATGAATGATATGTGATGTATGAGATTGATCATGTTCTTGTAATAGGAATCACGACTTGCATGTCGATGAGTATGACAACCGGCAGGAGCCATAGGAGTTGTCTTTATTTATTGTATGACATGCGTGTCACTGAATAACGCCATGTAATTACTTTACTTCATTGCTAAACCGTTAGCCATAGTAGTAGAAGTAATAGTTGGCGAGACAACTTCATGGAGACACGATGATGGAGATCATGGTGTCATGCCGGTGACGATGATGACCATGGAGCCCCGAAGATGGAGATCAAAAGGGGCAAAATGATATTGGCCATATCATGTCACTATTTGATTGCATGTGATGTTTATCATGTTTATGCATCTTATTTGCTTAGAACGACGGTAGTAAATAAGATGATCCTCATAATAATTTCAAGAAAGTGTTCCCCTAACTGTGCACCGCTATGCGAAAGTTCGTTGTTTCAAGCACCACGTGATGATCGGGTGTGATAGATTCTAACGTTCACATACAACGGGTGTAAGCCAGATTTACACGCGAAACACTTAGGTTGACTTGACGAGCCTAGCATGTACAGACATGGCCTCGGAACACAAGAGACCGAAAGGTCGAACATGACTCGTATAGTGGATACGATCAACATGAAGATGTTCACCGATGATAACTAGTACGTCTCATGTGATGATCGGACACGGCCTAGTTGACTCGGATCATGTATCACTTAGATGACTAGAGGGATGTCTATCTGAGTGGGAGTTCATTAAATAACTAGATGAACTTAATTATCATGAACATAGTCAAAAGGTCTTTGCAAATTATGTCGTAGCTTACGCTTTAGTTCTACTGTTTAGATATGTTCCAAGAGAAAATACAGTTGAAAGTTGATAGTAGCAAATATGCGGACTGGGTCCGTAAACTGAGGATTGTCCTCATTGCTGTGCAGAAGGCTTATGTCCTTAATACACCGCTCGGTGTGCTGAACCTCGAACGTCGTCTGTGGATGTTGTGAACATCTGACATACACGTTTTGATGACTACATGATAGTTCACTAATGCTAAACGATTTAGAATTGTGGCGCCGAAGACGTTTTGAAACGTCGCAGAACATATGAGATGTTCCAAGGGCTGAAATTGGGATTTCAGGCTCGTGCCCACGTCAAGAGGTATGAGACCTCCGACGAGTTTCTTAGCCTACAAACTAAGGGAGAAAAGCTCAATCGTTGAGCTTGTACTCAGATTGTCCGGCAGATACGACAATCACTTGAATCGAGTGGGAGTTATCTTCCAGATGAGATAGTGATGGTTCTCCAAAGTCACTGCCACCAAGCTACTAGAGCTTCGTGATGAACTATAACATATCAGGGATAGACATGATGATCCTTGAGCAATTTGCGATGTTTGACACCGCGAAAGTAGAAATCAACAAGGAGCATCAATTGTTGATGGTTAGTGAAACCACTAGTTTCAAGAAGGGAAAGGGCAAGAAGGAATACTTCATGAAACGGCAAATCAGTTGTTGCTCTAGTGAAGAAGCCCGAGGTTGAACCCAAAACCCGAGACTAAGTGCTTCTGTATTGAGGGGAACAGTCACTGAAGCGGAACTACCCTAGATACTTGGTAGATGAGAAGGCTGGCAAGGTTGACATAAGTATATATAGGATATACATTATATTAAATGTGTACTTTACTAGTACTCCTAGTAGCACCAGGGTATTAAGATACTGGTTTGGTTGCTAAGTGTTAGTAACTCGAAATAAAAAGCTATGGGAAAACGGAGACTAGCTAAAGGTGAGATGACGATATATGTTGGAAGTGTTTCCAAGGTTGATGTGATCAAACATCGCCTGCTCCCTCTACCATCGAGATTAGTGTTAAACCTAAATAATTGTTATTTGGTGTTTGCGTTGAGCATAGACATGATTGGATTATGTTTATCGCAAATATGGTTATTCATTTAAGGAGAATAATGGTTACTCTGTTTATTTGAATAATACCTTCAACGGTCTTGCACCTAAAATAAATGGTTTATTGAATCTCGATCGTAGTGATACACATGTTCATGCCAAAAGATATAAGATAGTAATGATAGTACCACATACTTGTGGCACTGCCAATTGAGTCATGTTGGTATAAAACGCATGAAGAAGCTCCATGTTGATGGATCTTTGGACTCACTCGTTTTTGAAAAGATTGAGACATGCGAACCATGTCTGTTGGTAGATATGCATGAAGAAACTCCATACAGATGGATCGTTTGGACTCACTTGATTTTGAATCACTTGAGACATGCAAATCACACCACATGGGCAAGATGACTGAAAGGCCTCGTTTTCAGTAAGATGGAATAAGAAAGCAACTTGTTGGAAGTAATACATTTTGATGTGTGCAGTCCAATGAGTGCTGAGGCACGCAGTGGATATCATTATGTTCTTACTTCACAGATTATTTGAGTAGATGCTGAGTATATTTACTTGATGAAACACAAGTCTGAATTATTGAAAGGTTCAAGTAATTTCAGAGTGAAGTTGAAGATCGTCGTGACAAGATGATAAAATCTCTATGATATGATCATAGAGATGAAGATCTGAGTTACGAGGTTGGCACACAATTAAGACATTGTGGAAATTGTTTCACAACTAATACCGCCTGGAACACCATAGTGTGATGGTGTGTCCGAACATCATAACTGCACCCTGATTGGATATGGTGCATACCATGATGTTTCTTATCGAATTACCACTATCGTTTATGGGTTAGGCATTAGAGACAACCACATTCCCTTTAAATAGGGCACCACACAATTCCGTTGAGATGACACCATATGGTTTAGAGAAACCTAAGCTGTCGTTTCTTAAAAGTTTGGGGCTACGACGCTTATGTGAAAAAGTTTCAGGCTGATAAGCTCGAACCCAAAGCGGATGAATGCATCTTCATAGAATACCCAAAATAGTTGGGTATTCCTCCTGTCTCAGATCCGAAAGCAATAGGGATTGTTTCTAGAATCGGTTCCTTTCTCGAGGAAAAGTTTCTCTCGAAAGAATTGAGTGGGAGGATGGTGGAGACTTGATGAGGTTATTGAACCATCACTTCAACTAGTGTATAGCAGGGCACAAAGGGTTGTTCCTGTGGCACCTACACCAATTGAAGTGGAAGCTTATGATAGTGATCACGAGACTTCGGATCAAGTCACTCCCAAACCTCGTAGGACGACAAGGATGCGTACTACTTCAGAGTGGTACGTAATCCTGTCTTGGAAGTCATGTTGCTAGACAACAATGAACCTACGAGCTATGGAGAAGCGATGGTGGGCCCGGATTCCGATGAATGGCTCGAGGCCATAAAATCCGAGAGAGGATCCATGTATGAAAACAAAGTGTAGACTTTGAAAGAACTACTTGATGGTCGTAAGGCTGTTGGGTGCAGATGGATTTTAAAAGGAAGACGGACAATGATGGTAAATTTCACCATTAAGAAAGCCCGACTTGTCATTAAGATGTTTCCCGACAAGTTCAAGGAGTTGACTACGATGAGACTTTCTCACTCGTAGCGATGCTAAGAGTCTGTTGGAATTATATTAGCGATCCTTTGCATTATTTATGAAATCTTGCAGATAGGATGTCAAAACATTGTTTCCTCACGATTTTCTTGAGGAAAGGTTGTATGTGATACAACCAGAAGGTTTTAACAATCCTGAAAGATGCTAACAAGCATGCAAAGCTCCAGCAATCCTTCTAAGGACTGGAGTAAGCATCTCGGAGTTGGAATATACGCTTTGATGATGATCAAATATTTTGGGTTTATACAAAGTTTATGAGAAACTTGTATTTCCAAAGAAGTGAGTGGGAGCACTATAGAATTTCTGATGAGTATATGTTGTTGACATATTGTTGATCGGAAATGATGTAGAATTTCTGGAAAGCATGCAGAGTTATTTGAAAATTGTTTTTCAATGAAAAACCTGGATTAAGCTACTTGAGTATTGAGCATTAAGATCTATAAGGATAGATCAAAACGCTTAATAGTACTTTCAAATGAATACATACCGTGACAAGATTTTGAAGGAGTTCAAAATAGATCAGCAAAGAAGGAGTTCTTGGCTGTATTACAAGATGTGAGTATTGAGTAAGACTCAAGACCTGACCACGGCAGAAGAGAGAGAAAGGACGAAGGTCGTCCCCTATGCTTTAGACGTAGGCTCTACAGTATGCTATGCTGTGTACCGCACCTGAAGTGTGCCGGTACAAGAGTGATCCAGGAATGGATCACATGACAGCGGTCGAACTTATCCTTAGTAACTAACGGACTAAGGATTTTTCTCGATTATGGAGGTGGTAAAAGAGTTCGTCGTAAAGGGTTACGCCGATACAATCTTTGACACTAATCTGGATGATTCTGAGTACTAAACCGGATTCGTATAGTAGAACAGTTATTTGGAATAGCTCCAAATAGAGCGTGGTAGCTGCATCTACTAGATGACATAGAGATTTGCAAAGCACACATGGATCTGAAAGGTTCAGACCCATTGACTAATAAACCTCTCTCACAAGCAAGATATGAACAAACCCTATGGGTGCTGAATTCATTGCAATCACATAGCGATGTGAACTGGATTATTGACTCTAGTGCAAGTGGGAGACTGTTGGAAATATGCCCTAGAGGCAATAATAAATTAGTTATTATTATATTTCCTTGTTCATGATAATTGTTTATTATCCAAGTTAGAATTGTATTGATAGGAAACTTAGATACATGTGTGGATACATAGACAACACCATGTCCCTAGTAAGCCTCTAGTTGACTAGCTCGTTGATCAATAGATGGTTACGGTTTCCTGACCATGGACATTGGATGCCGTTGATAACAGGATCACATCATTAGGAGAATGATGTGATGGACAAGACCCAATCCTAAGCATAGCACAAGATCGTGTAGTTAAATGCTAGAGCTTTTCTAATGTCAAGTATCATTTCCTGAGACCATAAGATTGTGCAACTCCCGGATACCGTAGGAGTGCTTTGGGTGTGCCAAACGTCACAATGTAACTGGGTGGCTATAAAGGTGCACTACGGGTATCTCCGAAAGTGTCTGTTGGGTTGGCACGAATCGAGACTGGGATTTGTCACTCCGTGTGACGGAGAGGTATCTCTGGGCCCACTCGGTAGGACATCATCATAATGTGCACAATGTGACCAAGGAGTTGATCACGGGATGATGTGTTACAGAACGACTAAAGAGACTTGCCGGTAACGAGATTGAACAAGGTATCGGGATACCGATGATCGAATCTCGGGCAAGTAATATACCGGTAGACAAAGGGAATTGTATACGGGATTGATTGAATCCTTGACATCGTGGTTCATCCGATGAGATCATCGTGGAACATGTGGGAGCCAACATGGGTATCCAGATCCCGCTGTTGGTTATTGGCCGGAGAGTTGTCTCGGTCATGTCTACATGGTTCCCGAACCCGTAGGGTCTACACACTTAAGGTTCGATGACGCTAGGGTTATTAGGAAGACTTGTATGTGATTACCGAATGTTGTTCGGAGTCCCGGATGAGATCCCAGACGTCACGAGGAGTTCCGGAATGGTCCGGAGGTAAAGATTTATATATGGGAAGTCCTATTTTGGCCACCGGAAAATGTTCGGGATTTTTCGGTATTGTACCGGGAAGATTCTAGAAGGTTCCGGAGTGGGGCCCACCTGCATGCGGGGACTCACATGAACGTGGGTAGTGGGGGCAAGGCCCCACACCCCTGGTCAAGGCGCACCAAGATCCCCCCTTAGAAGGAATAAGATCATCTCCCAAAGGGATAAGATCAAGATCCCTAAAAAAGGGGGATAACAATCGGTGGGGAAGGGAAATGATGGGATTTCTTTCCCCCACCTTTGCCAACTCCCCAATGGACTTGGAGGGCAAGAAACCAGCCCCCTCCACCCCTATATATAGTGGGGAGGCACATGGGAGCCGCACCCCTTCCTAAGGCGCAGCCCCTCCCCTCCCCAACACCTCTCCTCCTCCGTTAAGAGCTTGGCGAAGCCCTGCCGGAGTACTGCTGCTCCACCACCACCACGCCGTCGTGCTGCTGTTGGAGATTTCTTCCTCAACCTCTCCCTCCTCCTTGCTGGATCAAGGCGTGGGAGACTTCCTCGCTCCGTACGTGTGTTGAACGCGGAGGTGCCGTCCGTTCGGCGCTAGGATCATCGGTGATTTGGATCACGACGAGTATGACTCCATCAACCCCGTTCTCTTGAAGGCTTCCGCTCGCGATCTACAAGGGTATGTAGATGCACTCCTCTCCCTCTCGTTGCTAGAAGACTCCATAGATTGATCTTGGTGACACGTAGGAAAATTTTGAATTTCCGCTATGTTCCCCAACAGTGGTGTCTCCTAGATTGGCTAGGTGTCACTTGGGAGCCTCCGACAAGATTGTGGAGTTGAACCAAGGAGTTTGTAAGGGCAAGGAGATCGCCTACTTCGTGAAGATCTACCGCTAGTGAGGCAAGTCCTTCGTGGGCGACGACCATGTTGGGATAGACAAGGTTGCTACTTCGTGGACCCTTCGTGGGTGGGGCCCTCCGTGGACTCGCGCAACCGTTACCCTTCGTGGGTTGAAGTCTCCATCAACGTGGAGGTACGATAGCACCACCTATCGGAACCACGCCAAAAACATCCGTGTCTCCAATTGCGTTTGAATCCTCCAAACCCTTCCCCTTACTTTCTTGCAAGTTGCATGCTTTAATTTTCGCTGCCAATATACTCTTTGCATGCTTGCTTGAATTGTGTAATGATTGCTTGACTTGTCCTAAAATAGCTAAAATCTGCCAAACTATAAAATTGGGAAAAGGTTAAGTTTTTTATTGGTCAAGTAGTCTAATCACCCCCCCCCCTCTAGACATACTTCAAGGTCCTTCGAGTGGTATCAGAGCATTGGTCTCCATTTGCTTTGATTTCCATAGCTTTTGGTGGTCATAGCCTTGGTTTCACAACCTAGGAGAGTATGGCGTCTAGCGAGGGAAATTATCACCGTAGAGGTCCTTACTTTGATGGTACTAATTTTGCTAGTTGGAAGCATAAGATGAAAATGCATATTCTTGGACATAACCCCGCTGTTTGGGCAATTATTTGTATTGGCTTGCAAGGTGAATTCTTCGATGGGAGAGAACCGAACCGTGTAGCTAATGCGGAAGAATTGAAGATGCTACAATACAACGCTCAATCATGTGACATCATCTTCAACGGATTGTGCCCCGAAGAATTCAACAAAATCAGTCGTCTTGAGAATGCAAAGGAAATTTGGGATACTTTGATTGATATGCACGAAGGTACCGAATCCATCAAGGAATCCAAGTTGGATGTGCTCCAAAGTCAGCTTGACAAGTTCAAAATGAAGGATGGTGAAGGTGTCGCCGAAATGTACTCTAGGCTTGCTCTTATCACAAATGAGATTGCCGGCTTAGGGAGTGAAGAGATGACCGACAAATTCATCATCAAGAAGATCCAAAGAGCATTGGATGGAAAGTATGATACCCTGTGCACATTGATCCAAATGATGCCAAACTACAAAGATCTCAAGCCAACGGAAGTCATTGGAAGGATTGTTGCTCATGAAATGTCACTCAAGGACAAATAGGAACTTCACAACAAGTCAAGTGGTGCTTACAAAGCCTCAAGTGAAGCCCCCACATCATCAAGTGAGAAACCAACCTTCAATGAAGAATTGAGCTTAATGGTGAAGAACTTCAATAAATTCTACAAAAGTAGAAGCAAAGAAAGAAGCTCCAAGTCAAGGTCTTACAATGACAAGAGATCTTCTAGTCGAGAGAGCAATTGCTACAATTGTGGGAGACCCGGACACTACTCCAATGACTGTACGACACCCTACAAAAGAAGAGAAGATTCTCCAAAAGAAGAAGCAAAAGAGAAGAATCACCACCGAGAGAGAGGAGGAGTAGAGATGATCGTTATGAACGAAGACCCTCACGGAGAAGCAAGGATTCAGAAAGGAAGGACAAGTCATCAAGGAGCTACACAAAACGAAGACATCAAGCTCATGTTGGTGAATGGGTTTCCGGCTCCGACTCCGACAATCACTCTGAGAGAAGCTATCACTCTGACTCCGAACATACTCAAGATGAAGGTGTTGCCGGTCTAGCACTTGTGTCAACCAACTCCTACGACATATTTGACTCACCAAATGAAGGAATTGGAAGATGCTTCATGGCCAAAGGTCCAAAGGTAACACATCCCGAGTATGTTGATTTTAATAGTGATGAAGATGACTTGCTTGTGGATGATGATTTACTTGTTGACAACTCTAGTGATGAATACTATGATGAAACGTCAATTAATCATGCTAATCAAACGAATGACAATGATAAGGATAAAATTGAGCTTCTAACTAAAGAACTAAACACTCTTAAGTTGGCTCATGAAACTATCTTCAAGATCATCGAGAACTTTTAAGGGCTCATGAGAAGTTACGCTTTGAAAAGCTCAATCTTGAGCAAGAGCATGAGTTCTTAAAGGCAATCAATGATGATCTCCGCAAGAAAAGTTCTTCTTACATTGCCAAGCGTTTACTCTTATCTACTTACATGCCTCAAGTCAAGTCTAGTAACAAGTACACGAAAGATACTTTCTCTAGTAGTAACAATAATAATGTCAAATCCAATGTTGTTGCTTCTACTAGTTCTCTTGATTCCACTAATGATTCTCTTAGCCAAGTTACACTTGAGCAAGAAAATAGATTATTGAAGGGAATAATAGAGAAAGGTGTTTACAAGAGCCTTGCCGGGAGTAAGCAATTCGAGGAAATTGTACGCAAGCAAGGAAGGCACCGGAAGAATCAAGGTGTTGGTTTTGAACGAAAGTTCAAAGCCAATGGAGTTGAGTGGGAAGAAGATCGATATCCCAAGACAAAGTTTGTTACTCAACAAGAGAAGTATGATCCTACTTCCTTCAAGGGGACACAAGCTCAAGATGATCTTCCACCACAAGACCACAAGAACAAAGGCAAGGACAAGCTTCAAGAAGAGATTGATGCATTTGAAGAAGCACCTAAAGCCTCGCTCGAGTGGGTCCCCAAGACTACGCCAAGTTCTACTTCATCAAGTACAACTACAACTCCAAGGATTCCCATCAAGATGATGTGGATCCCGAAGAAGAAGAACTAGAGAGTTCTTGAGGGTGACTCCGCCAACATTCTTCACTCATATCATTTTGGCAAGAACAAGTGCAATCAACTTTCACATCTTGCACTAGTTCAAGGAGTCACAAACCCTCATGTTGGTAAGGCAAGGGATAAGGTAACCTAATATTTTCATGGACATCATCTTGTGTGTGCATCACTCTATGTCTATGGATATTATTGTTTGTTCCTTGTGGGACTAACCCATGTAGGCAAGTTGAAAGTGCAACTCACTCCAAAGGATTGCTCCAAATGATCTACATCAACATTGAGCATCTACATCTTCAACACCTACATGAAGTCATCATCGACAAAACCCAAGGTTAGTTCATCCCTCTAAGGGGGATCTCACATCTAGGGGGAGCTTAACTCTAAGAATTGAGTCAAAGCAACTCTAATGGTGTGAACACATAAATGCATTATGTAAAAGTGGTAACCCCACTTGAGCCTAAACGATGAGTATGACCTATGATTCAATGTTCTCATTTGACTCCTAAGACAATATACTCATATATAGATAACCTAGTCATCGCCAATTGTTTGATAGATGCTAGAATTGGTTGTACATGCTTCGCCACATATTTCATTTGCCATCTTATTGTGTGAGCATGTTGGTGCATATTTTACTCATTCAAGGACATCCACTTGTTGTTTTGTTTGTTTGGATTCTCCTTTTTGTGCCAAGTGGATGGACAAGAATGCCTAAGAACCTTCTTTAGCTATCTATGCTTTTCTCGTCTCAAACTCTATTCATGCTACATCACAAAATTTGATCAAGTCAGATTCGAACCACTCTGTGTGAGGAGCACTCGGAGTCCCCGATTCGTCATAGACTTAACTTCCAAAACCTCTTAATGATTCTCGGTCTGACAGATCCTTCCATTTCGGTCCTACCGAGATCATCAAGTTGATCTGAGTTTTCAATCACGGTGCAACCGATTTGAACTTTTCGGTCTCACCAATTTGTCAGAATGAACACGATTATGCATCTCGGTGCCACCGAGTTGTTCCACTTCGGTCACACCGGCGTGGTCGGGCTATATATAGTCACGGGCAAAATTTTGGAAATTTCTCCGAAACCCTTCGCCACAAGATCAGCTCGCTTCCGCCATCGTGGTCTCCGGATCGTCTCCTCGCCGCCAAAGCAGCCTCCTCGTCACGTCTTCGCCGTCGTCAACGGATTTCGTCCCCGCCACAGCCGCCGTAGCAAGTCCACCGCCAAGTTAGGGTATGGACTTGATCTTTGTGCTATCCACGTCTGATTCCTAGCACATTTTTTTCATATTGAATCTTGCCACGATTGCAACTCTTCTATCCAGCCAAAGTAGTTCATAGATTAGATGTGATTCAAATTTTTAGGTTTAGGTTTCCGCCGAAACCATCTCGGACCCATCGAGTTGAAAAACTCGGTCTCACCGATTTGGCTTATGCCATTGCACTAGTGACTCTCGGTCTGACCGAGAATTACTAATCGGTGCAACCGATTTGAGGATTATGTGAAACCCTAGCAGTCTTGGTGCCACCGAACTGAAACTCGGTTCAACCGAGATCATCAGTTTAGGTTCCAAAACTGCTTCGGTATCACCGAGTTTGAAAATCGGTGGATCCAAAATGCTTTCTGTGGAAAACTAAGACTGAACTTTTGAGTCATTCTTTTGCAAAAACCTCTGCATTTTGTGATGCTCATCTTTTCTATCTCATCTATAAACTCTTCACAGTGGTCAACAAATAGCTTTTGCGGTATGTCCGATCAAAGGGACAGCCGAGCAGGTCGAAGAGCGAGATAGACTTGAGTGAAGGCACTAGTCCCTCAACTTCAGATGAAGGGAGCAGAAGTACTCCTAGCAATTTGCCTAAGGCTGCAACTAGGCAAAGGAGGAAAAGAAATTCAGATTCAGAGGATGAAGATTACAGGGCTGAGGAAGATGAGGCAACTTCCAAGAAAGAAGTGCTCAAGAAGGAAAGGGTCATGAAGATCAAAAGGCCTGCAGGAAGACAACCAATGTCCAAGGCCAGAACATCAACTCGACTACCTGAAAATCCTGATCCCAAAGAGCCAGCCATCGAGAGCAAGAAGAGGAAGGAAAGGGTCAAGATGACCATGGCCGAGTAATTGGGATGCCTTCCATGATGGAAGAGGAAGAGCTGCTGCACCAGCACCAAAGGCACCAAAGCTTATGGGTGATGCTATTAGATCGTGGGCTGCCACATCTAAGCCCAAGGAAGCACCCAAAGTTGCCCCAAGGCCAAGTCTGCACCAAAGAGGAATACCAGGAGTATTCCACCGCTGAGAAGAACAAGGCCCCAAAGGTTCGAGGTTGATGAGGAAGATGAAGAAGGACAAGTTCTGAGGAAGCTTAAGCCCAAGATACCAGACCACAATGATGCCCATCCTGTGGTCGAGAACATGAGAATCGTGAAGGATTCTGGCTGAGACTACGGAGAATGGAAGATCCATATGCTTCAAGGAGAAGAACTGCTGTTGACTACAGGTTCCGTACAAAGGAACAACAGGACTTCTATGAGACAATCTTGTTGGACAAGAAGCCCATTGTGTGTGATATGAGGTGGGTTGACTGGACCTACATGAAGGAAAATGAAGAGCACTATCCTGGAGTGCAAGACAGCTTTGTGAGTTGTGGAGTTGCAGATTTTGTTGGGCAAAAGCTCACAAATTGGAATGATGAGCTTATCATGCAGTTTTACTCCACATCACATTTTTACCCAGATGGAAGAATTGTTTGGATGTCTGAAGGTACAAGGTACCAGTCAACTGTTGAGGAGTGGGCAAAGCTGATAAATGCCCCAGAGGAGAATGAGGATGACCTAGACATTTATGCCAAGAAGAAAACGGATCACAATTCAATGGCTCACATGTACAAGGAAATTCCAAACAAGGCATTAGCAACTCACAAGTTTGGATCAGTTCACTTTCTGCTGTCAGGGTTGCCGACTATAAATTGGATTCTGAGGCACACTTTGTTGCCCAAGTCTGGTGACCATAACATGATCAGAGGGCATGCCATCAACATGTTGCATGTGTTTGATGTGCCACAGAAGTTCAAAGTCATGAGCCTGATCATTGAGACTATTAAGAGGACTGCAGCAGATCAGAAGAGGAGCTGTGGATATGCACCTCAGATTCAAGAACTGATAAACTCAAAGATGGGCACAGGAAAATATCAGTTGGATAAGGAACACTTTCCACCTTATCCAGACTTTGAGGACAATGAGGTTGTCATGAATGAAGATGATCCAAAATCAGTTCAAGCTCAGGAGAAGAAGGAGAAGGCAAAGAGGGAGAAGGCTGCCAAGATGCCAACTCAAGAGGAGGCATCTGAGTATTTCTTGAAGAACAAGCAGGAGCAGCTTGGTTACTTAATAGCATCAACTCTGAGGATTGAGAAGGGATTGGCCACCCTAACTCAAAATCAGGAAAGCTTGGAGAGGATCATAGAACAAAAGTTCTATAACTTAGATGTGAAAGTAATCGAGATTCAGATCGCGGTGGAGGAACTACAAGATGACATGCAGGAGAGGAAGGGCAAGACTACAACCAATGTGTTTGCCAGAGTGCCTAGAGCCCAGAGGTCATCACCGTGCGATTTTCGACACAAGAGCAACTTCGTCTGCACCAGCTACAGCCTCAGTGCCACCAGCTCCAGCACCTACATCAGCTCCAGCACCATCTACATCAACTGAAGTCTTCATCCAAGGAGCCATCTCTACACCACCACCAGAAGATCAAGCCTGAGAGTCGATCTAGCACTATGCATTTTCTATGAACTTTTTGGTAACTTGTTGACAAATGGGGAGAAAAATGTATAGATCATAGGCTTTGAGAGAGAGAGAGAGAGAGTGTGTTGCTTTTGTTCTCTCTTGATTTATTTGGTGGTTTTTCAAACTTTGTTTGCTTTTGGTTGAGATACTATGCTTGTGAGACATTGATGATCATGTGTTTGATCATAAGCTACACTTATGCATGCTTGATATTATCCTATCTATCTTATGTGATCACTCACTATGCTTGGTGATGAGTGCATGTATTCATTGTTTATTATTTTGAGCGCTCCACCAAGATGTATGTGACATGGAAGAGTAACCCATGAGCCTAATTCATTGTGCATTTGCAGTCCAAAGCAAATCTAAAACTATGCACAAATTTAGGGGGAGCTCTTGCTTATCACATACTTCTCAAAACGACGATGTTATTTAAATCCTATTATCTTTTGTCGAAGCTTTGATCTATATGTTGTCATCAATTACCAAAAAGGGGGAGATTGAAAGTGCAACTATCCCTAGGTGGTTTTGGTAATTCACAACAACATATAGCTCATTGAGCTAATGCTATTCCAAGACTATTATTTCAGGAAAGCTCAATGAATGGCATGGCATGGATGATGAAAGTGGATCCCTCAAAATACTAAGGACAAAGGATTGGCTCAAGCTCAAAAGCTCAAGACTCTTCATTTTACATTTTAGTGATCCAAGATCACATTGAGTCTATAGGAAAAGCCAATACTATTAAGAAGGGATGAGGTGTTGCTTAATGAGCCTTTTGCTTCATGTGCTTAGTGATATGCTCCAAAACCCTCAACTACTTTCCCACATCAACAAAATGACCTAAACCTAAAGCCAAAATCGGTCACACCGATTCTTTCTATCCGGCGCCACCGATTCCAAAAGTCATAGCCACTGCCACAAAACCTAAGCAAATCGGTCTTACCGATAGGGATCTCGGTCTCACCGAGATGGGGTTGCAATCTCTCTGTTTTCCTTCATAACGTTTCGGTCCAACCGAAGTGAGCGATCGGTCCCACCGAGATTGCAATGTAAACTCTCTGTTTCCTTTTTGTAACATTTCTGTCTCACAGAAAAGAGCAAATCGGTCACACCGAAGTTTACTGACCAACTCTCTGGTTAGCTAATTACCAAAATCGGTCTCACCGAAGTTTGTGTAATCGGTCTCACCGAGATTACGTTATGCCCTAACCCTAACCATATCGGTCTCACCGAGATGCATGTCGATCCACGAAAATCACTAACGGTCACTAGGTTTACTAAATCGGTCCGATCGAGTTTAACTATTCGGTCCCACCGAGTTTGGTAAATTGTGTGTAACGGTTAGATTTTGTGTGGAGGCTATATATACCCCTCCACCTCCTCTTCATTCGTGGGGAGAGCCATCAGACTGAACCTACACTTCCAACTTACCATTTCTGAGAGAGAACCACCTACTCATGTGTTGAGGCCAAGATATTCCATTCCTACCATATGAATCTTGATCTCTAGCCTTCCCAAGTTGCTTTCCACTCAAACCCTCTTTCTACCAGATCCAAATCCTATGTGAGAGAGTTGAGTGTTGGGGAGACTATCATTTGAAGCACAAGAGCAAGGAGTTCATCATCAACACACCATTTGTTACTTCTTGGAGAGTGGTGTCTCCTAGATTGACTAGGTGTCACTTGGGAGCCTCCGACAAGATTGTGGAGTTGAACCAAGGAGTTTGTAAGGGCAAGGAGATCGCCTACTTCGTGAAGATCTACCGCTAGTGAGGCAAGTCCTTCGTGGGCGACGGCCATGGTGGGATAGACAAGGTTGCTACTGTGGACCCTTCGTGGGTGGAGCCCTCCGTGGACTCACAAGAACTGCTACCCTTCGTGGGTTGAAGTCTCCATCAACGTGGAGGTACGATAGCACCACCTATCGGAACCACGCCAAAAACATCCGTGTCTCCAATTGCGTTTGAATCCTCCAAACCCTTCCCCTTACTTTCTTGCAAGTTGCATGCTTTAATTTCCGCTGCCAATATACTCTTTGCATGCTTGCTTGAATTGTGTAATGATTGCTTGACTTGTCCTAAAATAGCTAAAATCTGCCAAACTATAAAATTGGGAAAATGTTAAGTTTTTTATTGGTCAAGTAGTCTAATCACCCCCCTCTAGACATACTTCAAGGTCCTTCAAATGTGTCCTACATTAGTCGGTAGTCGTCGTCATCGTCGTTTGTAGCAACCATTCGTTCGTAAATATTTTAGAAATTAAGCAGTAAATCAATTTAGAAATCAAACCATTGATGCAATCATTTAGCTAGACAGTTAATTACGTGTGCAATTAATTATGTCCATTTAAATAGATATTTTCGGCATCGAATCAATTTGGAAATTCAGTCATTAATGCACTTGGTAGCATGGTACGGTTTATTTTCATATGGTTTTTCTTGGTCACACTTCCCACCACCCCCTCCCACTGGTTTTCTTCCTCCCATTAAAAAAATCAAATCTTATTTTTTTAGAGTACACCAATGGCGTACACTCGAAAAACCAAATCCTTAAGGTGGTCTTGTTTCGTGGTTCCTTTGGTAGGTGCTGATTCAATTACATCACCTAAACAATAAGTAAATAAGAATTCAGAAATTGCACCATATATATGAGATCACTTCCCTCAAAGACAGAAGTAAGATTTTTCTCGATAACCTACCAAAATAAAATAAGATATTCCTTCATAACAAATTGCTAATCCCCCGTGCTATGGCATTTATTATTATCATTATCTCTACTATTAATTGACAGTCACAAGTTAACGCATCCATGCGCTCCTACGGAGGGACGTCGTGCATGACACGATGTAAGATGTGGTGGCCGGGCCTAACCCAAGCGCGATGCTCGAGAATGCCAGGGCGTGGATCATGGCATCGAGGACGGCCGTGGCGGGAGGCGGGTCATCAGACCGCCATGTGTACGCGATCATATTATATTTCTTGTCAGTCAAATAGAGAGCTAGACGCTACTTTCTCAAATCAAGTGGGTCCATTTAAATGTCAAGAAATTCGTTAAGGGAATGTGTTCTACATTACTTGGTAGTCGTCGTCATAGTTGTTTGTAGCAGCCATTCATGCCAACATAATTTAGAGATCGAGCTCTGAATCAATTTAGAAATGAAACCATTGATGCAATTAATCAGCTAGACAGTTAATTACGTATGCAATAAATTAGGTCCATTTGAATAGGAATTTTTTTCGCACCTAATCAATTTAAAAATGGAGTCAATAATGCAATTAATTAATTTGTTAGACAATTCTTTATGCATATGGATAATTAGAAGTAGGGACTTTTTCCAATTAGTCAGATAATTAATTGATTTGGTTGGCAGTTAATTAGGCATGCAGAGAATTAGGTAGGTCGTTAATTTTTTGTGTACTTAATCAATTAAGCAAGCAGTTAATCATGGTGAATCATTTTGAAAGTGCTCGTGGGCAAAAATGAGCTACGGGTTCTCAACTACATGGCCAAGCACCGAGCACCGCTTGCCAACATGGACAACTGCCACCATGCATTCGCGACATGGGCGACCTAGCGTTCACCAAGATGGATGAAGTCTATGCTCCGCAGGATATCCACACGCTGAGGGTTGCCGAAATGTTCACGGGTGAGGACAACACTACACAACACTAGCCAGGTGGTTCGTGCTATAATAAAAAGGAAGAGTGTTCCAAGAACAAGAAGGAAAAAGAACTAAAGCCACCAAGTGGTGCATGGTGTTGGAGAAAGAAAGAGTGTTCCAAATAATAAGAGAAAAAAAGAAAAGAAGGAGTATTCTAGAAAATAAGTAGGAACGAGAACTAAAGTTGGAGAGGAAGGAGAAAGAAGAAGATGAGGCGTCGATGATGAACACACAAATACTGACGCGGTGCTGGTTGGCACCAATGAAACGGGTTGGCGACGAGGCGAGGAGTAGAAGATATAGGGAAAGACGAGGAAGAGAAGAACGGCAATTATCCCTTCTAGCATAGGTGGGATGGAGGTGGAGCTTATTGGTGACTAGGAATACGTTCATGTTGCCACTCTCCTCTAATGTCAATTTGCATTTGCAAAGTTGAATGGACCTTTGAGAATAAGGCCTCGTTTGATAGCAAAGTATTTTCTAAGTATTTTAAGAATACTATAGTTTTGAGATTATCATAGTTTTATTTACAACAAGCTGTTTGGTTACCCCAGATAACTATGTTTTTAATACTGTAGTATTGGGCAAACTTTAGTTTTTTCCTTTACATAAAAGAGGAACTCCATACCTCTTTTCAAAAATAGAGCTGCTGAGTGCTCAAAAGCAACGACTACGCAGCAAAATTTACAGCGTTGTCCGACAACAGCCAAACAGGTTCTAAATATTGTGAATACTCCAAAATACTCAGTTTTGGTAAAACCATGGTACCTCATACCTACATGCAAAATTACTGCAATTTTTGATAATTTGGTTTATATAATACTTTGCTATCAAACACGGCCTGATCCCTGTAGTTATTTGATGTCGTGTGTCAATAGTATGTGTTAGTTTAACCCACTACTATATTGTAAACATGAAAACTTTCATCCTTATTGCAATGCACGGTGAAGATGAGGTGGACATCATCTGCTTTTAAAGGAGGTGGCTCCAGCGAGAAAAAGACGAGAAATGTCCCACTACGGCGGGAAACCGGTCGGAAATGAGAGGTTCCGACAGAAAAAGGAAGGTGCGCCATTGGATGTTTTTTTGTTGAACCCGGGTGTTACAGATATTGCGGATAGCCCGTAGCAACGCACGGGCGTTCTGCTAGTCATTTCATAATTTCCATCCACAATTCTCTCACGATGAATGTCATGTACGGTATGAGTAGGATTCTATGCCTGCAGCACTAGAATGCTTCTTATGGAAAGAAAGAGTCTTTTCCCGTGCATGATCTCTCCAATGGATCATCATCATCGTGTGATGAGAAAAAGGCTAACTACTAGCCGTAGAGGGATGCTACCCGATATATATGCAGATATATATGGCTGATTGCGCCCAAAACTCTACTGCCGTTCAAATGGATAAGGCAAAAATAATTGGTTGGTTAACTCTTGCACAAGGCAAAATTAATTGGTTGGTTAACTCTTGCACATATGTATCAACCCCCTTTGATGGATAATGGACAGCACCAAGCAATACAATGAATCATCGACACGACAAATGTGCGCAATATATACAACCCCCTCAACTTGTCATGAACTTTGAGGCCAGCTTCAACCACCAAGTAAGCTGCGGAATAAACGCGAACATGTACATATGGCACATGATTTAGCGTGGAAAACCCACATAAACTTGAGCAAAGAAAAATCAAATGAGGAATCGAAACCATTTCATAATTTTCATCCACGAATTCTCTCACGATGACATGTGTAGTACGAGTAGGACTTGTATCAGCATGCCGCTAATAGGCTAGCAAACAATGCTACACATACGGGGTGTTTACGGATTGAAACATGTCAGTTTATGAAAAGAAAGAGCATTTCCCATGCATAATATCTCCAATGGATCATCATCATCGTGTGATGAGAAAAAGGCTAAAGTGCTACTAAAAGTAGAAGAGATGCTACCCCATATCTACGCCATATGCATGCAGATATGGCCGAGATGCGATTGTGCCCAAAAACTCTATCACCGTTCAAATCATTAAGGAAACATTAATTAGTTGATTAACTCCTGCATATATATATTGATAGAAATTCCCATAATAGATCCTTTAAATATTGATAAGGTATTATCAATCATATGGGCAGGGAAGACCCCCTGAAAAAAAACATTAAAATTTTAAATAAAAAATTAATATATATATATTTATATAAATAAATAAATAATAATATTAAGCAATGTTGAAAATGTAAGCAGCCTTGGCATGTATGTACGCATACACTGGCACAAGGATTCTTGAAGGCAGAAGAAGCTCTCAAGGGTACACAGAGGCCAGCCAATTATTCACCGAGAGACAATGCCACGTGAAGAAACCAAAGATTCCTGAAGATTGAAGCTTGTCGGCACTCTCTCACACTTTTCTATATTATTAGAAGGACACGCGTGTACCCTAGTAGGACACGTGTGCATACTACCGTGTGTAAAATAAGTGAAGGAATGCTCCCGAAGGCCTCCCTTGCAGCCACCCTCGCGGCTATAAAAGGAGACGTTGGGCTCAAGAAGACAACACAACAAGAGACGGGAGAGCACGAAGCACTCAGAGCATCGAGACTCTCCACCAGAGCACTTATAGCCGCGAGGGGTGGCTGCAAGGGAGGCCTTCGGGAGCATTCCTTCACTTATTTTACACACGGTAGTATGCACACGTGTCCTACTAGGGTACACGCGTGTCCTTCTAATAATATAGAAAAGTGTGAGAGAGTGCCGACAAGCTTCAATCTTCAGGAATCTTTGGTTTCTTCACGTGGCATTGTCTCTCGGTGAATAATTGGCTGGCCTCTGTGTACCAGTCTTTGCTCTTCGGTCATACAGATCTTCATGCGATTAGCCTTGAGAGCTTCTTCTGCCTTCAAGAATCCTTGTGCCAGTGTATGCGTACATACATGCCAAGGCTGCTTACATTTTCAACATTGCTTAATATTATTATTTATTTATTTATATAAATATATATATATATATGTTGGGGAGATAACTACTGAGGGTGAACCGCCCTGGAGGGGCCGGGTTACCCTCGTCCAAGATCAGGGCCCATAGAGGAGGCCCAGAGCCCAAGGCGAATTAAGGGTCCGTGATGTAAACCGCCTTAGTATTGTAACTTGTGCTGTAAGATAAGAGAGAACAGACCGAGCCGGACACTTGTATGAGCCGGATTGGGACTCTGTAGACCGGCCGGGCGTCAACCCGTGTATATAAGGGGACGACCCGGCGAAGTTAAGGACAGAGAATTCGAGGCTGAGGCGGTTATTGCTCCCTAGTCGCCGAAATCACATCAATCCCATCACAACTAGATGTAGGCTTTTACCTTCATCGAAGGGGCGAACTAGTATAACTCCGTGTCTTTGTGTCCGCTTTAACCCTCTAGGTTAACCCGCACGATGGCCCCGCGACTAAGTCCTTTCATGAGGACATCTGCCGTGACAATTCCACGACAGCTTGGCGCCCACCGTGGGGCTATCGCATCGATGGTTTGATGATCTTAGAGGGCAAGTTCGGAGGACTCAAGGCTATGCTGTGGCCGGATGACTAAGAGTCGTCGCGGCAAACTCTACATCGACGATGCGGATCGGGCCCCGAGGCCGCTCGATTGAGTACGGGTACCGGGTCCCCTTTGGTGGCATACACGTGTTCATCGGCAAGATCGGGCGAGCCAGGCCCGGCCGGACATCTGCACCGACCTCGTCGAGACGGCTCGCCGGGCGAAGAAGAGTCCTGCCCGGCTAAACCGCCGTCGAGCGTGATTTCGTAGGAGTCGCCCACGGAGACTACGAGGGCGGATCAACATCCGCGCGAAACGATTGTCTACTCTCGCGACGAAGTCGTCACCGGAGAAACCGAGTCTCCGTACCAGCCGCAAGATGGCCAGATCGGGGCTGTTCCGACGGTGAGAGTATTCCGGACCCTTTGATCTACCCAACCGGTTGGGATCTTCATGGCCGGTACACAAGCGACGCTTCACTCTTCGGACCGCATGGCGCCCATGGTCGCCGGTTCAACAGCGGTGATGGCAGCCGGGAAGGAGGCCTGTCGCCCGCCGCTCAAGTTTTATCGAGCTTTTCGACGCATTGGCTGTGCTCATGGCGTAGGCTAATCCGCCGGATCAGGACCTGCACAATGCGGAGATTGCAAAGGTGAGGAACAGATCACTAAAGCTAAAGCGGACCGCAGCCGCGGACGTGAGGATGGCGGCGAACGGGCCGCTTTGGATGCGCAGCTTATAGGCTCATGCTTTGGATCAGAGTGCATCACATGAAGTCATGAAAAGGAAGTACAGATCGCGTTTGCCTTCAGTTTTCGAGGGAAGAGAGCTCTTCAATACCCCAGGGGCAGGGACCAGTAATCCGCCACCGGTGGTAAACCGGCCGGAAGCACCTGGGATGGCGGCGCCGGTTCAGCCTCGTGTGATAGATCAGCCTCGCCATCATACCGGCGCGCCCCAGACTGTGCAGACACCTCCGGGTCACTACTCCAACCCGATGGACAACCTTGTCGCGGCTGCGGCATGATTGGAGGCGATTCCGATCGAGGGTGATTCACCACAAAGTAGAAACACGCCGGGTCAAGGAGCTCCTCAGGACGGCCCTGGCCCAGCAGGAAGCGTATTCATACAGTCGGGACCGGATCCACTCCACCCCCCGCCCCAGCCGGAGTTATAGCCGGCGCGCAGACGAACCGGCCGTGTCAAGCAACGCGCAGCACGGTCCGCCTCGAGGCAACAACCCGGTCGGTGGCTTCGAAGACGCTCAAGTGGTGGTGGACCGGGCCAGGGCACGTAGGGAGGCCGAGTTAACAGCACAACATGAGGACCATCAGCTCGCGCCGGTTCGTCCGACCATCTTCAAACCGGGGGTCACGTCCGGCTCATTGGGGATGCCTTGCCTCGTCCCCGCTTTACGCAATGTGCGTTTGCCCAAAGACTTCAAAGGGCCACGCAAGGTGCCCAATTATACCGCTGATTTGGCTCCAGAAGCGTGGATAGAAAGCTATGAGATGGCCATGGAGATGCTGGATGTGGACGAAGCTGCGTGTGCGAAGTATTTCACCATGATGTTGGAAGGTACGGCCCGTGCTTGGTTGAAAAATTTGCCACCCAACTCGCTTAGTTCGTGGACTCGATTCTGCACCGGTTCATTCAAAATTTCAAAGACACCTGTAAATAGCCCATGTCTGTGGTGGATTTGGCGGCTTGTGTCCAGGCAGAGGGAGAATCTACAACACATTGGGTGCGCCTTGTGTCGGAGGTTTTACATTCATCAGACCGGATCAACCCTGATTCCGCTATTTTAACCCTAGAAGCCAACTGCCGGTTTGAACCGTTGAAGTTAAAGCTGGGTCGCATGAAGCGTTTTTGCAATGACATGGGCACGCTCATGGGCGTTTTGGTAAAGTATGCTGATTCTGATAGTACCAAGGATCCCGAGTCTGAGGATGACGAAGTAGGGAAGGGAAAGCAGAATAGCAACTCCAGAGGCCAGCAGCACCATTCGGCAGGCAATGGAGGGAACAAGCGTAAAGAAAACGGTAACATGGGCTTCGTAGCCAACACCAACGCGCAGGACAAGGGTCAGCGGCGCAAGGGTAAGCAATCAAACCGGGGCGGTCACAATCCGGATCGTCTGAATTACATATTGAATCAACCTTGTCCGAAGCATGGGACGAAGGAGGCACCGGCGAACCACCTCTGGAAGGATTGTTATATTATGCAGGAGTTCAAAAATTCTAATGCTTTCCGGTATGATCAAGGGCCCGGCGGCGGTTCGTGGTCCGCCCGGTTACGGTGGAGGAAATTCCGGCCCGTGGTTCGTGGTAATCCGGCGGGCAAGGCAATCGAGTAATCGTAACAATCGTAACAATCGTAACAATCGTAACCAAGGGGTTACAATCAACAACAGCAGCAGTCGGGTTACCAAAGTAATCCAAAGCAGTTGAACGGGGGACAATACCACGTCTTTACCACCAGCTTGGACAGACGAGACCGAAAACTTCAGAAGCGGGCGGTCAGTGTTGTTGAACCGGCTGCGCCACATTACCTACGCTGGTCAGAGCAGCCTATCGTATGGAGCAGAGAGGACCATCCTCCTCGGGTTTACAATCCGGGTCAATTAGCCCTGGTGGTGGCGCCTCAGGTAGGAGGATACAAGTTTACCAAGGTGCTTATGGATGGAGGGAGCAGCATCAACATCCTGTACTACGAGACCTTCCGGCGTATGGGGTTAACGGATAGGCATCTTAGGCCGTCCAGCACAGTATTTCACGGTGTGGTGCCTGGCAAGTCGGCATACCCGGTCGGTAAGATAGCTCTGGAGGTAGCTTTTGGAGATGAACATGACTCCAGATCGGAAACGTTGACGTTTGAGGTGGTGAAAATTCAAAGCCCTTACCACGCCCTCTTTGGGCGGCCGGCTTATGCTAAGTTCATGGCACGGCCCTGTTATGTTTATTTGCAGCTGAAAATGCCGGGTCACAAAGGGACGATAACGGTTCATGGGAGCCGCCGGATCGCTTTGGAGTGCGAGGAAGGTGATGCGGCCTATGCAGAGTCGGTTTGTGCCACTGAAGAGCTAAAGTATTATAAAGACAATGTTGATCCGGCGGATATGACCCCTTTGAAGAAGCCAACTACAGAGCATGATCCGGATTTGAAGTTCAAATCGGCGGCTGAGACGAAACTTGTTGATTTTGTGCCCGGCGATTCGTCCAAGCAGTTCACCATCAGTGCTAACTTGGATCCTAAATAGGAAAGTGCGCTCATCGAGTTCATCCGTGAGAATCGGGACATTTTCGCATGGAAACCTTCTGACATGCCAGGTGTACCGAGGGAACTCGCTGAGCACACTCTTAATATTGATCCCAAGTACAGACCGGTAAAGCAGTTTCTGCGCCGGTTTAATGAGGAAAGGCGCAATGCCATTGGAGAGGAGGTTGCCAGGCTCTTAGCGGCAGGATTTATCGTTGAAGTTTTCCATCTAGAGTGGCTTGCTAATCCGGTGTTGGTCCTTAAGAAGAATGGCACTTGGCGCATGTGCGTGGATTATACAGATCTTAATAAGGCTTGTCCAGTAGATCCTTTCGCCCTCCCCCGTATTGATCAGATTATTGATGCTACGGCGGGTTGTGAGCGTTTGAGCTTTTTGGATGCATATTCCGGATATCATCAGATTAAGATGGCGGTTAAGGACCAGGAGAAGACGGCGTTTATCACCCCTTTTGGAGCCTTCGCTATGTGTCTATGCCTTTTGGGCTCAAGAGCGCCAAAGCAACTTATCAACGCTATGCATGTAATTGCTTGCATAAACAGATCGGCCGTAATGTGCATGCTTATGTGGATGATATTGTGGTTAAGTCAAGGGAGAAGGAAACACTGATTGAGGATTTGAGAGAAACCTTTGACAACTTGCGGGTGTATAAGATGATGCTTAACCCGGCCAAGTGTGTTTTTGGTGTTCCGGCAGGCAAGTTATTGGGTTTCCTTGTGTCCAACAGGGGGATTGAAGCTAATCCGGAGAAGATTACAGCTATCACCTCCCTGGCTAAGCCAAAGGGTATCAATAATGTCCAGCGTTTGGCAGGCCGGATTGCTGCGCTAAGCCGGTTTATCAGCCGCCTAGGCGAGAAGGCCATTCCTTTGTACCAGATGCTGAAGAAGACGGATCAGTTTGTCTGGAGTTCAGCCGCCGATGAAGCATTGGAGGATTTGAAGCGGCAGTTAATAACCCGCCGTTCTCGCCGCTCCCATTGACAAAGAGCCGCTGTTATATCGTTGTCGCTAATGCCAGGCGATTAAGCGTGGCCATCGTGGTGGAGCGGAAGGAGGCAGAAAGGAGTATCCGGTTCAACGGCGGTTTATTACATCAGCGAGGTCCTCATTGAGTCTAAGCGAGATATCCACATTGGCGTAAGCTGGTATATGGGGTTTTTATGGCGTCGGAAGCTAAAGCAATATTTGTGGGCACCCCATCACGGTGGTCGATTCAGCTCCCTTGGGTGATATCATACAGAACCGGAGGCAATCGCCGGATTGCTAAGTGGGCTATAGAGTCAGCCGCACGGTTTAAGGTATGTGCCTCGGACGGCAGTAAAATCTCAGGCACTTGTGGATTTCATTAATGATTGGAAGGAGTTGCAAGCGCCTGAAGAAAAGCCGGATCATACCTATTGGACCATCCACTTTGATGGGTCCAGCAATTGAGGGCTCGGGGCTGGAGTCGTATTAACTTCCCCGCGAGGTGACAAGTTCTGTTCGTCCTCCGCTTAATGTTCCCTTTGTACTAACAATGCAGCTGAGTATGAAGCTTTGCTCCATGGTCTCCGGATGGCTAAGGAAATGAATCTCAGCCGGGTTAAATGCTTTGGTGACTCGGACTTGGTGGCCCAGCAAGTATCAGGTACTTGGGATTCCAAAGATCCACTCATGGCTGCATACCGTCGGGAGGTGGATGTTGTTGCAGGGTACTTTAAAGGATATCAGGTGGACCATGTGGATCGTCGAAAGAACGGTTGGCCGATGCTTTAAGTCGGCTGGGCTCTCAACGTAAACCGGTCCCGCCTAACGCCTTCCTTGATGTATCGCACAATCCGCCGCTTAAGCTTCCCGATGAAGTTGATTTGGCTATTCCTGATCCGGAGGCTCGGTTGGTGGCGGCCTTGCATGTCATTCCGGATTGGACGCTCCCTTATTTGGCATACATGAACCGGGCGAGTTACCGTAAGATGAGACGTTGGGCCCGGCAGATAGGTCGGCGGTCTAAGTCTATGACCATTGTTAATGGCGAAGTTGCATCATTGCGATTAAGGTGTCGTGGGCGTCTCAGCGTTGTGTGTCCCCTGAGGAGGGCTGTGAGATATTGCGAGAGATCCATGAAGGGGACTGTGGTCACCACGCCGGTTCAAAGTCCTTGGTGGCCAAAGCGTTCCGCCACGGTTTCTATTGGTTGATCGCCCATGCCGATGCGTAAGATCTGGTCCGACGATGTGATGGTTGCCAAAAGTTTTCCAGACGTGCTCATGTACCGCCCAAGAATTGAGGATGATTCCAATTACTTGGCCGTTTGCGACTTGGGGCTGGATATGGTCGGACCTTTCAAAAGATCCAAGGACAAGAAGACCCACCTGTTGGTGGCGGTTGACAAATTTACAAAGTGGGTGGAGGCGAGCCTGTTAGCAAGTGTGATGCGCCACGGCGGTTCGGTTCATCAAAAGGTGATTTTCCAGTTTGGGTTTCCACACAGCATCATCACGGACAATGGCACCAATTTGTCCAAGGGAGTCATGAAGGAGTTTTGTGAACGAGAGCACATCCGGCTTGACGTTTCTTCAGTGGCCCACCCGCAGTCCAATGGTCAAGCGGAACGAGCTAATCAGGAGATCTTGAAAGGTATCAAACCCCGGCTTATGGTCCCTTTAGAGAGGACGCCGGGTTGTTGGGTGGAAGAGCTACCATCGGTGATATGGAGTATAAACACTACCCCTAACAGATCCACTGGATACACACTGTTCTTTATGGTCTATGGAGCGGAGGCGGTCCTTCCCAGCGATATCCGTCACGACTCGCCTCGCATGGCAGCCTATGTTGAGGCAGATAGCGAGGCCGCACGGCAAGACGCTTTGGACCGACTGGATGAAGAGCGAGATATGGCGGCTGCTCGTTCGGCGGTTTACCAGCAGGATCTTCGCCGGTATCCACGATCGGCCGGTTAAAAGCAGAACCTTTCGGGAAGGAGACTTGGTGCTTGGCTCATTCAAGACCGTAAAGATATGCACAAGCTATCCCGCCTTGGGAAGGGCCTTTTGTGGTCAGCCAGAATCTGTACAACGGGTCATACTATCTCGATTGATGTTCGAGAGCGAAAAGACTCACGCACGCCGAAGAGGAGACCAACGAGCCGTGGAACATAGCTCATCTTGACCTTATTATACCGAGCCATCGGCTCCACTTATGTACATATTAAGACAATGTATATATTATGAATAAAAGCAATAAACCGGATCCTAGGCTAAAGCGGGTATCTGCTCAGAAAAGTCCGGTTTGGGCACATGGAGTCGTTGTCACAAAGCGCCTCCGCTTAACCCTTGGTCTTGCTTTTCGTAAGTTTTTGTCACTTGGGGGCTTGGTCGTGTCCGAGCCAATGCAACACCTTTTGACGGGCGAAAGCCACCAGATCACTTGGGGACATGGTCACGTCTGAACCAGTCACGCCTCTTGGTCGGCCTAAGGCCATAGAATCACTTGGGGGCCTGGTCGAACCCGAACCATTGCCATGCCACTTGATCGGCATAATGCCACGATTTCAGTTGGGGACCTGGCTGACTTGAACCATTGCTACACCTTATGGGGAGCTTGGTCCTGTCCGACCATGGTAACACCATCTGATCAGGCTCAGTAAAGCCTCTTCTTGCAAACTGTTTTTATCATTGCCTTTGCTTCTATGTGGTCTGCATACTAGTTATTTGATTTTTATTTGCCTTCTTCAACCGACAACCTTTTTCAACCGGTTTCAAGTTGTCAGTTAAACGTTCGGTCCATTTTTTTTTATCCGGCGATTTTGTTCCGGTTTGATTTTTCCTGTTAACATCCCATTATGGAGTAACAGGGGGCTTGTCATGACCCGACACGGTTTACACGGTAAACCGGTATTATAAACACAGGAGTCGTTCTCCTTTGACGGTAATGGTTTATACAACCTCCGCCTCAAGTTTGGCTAAGCCAACTGCATGCCCGACGCTGGCAGGTATTTTTTGTATCATAAAGTTTTGATCATATACCTCAATATTTTCTTATATAAATATATAGGCGTCACAAGCCGGCTGGTGAGGCAAGCCGCCGTGGCGGTTTAAGAATTTGTGATTGCAGGCAAAATACATTGAAGGTCTCAATACTTCAAACCAAAGTATCAGCACCTCCGCGCAAAAGTTACAGACGGAGGGCATAAAGGCATGTTCAAAAACAAAGTGCTAGCTATTCTATTACAAAGCCTTCCAAGGCCCAGTGGTTCGCATGGCGTTGTGGCTAGCAGCTTCTGATGCATCACCCGGCTCGACGGATTAAGCTTCCTCGCCGGGTTGACGTGAGGAAGAGGGGGCGTTTGGCGCCGGTTCAACTTCTTCCTCCTCATCACCCAAAGCCCGGAAGTCATTGGTAGACCAGTCAATCCGGGTTAAGGCCTGAAAGACAGCCTCTTCACTTATAAGCTCAGCCGGATCAACGTCGAGGCATAAGTGTGCTTACGGATTGGAGGAACAAGGCTCAGACTTCAGGAATGACAAACTCCACCCGCTTGTTGTTTGCGTCATAAAAAGAGCGGTAAACCGCCAGTTGGCTTCGCTGCCGATTGACTCGCCAATGACGCATCTCCTTTGTTACTCGTTTGAGCGCCATTATCAAAGGCTTCACCGTTCTCTTGAGCGCTGGGGAAACCCTTGGCTATGTCAGCCGGATCAAGGTCTGCTATCCACGCCTTGGCGCGAGTCAGAGCCAGTAGAGTGCCAGCCCGGGCCGCGGATCGCTTCAACTCTTCAAGCTGCCCCGGAACCATGGACAGCCGGTTCAGTGTGTCTTTGATCAAGGACGGAGCTGTGTTGTCGTACGATGTGGCACATATGACTCATTGGCGCCGTATACAACTGCTCAATCGGTGTAAGCGGCCTTGAGCTTCTTCCGCACATCGAGCCCAGATGAGCAATACGCTTGCCTCGCACCTGTGTTCGCATAACCTCGAAAGTTAAACCGGCGGCAATATCAAAACAGGTGTATTCAGTGCAAATTTTCTTACCAAAGATGGCAGAGGTCATGGCATGAACTTGGTGCTTCAGTCTGGTAAGCTCTTCAGTCACCGGTTTAAGAGCTGATTCAGCATCTTCCGCCCGTTTATCAAACCGGCCTTCTCGGTGTCCCACTTGGCCCGCTCGGAGTTATACCCCTCTTTCAGCTGTTCCATAGTGGCCAAGGCAGTTCTCAATTCATCCTTGGCCTTGGTGGTTTCTGCTTGTTGAGTTTCTAGATTGGCCCGAAGGTCTTTGAGCTGCACGGTTTGCTGGTATATTTCATTCTGATAACAAAGGGAGCATGTTAGTTGTTTCATTATAAAGTCCCAAGCTCAATACAAATATTCAACTTGGCACTTGGGGGCTAATGGCTAGTTGATCTCAGTTTGTTATGGGGGTACAGAAATTTAGTGCCGGTTCAACTATGCTAGGTTGAACCGACCCTTGGGGGCTACAGTACTGCAGTTCAAGGTGTATGGTTTCTATACGAAGTTAAGTGCCGGTTTGACTATGACAAGTTAAACCGACCCTTGGGGGCTACTACGCAGTAAAAGTGAAAGACAGGCATAAATCCTTACCTCATAGCGGTCCTTCATGCGATTTACGGCATCAAGCTTCAAGGTCACGGCTTGTGTAGAGCCGGTTCAGAAAGCCGGAGTGAAGTTCTTGGGCAGAGAGGTTGTCGTAAGCTGACAGATCAGTTTTCCCCTTATCTTTACTCATAGTGGCAGACTCTTCCTTGGCGCTGTGTTTGGCTAAAGCGACCGGTTGGCCAGGAGTGGTGTAGCCGGTGCCCGTCACAATAACATCATCATTTTTGGCCGGGCTGGCCGGATCGGCGGTCTTCTTTGGGCTTGGTGCCTTCATGCTCTGGCTCGGCGGTTCAACAGTGATGACCCGCTCTGTGGCCGGACTCGGTGGAGCAGGATGCGAGGTTTCCACTTGGGCCTCCGGTTCGGTTTCTGGCGGATCAGCAATGTCGTCTCGGTACAACTCGCCAGAGCTGTTCTTCGCGACTTCAGGATTTTCGCCCTGCTGCCCTGGGGTCTTCTCCGGATCAACATCTGTGGTAGGCTCAAGGGTTTTTGCTTTTTTACTCAAGCGAGCCTTGGTGCTGCAGTGTTCAGAATTAGAGTAAGATAAATCGACCAACGTAAATATAACCCGAATTGGCGGGACAGAAGAATGATACTTATCCTGCAGCAACTTTAAGCGGAGGCAGTTGCGTGGTTGATGAACCGCCAGAGGAGTTGGAAGAGGCCTGATAATTCGGGTCAGACGGATTGAGAGGACATCGGAAGAAACCCTTTAAGGGATAACATTTTTCAGGAGAACAAGTCACCTCTGGACGACGCTTCCGGGTTGGTGTATCTGGTAAACCGGAGGAGATAATCTGTTGACCACTGTGCCGGGTCGTGCGGCGCTCTTCAGCCTGCTGTGTCTTCAAGGAAAGATTTGGATTCAAATGAGCATAGGAATGAGATTTTTTCACTTTCCGGACGGCGCGACGAATTCGTTTAACCGGCACGAGGTCGGATTCGGAAGAAAGAACGATTACCTCAACATGGTCGGCATGGCTGGCTTCAGCATCATCCTGGGAGGTAAAAATTGTCAGTAAAAGGGACAAACTACAAGTAAGAAGAAACACAAAGTGGAGAGCCGGTTTTACGGCGGCTCCCTCGTAAGGATATCAAGTTTTACCTCAGCTTCGGATTCTTCGTCTTCCGGCGGATCAGCAGACTCGGCGGTTTTCTTGCCAGCCTTTTTGGTAGCCTTGGACTTTACACGCGGAGCCCGGGCCGGTTTGGTCCGCTTCCAGAAGGAGCTGTTAGCCTGTGAAGTAACAAGGGTTAATGAATATCAACAAAGTATTACGGGCCCGAAAAGCGGTCAGCAGAGCCTTACCGCAGGCGGTTTGTTGGCAACACAGAATGGAGCCAACCCGGTTAGGCTGCAGACGGAGATCGGTTCATCAAGCATCCTCTTTACAGTCTCCGTGACCTCAAGTTCAGTTATTGGTAACTCGTGACGTCTTTGAGGGTCTTTGAGGCTGCCAAGATATTCGTGCATCAATCCGGCCGGGCGGCTTAATGGCAAGATGCCCCAAGAAACCCAAAGATCGCACAAGGTCCACACCGGTTAGTCCATTGGCCATTAGAGCCCGGAGTTTAATGATCCGAGGCGCAAAGTTCTTCCGCTCTGCGGCGGTTAAGCGTGAAGGCAGTGGATGATTGTTGCCGAGCCGGTGAGGACGGTAACCCGCAAAGGATTCTCGTTAAGGTGAGCAGTGTTCCGGCAGTAGAACCAGGTTTGGTTCCAATCTTTTGGATGGCTGTGGTGTTTGGCGTGAGGAAAGTCTACTTCCTTCCTCTTCTGGATTGAAACGCCGCCCAGCTCTGTGTTGGGGCCATCAGAAAATTCCGTACGACGGTTCAAGTGAAAGAAATCCCGGAACAGCTCCACAGATGGTTCTTCTTGAAGGTAGACTTCACAGAACACTTGAAAATTGCATATGTTTGACACGGAGTTGGGACCAATATCCTGTGGATGGAGTTGAAAACTGGCAAGGACATCCCGGAAGAATTTTGATTCGGGTGGGCAGAATCCCCGGTCTAAGTGCTGCACAAACACAATTACTTCTCCTTCTTGCGGATTGGGAGGGCATTCGGCATCCGAAACCCGCCAGTGGAGGACATTTTTAGCAGCTAAAGCGCCGGTGGTGACGTATCCGCTGAGTTACGTCTCGGTGGCCTTAGACCGGACCCAATTGCACGCTGAGAATTGCGGGGCCATTCCGGAAGACTAAAACTGCGAAAGGGAAAACGGTTCACCGTTAAAAGGTTCAGGCACACTATACAATGTTAAACCGGCAATTTGGCGGCTAGTTTCCAATTCCGGTTTAACTGAGGACTAATGGAGTGACGGATTAGCTATCAACAGTCAAACCGCCAAAAGAGAGAACTGAAAAATCTACTAAGTGTGGACGGAAACAGTTTCCACATGCGAGTGGAAGTAATCTAGATCTACCGAAGTTTCAGTAAGAAAAACTTCTACGACCTATGCGAGCCCCATAAAGAGCAGGAAGGTTCGGGCGTGCTAAACTAGAGGATCTGAACAAAAAGGAAAAAATGCATAAAGAGTCAAATTGACGGCGGGGCAGTCACCCGCACAGGATGTATGGTACGGTTGAGTTATACGGCCATGGCAGAGTAGGTATGAAGAAACTGATACGAACACCTATGAACTACGGGATGAACAGGATCTTCAGATGGGATCTAGGGCTTGAAAGGGACCTTACCTGATGAGCAAAACCGCGGAGGAGCGCCGAGAACTTCTGATACGATCAGGTTGATGCAGCGGCCCGGCGTTGACGCGGCGATTGGAAGGTCGGAGGCGACGGCGGAGCTTCAGGGCTGGAGCGTCGCGAGGAAGGAGAAGAGAAGAAGAAGAGAAAGGGGCCTGCCGGTCTATTTATAAGGGACCGGAGCAATTAACAGGCGCGAGAATCGAGGAGTCAGCGGCGGACGGCGCAGCGGTCGCCTCGATTTCCGGGATAGCATTAAAGGAAGGGAATCTTACTGTTTGGATTTCTTTATTAAAGATGACGTCGAGGCGCCCTGACACGGGGATCGGAGGATGACATCACGGCGGTTCAAGCAGATGGCGGTTTACGAATTATGAAGGGAGATCAAGAGTTTCCTGAAGATGTTGAAGATTAACATGAACCGGTTCAAGTCAATCTGGGGCCTAATGTTGGGGAGATAACTACTAAGTGTGAACCGCCCTGGAGGGGCCGGGTTACCCTCGTCCAAGATCAGGGCCCATAGAGGAGGCCCAGAGCCCAGAGGCGAATTAAGGGTCCGTGATGTAAACCGCCTTAGTATTGTAACTTGTGCTGTAAGATAAGAGAGAAGAGACCGAGTCGGACACTTGTATGAGCCGGATTGGGACTTCAGAGACCGGCCAAGGCCAACCCGTGTATATAAGGGGACGACCCGGCGGCGAAGTTAAGGACAGAGAATTCGAGGTCGAGGCGGCTATTGCTCCCTAGTCGCCGAAATCACATCAATCCCATCACAACTAGACGTAGGCTTTTACCTTCATCGAAGGGGCCGAACTAGTATAACTCCCGTGTCTTTGTGTCCGCTTTAACCCCTCTAGGTTAACCCGTACGATGGCCCTGCGACTAAGTCCTTTCATGAGGACATCTGCCGTGACAATTCCACGGGTTGACCATATGATTGATAATACCTTATCAATATTTAAAGGATCTATTATGGGAATTTCTATCAATATTCGGGTCGGGTATAGGTCCTCCGCGCCCGAATAATTGATAGCAATATCAATATATGCAATGTGGGCTTCATTCAGGCCGCCCATGCCCTGCTATGTCCATATGATCATCATCATTTAATGATTGAAATCATATTTTTCATCACATTCTTTCTTTATTTCTTCAAAATTTTCATCCATTTCTTGCCTTAATTCTTTTAATATTTCCTCCTTTAATTCTTTCTTTATTATCTTTGAAAATTCTTCAAACCTTTTATCCATTTCTTGATCCATGTATTCACTGTCTAAAGGGTCAAGCCCCTTTAGAAGGCATTCTTGATATGTCTTATATTTTGGGGATTCTTCCTTTTTTATATTTTTGAGCTTGATGCCTCCCCCTTTGTGGGAGTTGGTGAAGCAGGTATGCCTCTTTTCATTTGGATATAGTCTTTAGCCTTTGGGTCAATATAATAATCTGGTCCTAATACCTTCCTTGCCCAAAGTAAGGCCTCATCTATACTGTAATATCTTTTGAATGTTAAATCTCGTCCATTTCTTTTTGCATCTATTTTTCAATCATAATATTTTCCCATTCCAAATATATGCCAGGTTTATTTCCATCGAATATAAGATATAGAGTTTCTCCTTTTGGTATTTCAACCTTTTCTGGCTTTGGCACATTTTTGTTTAATTCGTTAAAATATTCAGCCAAATTGTTGAGAATTGATAAAAAATATCCTTTTTCCTCTCTTTTGAGAGTATATTGGAACCAAAAGTTATCCAATATGCATCTTTGAGCTTCATCAAGCTTGATATGGGCTTTTGGCTTGAAATTGAATGTATTTGGCTGGAACATTTTCAGCCTATTTTCTTCTCCAAAGAAGAGATATTCATCCTTGTTGGCGAATAATCCTCTCCTCATTTCTGCAAATTTGATGCACGAGAAAATATGTCGTAAGGTATTATCCTTCCCTTAATATGCTCAAAAATAACTTTATAACCATTCCCAGCTATAGTGTCTTCAAATAAAACCCATCTTCCGTTGAGCTTTTCTTACTATTAATTTTATTGTAATATCGACATATAGCTTCACAAATTGCTCAAGATCAGAAATTCTTTAAATCCTAGACATAGCCTAAATGCATTTATTGCATTTACAACTGCAAGGATTTCCCTATCAATATTATTTACTGTCTTTAACTTATAACTTCCTGAAGCATATCTGCATATTTTTTCATCTGATTTTGGAGAGTATTTATTAGGTTTTTGTTTTAATATAGCACCCCATCCTACCTTAGATGCATCCGTTTTAATTATAAAATAATTGTCTTCTAGAGGAAATTCTAGGGGTTTTAAATTCTTGACTTTTTCTTTGATGGCCTTTACTAATTTTATATCTTCAGAATTGAAGTATCTTTGACCATTTTTTCTTAATTTAGCATATAAAGGTCCTGCTAGCTTAGCTAAGTTATCTATATAGTTTCGTGCATAGTTTACAATTCCTAAGAATTGCTGCAAAACCTTTTTATCACTCATATTATCAGGAAACTCTAATATTTTCTTTGCAATATGATCTTGTAGATATATCTTTCCTTCTCCTATTTCATGACCAAGGAAATTTATTTTCTCTTTGCAAATTTCCATCTTCTTTTTAGATAGTATGAGCCCATTTTGTTCTACCTTTCAAAGAACACTTCAAGATGGGCTATATGCTCTTTGTATGATTTTGAGAATACTAACAAATCATCTACGTATACTAATATAAATGCTTGATTCTCATTAAATATATTTTGCATCTTTCTTTGAAATAGTGCAGGTGCATTCTTTAAGCCTAATGGCATTACTAGCCATTCATAATGGCCTTGTGGACAAGTAAATGATGTCCAAGGAATAGATTCTTCAGCCATTTTTACTTGCCAAAATCCTGCCTTTAAATCGAATTTGGAGAAATATTTACTTCCTTGTATTCTGTTAATCCATTCTTGCTTATTAGGTATGTTGTATGCATCGTCAACTGTATTATCATTAAGCCTTTTAAAGTTAATTACCATTCTAGATTTACCTCTAACTTCTTCAACATGATTTCTAACTATAAAAGCAGCAGATCGATGAGGGCTTCTGCTTTCTCTTATATCTTTTAACTTTAATAACTCTTCAATATGCATTTTGAACTCTTCGATATCTTTAGAAGTAGCTTCTATTGGTCCTGACTTAATTATATAATCTGGATTTATGATATTTATTTTGCAAACTATAGAGTTCTTATCCCAATGCTTCATTGGTATTTCTCCAATAATTTGTATGCTTTCTAGTCTTTGCACAATTTTATCTATATCCTTTTTAGATTTTATATCTCTATACCAATTTGGAGAGAATGATTGCAACCCAATGCATTCTGTACATGTATTTTCTATATGATATTCTTCTATGGTCTCACTAAGTTCTTCGTCTTTACAGAATTCAAGGGGATCTGGACTTGTGCTATATTCATCATCTAAATTATATATTTCTAAATTTTGCAAGGACTTTCTTTGTTTTCGCACTTTAGATATGTATGGAACATTATCTTGATAAGGGATAAATGTTACCCCCTCTTCATGTATGATTGTGGTTTGTAAAGATTGTTGTAAAAATCTTAACCCTATTATCATGTCATCATTTATTACTGACAAATCTCTTATTGTAATTTCATCTATTATATATTTTGTGCCATTTATGTAAGCTTCAATATTATATGCTAGCTGATTATGGATCTTCTTTATTCCTGACATATCGGTAGATACTTCAGCTTTATTATCATCTATAGTTTCAACTATTTCGGGACATCTCGTAAAATATTTATCATGGATGATATTCTTAGTGCAACCAGTATCTAATAGTGCCAGTATTTTATATAAAATTTTTGGCTTCAGAACAATCTTAACTGGGATCCTTATTCCTAACACTTCTTTGAATGGTAATCGAACAATATATTTGTTTCCAAAACTAGTAATTGCATCTTTCAATTGTATTAATTTGTCTCCTTTTTTATCCCTTACTGTTATCATTTACTCTTTCATTTCTGTGTTTTTTGGAACATTATCATTTTCCTCTTTACTATTTTCTAAGTCATCTTTAAGTTTTTCTAGCTCTGCTTCTAGCTTATTTATTCTATTTTCTAAATTTCTAACCCTACTGGATAATACTCGCTCTTCTGGTTCCAATTCTATCTCTTGTCTCCATTTTTTATTATTGGCTCTTAGACATGAGGCACATGCTTGTTTTAAACACAAGCTACAAGTGAACCTATTATCTTGACTTGGGTAATATATACAGAAAGCACATTTTATGTTATAATCACCTTTTCCTCTAATCCAATCATGTTCACAATCTACTTGGTTCATCATTTCAATTTTTAAACCGGCTAAATCATCTATTAGGTCTATTTCATCTTCACTTGATTCATATTCTGGAGCCTCATTTTCTACTTCATATGTTTCTATAATTGAATATATTGACTCGTCGTCTTTTATTTCATCATCACATACTAATATATTTTCATTAACGCTATCTATAATTAACACTCTCTCTTATTCTTCATATTTGCTAGAATATCTTTTCTGGTCTTTATTAGGGCAAGTTCTACTTAGATGATCTGGTGAGTTACATATGAAACACCTGCATGCTTTATCATAGGTTTTCTTAGGATTGTATCTTCTTACATTTCTTTTATGCAAGAATGGGGCTCTATTGTCTGATCTTCTTAAGAAATATCTTTTCTTTGTTCTAAAATTTCTATTATCTCTCCTTTGTGGTTTATAATATTTGTTTTTCCTATGCCTTTCTTCTCCATATGTAAGTGGTATTTGGACTATGTTATTGCAAAAATTATAATCTGATTTCTTCATAGATCTTTGGGCTTCAATACTAGTACACACCTTTCTTAATTGTTTGAAAACAAATGTTACAGCTTGAGATATATTTACCATGTCTCCCGCCATTTCCTTTTTATATTCTTCAAATATTATTGACCCTAGGGGGTCAGGCAACTTATTAAAATATCTTTCTACTACGCCTACATTAAAACCTTTTTTAGCAGTAGTAGCATTATACAAATAATGCTGGGAAAACTCTTTAATACCTTTCCAGCTAGTTAATGTTAATTTTTCTATTTCTCTTAACCTTTCATTTTGCAATGAGGTATGACCTAATTCTGGATCTTCTGCTATGATCATATTTGAGATAACATTCGCAGTTATTAGGGTTACTTCCTGCCCTTTTTAATTCTTCATATTGACTAGGGTATGATTCTACCCATTGTTCCCAAAGAACTTTTACAGATTCTCCTAAAATGTTTCAAGATATGTTAACATATCTTCTACCTTAGTGCCTATGCTATACTGATTTTGTATATATTTTTGTACTATTAAACCTTTCCATATGCTGATTATATTCGCCAATCTATTGGATCATGAGCTGCTAGGTTTAATATAGCACCATCATTTTTATAATTTTGGAATTGCACTGGTTTTTCAAAATCTCTTCTTTTAGTACCCATGTATCTATATTGTCCTGGGATATATGTAGGCTGATAATCATCTTTTTTCTGGAGGCCATTGTCCAAATTGTCCTGGTAGGTCTCTCTCATTCTCCTTCTCTTTACAGATGATTCTCCATATCCCCTTCTTCTTTTACCACTACTTTCTACATCCATGGCTTCCATTGCATTGTCTAAATTATGTGGTCCCACATCATCTAGTGAGTTATAGAAATCACTATTTTGTTCTGAATCATCATATCTTTCATCTTCTAACCACATTTCTTTTATTAATTCCTCCTCTTCCTCATAACTTTCTAATAATAACTTATTATTGATATCCCATTGCTCTTCTTCACTAATAATTTCTTCTTTTTGAATAATATTCTTATCTTTATTATTATTATTATTGATAGAATTTTTATTAATAATAGCATTTGCTTTTCTTTCTGCAGATGCTATAATTTTATCTTCCATGCTGGAACTACTAGTGGCAGACATTTTATTGTTTTTTAGTTTCTTTAACCTTGCAATTTCTCTAATGATAAATAGTTCTCTTTCTCTAATTTTTGGCCAATCCTTTGTCATAGAATGACTATGTTCCCATTCAATATGCTTTAGTTTCTTTTCCCAACGAATTATTTCATCTTCTAAATTAGCCTTTTCCATGCATTCAGATACACCCTTATTTTTATCATCATTAATTTCTGATTCTGACATAAAAGATTCAGGGTCTTCTATTGATGCAGCTTTATAGTTCATAAATCGAATACTGCTACTTCCTTCACAACTTTGATAGCTTATGTAATTTTCAGGTTGCTTTAATTCTTTTTTCTCTATTAATTCACCTATCTTCCATTCTTCTCCAGCTCTTTCTTCAGAACCAATTTTAAGAGGATTCATAAACTTTATACCTTCTGATTGCATACTATCAATTACGTCATTCACATTTACTCTATATCTGGAGCTACTTCTATTAGTGAGCCTTCCTATAAATTCTATACTTACTAACAAATTTGTTCCTTTAAAATCTTCATAACCTTTAGTTTGGAAACCAAAACTCATTTTTTCAATAAATTCTTTTACGGGCATCATTAGGTCTGGAGCTATATAGGTTATTAATCTATTTTCATTCATGTCTCCTTCCAAAAATCCTAATGCTGCTTTGTCTACAGATTCCCATCTTCTGTCTAATAAAGTTATCAAAACCTTCGCACCTAATTTCTTCCTTGTCATACCTTTGACTCCTATGATATACATGCCTTGATGAATATATTTGTACCCACAATATTTTAATTCATTTTCAATATTTTTGCTTACAATTCTTAAATCTACCGGATGTGTTAACACGCTTAATTCTACTTCTCGAGATATTCTGTATAGACCACTCTTACTTTCAAACATACCCATGTGATATACTTGTTGTGGTTTTATTTTTCTTAGGGTATCTTTCTGATATCTTTCTAGATCTCTTTGTATGTCTATAACTTCTTCAATGCTATCAATATCATCAGCTTTGCATGATAATCTATGCTTCATGGCCAGAGGTCTTGAATCTTGCCTTACTAATTGGAGGGTTTTGTCTCTTCTAAGGAAGCCTTTAGATACGTCCATTTTTGTGAATTAATATTTCTAGTAGAGGCAACTATTCCAGATGATGATAACACAATTTCTTTGTTGCTTTCAACACTTTTTAGCTTATCTAATACTTGAATTAATAGTTGGATGATTGTGTTATTTTTTCTTATTATTACTTTGGAATCTTCCTTTGGGGAGTCGTGATCGGAGAATCCGACAGGAGGTGACAGGTATTTTGCTACTTCGTTTAATGCTTGAGTATATTCAGTCATAAAATTATGAGATAATCAAAGTTTTAACCTCTTGCACCAACTTTTTAATTTCAAGTATATCTTGTCTTGTATCAGTGCGTGGGAGTGACTCTTTGCCTTTACTTAAGTAACGACCTATTGACAACACTTCCTCTTTAATATAATCGTTATTCTTGCAAACTGTATTCTATCTTGCTTTTGCTTCCTCTAGCTTATGTAACGCTAGATCAATTTTATTATTCAAACCTGAATACTTATCCGCAAGTTTTTGGTATTCTTTGAATAAACTTTCAAATTTTTGGTCTAAATTATCTTGTCTTTTTCCCCAAGATATGTAAAAGTTATATATCAAATCGACGATCGTATTTAATCGGCTATGAGATGAATGCCGATATGCTCTTCGAAGGATTTACTCTATACCTTATATTTAGATTTTCCTTAGTATTTATTACTTTACCTGCGCTAACTTCTAAGTTTAAATATTTTAACCTTTCAATGATTAAACGCAGGACCTGATACCAACAATATATGAAAATAATATATTTAAATAATTTTATTTAGCTTAATATGTGATTGGATTTTGATTAGGTTAATTTGGGATTATGTGAAAGTGGTAGACAGGTATGCTTTTTATCTTGAATAGTATTTACTATTCACTAGGTAGGGCACTATTCACAATAGTGCTCCACTATTGAATACACTATTTGGAATAGTATTCCACCATTCACAGCAATATTTAATTCAATATGATTATCTTCACGTTCTAACTTGATTATATATTTGATACAGGATCTATTCTGGGCTGGCGAGGCCAACAAATCGACCGACAAAATGTACGCAGTGGTGTAAAATCCTACTCAAGATTTCACCATATTTATCATTATGTTGTATCAGATGTAGCTAGTTACGTTCACTTAGCAGTTTTAATTGCAAATTTATGGGTTAAATTCCTATCGTCTTCCCAGGCAGTTCCAACCGAAGGGAACACTTCTCTACGGCCATAAGGTTCTCATTCAAACGCCACTCTGGGCTACACAGAGAACTACACACGCAGAGGTTTCTCCTATATGATCCCTAGCATAAGAACTCGTCCCATAAATTCATAAATAAAAGCACTAAGTGAAACCAAGAAATTACATCATTTCAACAACATAATTTACATATGGTTTTCCCTTTCGGGAGGCCCCGAAGGGATTACATACAACTAGGAAATTACCTTCAAACTCTTGGCGAACTAAGCGTCTTCTTGGCTATTCTACTAGTAGTGGTGGTGGCTAGACTACGAAGGAAGTGGTACTCTGGTGGAGAGTCTCGATGCTCTGAGTGCTTCGTGCTCTCCCGTCTCTTGTTGTGTTGTCTTCTTGAGCCTAGCGTCTCCTTTTATAGCCGCGAGGGGTGGCTTCAAGGGAGGCCTTCGGGAGCATTCCTTCACTCATTTTACACACGGTAGTATGCACACGTGTCCTACTAGGGTACACGCGTGTCCTTCTAATAATATAGAAAAGTGTGAGAGAGTGCCGACAAGCTTCAATCTTCAGGAATCTTTGCTTTCCTCACGTGGCATTGTCTCTCGGTGAATAATTGGCTGGCCTCTGTGTACCAGTCTTTGCTCTTCGGTCATACAGATCTTCATGCGATTAGCCTTGAGAGCTTCTTCTGCCTTCAAGAATCCTTGTGCCAGTGTATGCGTACATACATGCCAAGGCTGCTTACATCTTCAACATTGCTTAATATTATTATTTATTTATTTATATAAATATATATATATATATATTAATTTTTTTATTTAAAATTTTAATGTTCTAAGCATGAGTATAGAATAGCTTATTCTACACCCTCTAGTAACGCTATGTAGAAAATCTAGTAAAACAGTGTACAAAATGTAGTAATTAGGAAAATATTTTTTTTTATCATCAAAGTTTGTAATTTACTACATTTTTACGAAAATTACTATATTTTACATAGTGTGTTACTGTATTTTGTATGTACCGTTACTGGGGTGTAGAATAAGCTATTCTACATTCACGTTTAGTTTAGCGTTACTATATATATATATATATCGAATCAGGTTTACATCATCATGTGAGGGTCAGTCTAGAACACACATATTACCCATTTATAAGCATGGATTTCATAAGAAACGTCAAGTTAATCCAACGTTATGTTGGATCTTTATACCTTAAAAGGCTGTCAATGTGGGGTTTGTGATAACACTCTGGGTATCCCAGCCTGAATGACTCCCTAAGGGTTGTATTTAAGGAGGAAATCAAGGGTTTGGACAGTCCAGGGAGAAATGGACAAAACGAACAACATATCAATTTTTTTCCTTGAGTGAATAAGGACTCTAGAACCACCTAACAATTGTAGCCCAAAATTGCATGTGATTGGTTCAATAATAAGGTGAGGCACACCTATATATAGCTTGAAAGGGATTATAAAGTGGTATCATGTATATTTTGTCATGTCTTCATGCAAGGTGGCTTTAAAGTGTTGAAACTTCAGTTAAGGTTCCTTTTCATTCCTTGTGTGATTCCATCTTCATACTTGATCATACCCCAATGAAATTGATGGAGTAATGGACATATGGCCCCTTTTATGGTTGGAATTGTTTTCTCATTTGTTGTTATTTACACTTGTGTGGTGATGGTGTGGTGCACATCTCATTGCTTGCACATGTTTAGTTTTGCATGTCACGTGATTACACTTTACACTTTGCACATTGTGAATTATTAGACTATTTTTGTTGGACCAAACAATTGCATCATTGCATGAAGGATGTACGTATAATCTTACTGATGATATTTGTGAGAATACTCTATATAAGGAATGGTCGCTTATATTATGTCATGTATATTTATGAACTTGTCAGTTGTTTTGAGGCACAATTGTTATGCATACTTTTGTGTCCACCGAGCCTTCAAGCTTGCTCGCAGAGGTTCACGAGTTTGGCCGGGAGGCTTGGGTTTGGCTTGTTCAATCTCCAATCCTAGTGAAAGATACGTTTCGTTATTTTAAAATGTTCTTTAAATATAAAGAGATGTGAGGCATGCGTAGTTCTTAACAATAATGATTTTTTACATCATACAAAATGACAATGTATTTTTGAACAACCGAATTTTGGTATAACAATTCCATGTCATATAAACCATATATTAACAAAACTATTCTTGGTCAAAGTCTCGTCCAAACGAAACATAATACATTCTATACAAGGGGAATGACGGGAGTATTATTTTCAATATTCCTTTGCCGACAATACATTATTCCAACACGTGCACGCACTAGTAGAAAATAGGGCATACGTTCGGGCCTGGTTAGCCCATTAGTCCCGGTTCGTGAGGCCAGGAGGCCTGCCGGGCCTCGTGGGGCCATTGGTCCCGGTTGTTCGTTCTTTGGTCCCGGCAGGAACGAACCGGGACCAATGGGCCTCGCTCCTGTCCCACCACCATTGGTCCCGGTTGGTGCCCTAAGCCGGGACCAAAGGGAGGTCTTTAGGACCGGGTCAAGCCATGAACCGGGACCAATGAACCAGCCAGGGGAGAGGGCTTTTGTGTGTAAAACATTAAAAGCAAAAAAGAATTTTCGTAAAATAAATAAAAAAACCAAAAAAAGAAAAGAAAATAAATAAGTAGAAACAAAATAAAATAAATAAGTAGAAACAGAAAAAACTTTAACAAATAAGTAGAAACAAAATAAACTTTAATAAGGTAAAATAAATAAACTATAATAAAATAAATAAAATAGCAACAGTAAGTAGAAACAAAATAAAATAAATAAAGCAAAAAAGAAAGAATTTTCATAAAATAAATAAAAGAAGCAAAAAAAAGAAGAAAATAAAAAAGTAGAAACAAAATAAACTTTAATAAATAAGTAAAAACAAAATAAACTTTTATAAAACCTCTAGTATTATTGAAACTAAAATTATATAAAATTTATGCAACTAAAATTATCAAAGTATTTTCTGTTCAAAACATTCAATGAAAAAAGAATTTTCATATAGAAATTTTTTGTTAGAAACTTTAATAGCAAAAAGAATTATCATAAAGAATTTTTTGTTAGAAACTAAAATAACAAAATATGTTTTTGAATATAATGAAAAAACACAGTAATATTAAATAGCAGGAAAAAGAATCACTCAAAAAATCTATTTTTATAGTAAAGCTATTCAAAAACTAGTGATTCACACAAATTTCCAAAAATTCAAATTTAAACTATTCAAATTAGAAAACAAATGGCACTAACAGAAAGTTTATAATTTTGTTACCTAAAAGCAAAAAGAATCACTGAAAAACTAGTAAGTATTTTGTTGTAAGTAGAAACAAAATAAAATAAACAAAGCAAAAAAAAGTGCCACCTAAAGGCCACCACGGCCTGAATACGACTAGAAAACCAACAATGGGCCAGGATTCAGGCCCGCAGTAGGCCCACAGACACATACAGTGTGTTTAGGCCCGTAAGCCTGCATTTGAGAGGAGCTCGAGAGGGCAGCGGGACTGGGGCTTATAAACCACTCTCTAGCTCCCTCAACTAGCGAGGTGGGACTGAATTTTCGTGCAGCGACGCTGAGCACAGGTTTTAATCCCGATTGGTGGCACCAACCGACTAAGCAGGTGATTATTCGTTCGTGCCAACAACCGGGACCCATGCCATCCTTTAGTCCCGGTTGGTGCCAATGCCATCCTATGCCATCCTTTAGTCCCGGTTGGTGCCACCAACCGGGACTAAAGGATGCATTGGTCCCGGTTGTTGGCACGAACCGGGACCAATGTTCACCAATCGGGACTAAAGGGGGGCACTGGTCCCGGTTTTTGGCACGAACCGGGACCAATGTTCTATTTATATAATCAACACTTGTGAAAATTTTCGTTCAGTTCTTCGATCCCGCCCCGACGACGCCGCCAGTTGCCCTTCCGCCTCGTCGCTTCGCCTCCGACGCCGTCCCCACGCCGCCTCGACGCTGCCGCTGCCCTCAAGGCCACCTCGCCTCGACCACGCCTGTCGCCGCCTGTCACTGCCGCCGCTCAAGTGAGCCCTCCTTCCCCGCCACCGCCTCGCCTGCTCTCGCTTGCCAGCCGCCACCGCCCCGGCCTGCTCTGCTTTGTTGTGCGCCGCCGCCGCCACCCCGGCCTGCTCTCTGGTGCTTTTTTTCATACACTTTTTTGTTCATTGATGTATGTATATATGGATGTTGTATGTATATGTATATATATGCAGATGTATGTATGATCCATGGATATGTATGCATTGATGTATGATTTTTTTTGTTCATAGAATTTTTTTGTCAATTTATGTATATGTTATTAGGTTATTAGTTGTACTGTTAGTGCATTTTAGGAAAATAAGAAGAGGAAGAAAGAAAAGAAGAAGGAGAAGAGAAGAGGAAGAAGTGGAGAAATAAGTAAGAAGAGGAAAAAATAAGAATTTTTTTAAGGAGAACAAGAAAATTCTTTTTTTTTCTTCTTCTCCTCTTTTTTTTCTTTTTTTTTCTTCGATCTTCTCCTCCATTCCTTTTTTCTTCTCCTCTTTTTTTCTTCTTCTTCCTCTTCTTATTTTTTATCGGGTATGTCGTTGTCGAAATACACCCTCCCCGATAACTTCGACATGAGGGGGGGCGATAAATAATAGAACTACCTAAACTAGTTTATTTTTAGTAAGTACTACTTTATTTTATTTATAGTAAGTGCTTAGTAGTTGAACTAGTTGATTTAATAAAACTACTTTATTTTACTACAGAAGTAGTTTATTTTTAGTAAGTACTACTTTATTTTATTTATAGTAAGTGCTTAGTAGTTGAACTAGTTGATTTAATAAACTACTTTATTTTACTATAGAAGTAGTTTATTTTTAGTAAGTACTACTTTATTTTATTTATAGTAAGTGCTTAGTAGTTGAACTAGTTGATTTAATAAAACTACTTTATTTTACTATAGAAGTAGTTTATTCTTAGCGAGAAAATTAATAGAACTAGTTTATTTTTTAGTTCAAGCAATTATTCCCGCATCGACGCCGACGATGCCTATCCCGATCCTCGCTGCCGACTCGGCGGAGGAGGCCTGCTTGATCGTGAGGGGCCATGTCCGGACCTGGCTCTGCCTGGCTGGTATTGGGAGGTGCTACCTTCCGGGGCGAGGGTTGGTGAGGAGCCAGTCCGTCGTTGACCCGATCCTTGTTTGGTGGCGGTCGCGTGGGCGATGTGACGGTGCCGAGGCTTCCGGACACCGCGGAGGTGGTAAGTCACCGTGTTAGCGAGGAGGACGAGCACGTCCGTCGCTACATGGTTGCGTTGGAGGGCAGGTTTGACAATACCTGGCAGGTTCTTCAGGGATCTCACTGGAGCTATGATCCTGTGATGGTTCCTTCTCTTTGGGTGTCCATCGCCCGCGCCGATACCCGTCGGGCGCTATAGTTCTAGCTGTATTAGCGATGATATATGTATGATAGTATTTGGGGTGTATTAGTGATAATATTTGACGATGTACGACGCAGGAGATGATGTAGTTTTGCTTATAATTGAATGCATACTAATTTTAATACTACTTTATTTTACGATTTGGTTTTGCTTATTGAATGCTCAAATTGGAAAACCACTCCTACTTTGAATGCTAAAATTGGAGAGCACTATGCAAGGCGTATGCATTTGATTAGTTGATAGCTCATAGGGTTTTTGTTTTTGCAGAAATCTAGGAGCCCCCTTCCGACCTCGAGGTGAGACTAGCCAAATCTCCATGTCAATATGAGTCCTATAAGATATTTTGAAATGTTTTTGCTCATATTTTCAACCATTGAAATGTAATGACCATCAAGTTTGAATGCTCATATGAAGTAGATAAAAACATGTATATTTCCGTTCCGGCAAATTTCAGGCGCTCGATATGTCCTTTTTTAGGAAGATAATTAAACGATATCTCGGGTTGACTTTAAGTCTGTCGAGTCTCCACCATATATGAGAGGACGAAGAATCCCGACTGTTATCCTGGGGGTAGCTTCTCCTTCGTTCCCGTGTGCTAGACAATTTGGTGTAATGCACTCGGGAACGAAAGGAGGAGCTACCATCACCGACGGTTGCAAATGTCAGAAAGGAATCAGTGAGGGAGAGTCTCCACCATATATATATATGAGAGGATTTAAGAATCCCGACTGTTGTCGTAGAAGCTTCTCCTTCATTCCCGTGTGCTAGACAATTTGGTGTAATGCACTCGGAATGAAAGGAGGAGCTACCATCACCAACGGTCGAATATGTACACCACGTGAGCTGAGAGTTTTCAAGAAAAGACTCGACAGACTGATAGTCAACCCGTGATGAATAATAATGATCTAGTTTAGGTTTTTTAGCACATATATTTAATTGTACAAGTTTAATATTTGAATTATGAACATAGGAAATGTCGTACTCGGACGACGAAAGTCTCCCGGGGGAGTGCGACTGGTGCCACGACGACCGAGGTATGTGCGACAGGTTCCTTCAGCTGGACGAAGATCGGTGCTTCAGCATTAAGCTCGAGGAGACCTTCGATGTTGAAACGGTACGCAATGACGACAAGTGTTTTTTTCGTAATTAAGCATGACTTCAACTATTTCAATGTGTACTTTTCATCTTTTACAATTCGACTAGCTTATCCCATGCTATGCAAGACGCTATGTCTTGGAGAGGATGGGTTTTGAAGACCATGAAAGTATGGAAACAAAGAAAATTCACCTAAGGACCCATCATGGTATGGATTTTGAAGTAAATATGTACAATTCTGAGAGCGTAACCCATTTTGGTTGCAAGAATTGGGAAGCACTTTGCGAGATGTATGTTTTTATGAGGGTATGCTTGTCACCATGGATCTTGGTGATCCTGACACCGCAGAAGACAATTTGGACATTTCGGTCCTTGTTGATACGCTTCCAATTCTTCCCCTATGTGAGCTTCTCAAACATAGTTATTAAGTAATTTATATTGTTTATTTCAAAATAGTTGATAGCTTATTTCCATTGACAACTTATTTTCATTCTTCAAAGAATGTGCGGAATATGGTAGACAAAACCCACTACACCGATGGCTCTGAATTAACTTATCAGGAGAAAAATCATCTGATCGCATTTTGTACTGATCTTGAGAATTACAATATCTACAATCAAACTCCTTAACATTATGGTCAATACGTGTCACTAGTGCACGTGTTGAACTACGGTAACTACCATGGAGATATCCTGGTAAGATTTTTTACTATTACGACATCCGTGCATACTAACTAGTACATCATTGCTAACTACGAAGTTATTGCTATGTTTTTCAATAGATAATCCTGAATGATTATGTGCCTCATCTGATGTATCAGCATGGACGCCTTGATGTTTTGAACATACAGCCAGGTCATCCTACGAATCTCAACTGTCCATACCGGATTTCTAAAAGAAGTGGAGACATGACAATCAAAGAATGGAAAAAATGTATGGACAGCCGTAAGGAGGTTCTTGGAAGCAAAAGGAAGTGAAGCGAAAGAATTGGAGACAGGATGATTTCCATTCTCCATAATGGAGAGTCAGGGTCTATATTGTTTTATGCTATTTTACCTTAAAGAGGGTATTTAGGTCCTACCTAATACTGATGATCATGTGCTAAGAACAATTAAGTAGGGTTGGTTCGATGACTATGAGGATGATGATCGTATAACTTGTTATTAATAACGAGTAGAAGTTGTATGATGATGATTAGTAGGACTTGTTATTATGATGATGCATGATGCAGCATGAAGAGTTATTATATATCACAGTGAAATTAACATGGTTTGGATTTAAGTGACCCCAACATGCATGTGGTGCATGTCGAACGTAGTACAATCCAAACTTTATCAATTTAGTATTAGTATTACTTTCTACATGCACCACATGTTGTCTTCACTTCAATCTAAGCCATGTTTAGGCATAGCAGTAGTGTTGGTAAACCAAGCACGGAGATAAGAGAGAACACTTCTCTCTATTAGGTAGCTAACAACCTAAATTAACCCCCAAAACCCCTAAACCACCCCCTTTAAAAAAAACCTCAGCTCCTGCCAGCTGCTGACGCGTGGATGCCTTTTGGTCCCGCTTGGTGCCACCAACCGGGACCAAAGGCCCTCCTGCCTGGCTCGCCACAACGGCCACGTGGAGGCCCATCTGTCCCAGTTCATGTAAGAACCGGGACTAAAGGCCTAGGGCTTTAGTAACGACCCTTTAGTCCCGGATCCATAACCGGACAGATGGGCCTTACGAACCGGGATAAATGGCCCTTTTTCTACTAGTGACGTCGGAAAAAGATTTGTTTCAATCTTTAAAACATACTTTAAATTTAAAGAGTTGTGAGGCATGCGTAGTTCTTAACAATAATGTTTTTGGCACACCATCAATAAAATACTTTTCATTCTATTTTTATAGTAGTTAGTAATTTCTTAGAGGTACACATTGCATATTCATCATGTTTTTCTAAAGCTCCTAAAACTCAATTATACAATTAAGCAGAAAAGCCCAACCCGAGGCACTCTTGTCTTTTCACACCTACATCCTTAACTGGTCAACAAAGACAAACTCCCTGGGCACTAGGCAAAAGCGACCATTTCAGTAGTGAACCGATGAAATTATTTCTTATTATAAATTGCATTAGAATTTTTGTGATGTACTACCTCCGTCCTGGTTTATTGGTCCCCTTCGCATTTTGTGCTCAATTCTGACCTTAGATTTAACTAATAAAATGTTAATGCATGTAACCAAAAATAATATCACCGGAAACTATATTCAAATATGAATCCAACGACATAATTTTTTATAGCATGCGTTATTAGTTTCTTACTAAGGGGACCAATAAACCAGGACGGAGGTAGTAACTTATTTCCAACATTTTAGGGGTCCACTTGAAATGAATTGGTATAGGTTGAACAATTTTGTACATTTTTGGTGTCCAATATTGTTTATGAGTACTATTTGTGAATGAACATTGCATTTATAGTCATGGTACAATATTTCTGTACATTTTTAGAGTACATGGTAATAATATCTAGCAACCAAACTTAGATTGTGACATATAGAAGTAGATCTTGAAATGTCCAAAGCGTCATTATCAGTTTTTGAGCAAATTAGTATAGGTTCTTTCCCACTTGCATGGATGAGACGGCATGGACTTCATGCTCAGAACATTAACCAGCTAACTTGACAATAGAGGCAGGCAGCAGGCCAATATAACTGGCTTGAAATGGATTGATTGTTCGACTAGTCAATCTGTAGACCATCATCGTCTTTGCATGCCTGGACTGTTGTTCAACTTTCTAGAACAGAATCGTATCAGATAACACAATATCACCTTTTTTTACTTTTCATGCCGTGATATTCTTTTTTCAAACTATGTAGGAGGATTGCATGCCAAGATATTCATTACTTACTCTGTTCCTAAATATTTGTCTTTCTAGAGATTTTAACAAATGACTACATACAAAGCAAAATGAGTGAATCTGCACTCTAAAATATGTCTATATACATCCGTATGTGGTAGTTCATTTGAAATGTCTAAAAAGACAAATATTTAAAAACGGAGGGAGTAGTACTAGTTTACGTGCCCTGCCTAGTTCTTTTTTGACTATATATAATTGGGAAACACTCACAATCCACCGACTAATTATAACGCAACGCGTCCTATGGGGTCCGCTCTCCCTCCCCTCCTTTCACATCTACATCAGGGACGAGGCACGAGCAGCCGGTCGTCGCCGCACCCATACGATGCTGCGATTGGAGAGCGGCGCCTCTCCGCTGCAAGAACAGGGAGGGACATCTCCGGCTTGCTGCATGCCATTTTGCGACTCGCAGCAAGCAGCATCACCCATGTTGCGATCGCAACATCACCCCTGCTACGATGTGGTCTGGCAATGTGTAGCTTTAATTTGCAACACAAACGTCGTTGGGAAGGGGCTGCTACGTGAACATGGATCTGACTGTGCAAGCCTGCAAGGCTGCTGGTTACTAAGGAGTTATCACTTGACCGACGGTATCGTCGGCCGGGAACTCTATTTTCCTTCGAAAATATCCTCATATAGGATACTCGCATGACCTAAAAAAAGAATAATCGGATCGTGGGAACTGGGAACGAGAGTTTGTGTGACTAAACAAAAGGTCAAAGTTCATCAGAAAAACAAAAGCAAGGAGCCAAGACTATTATAAAGAAGTATACACATACGTGCAGATCCTCTCGCCGGTTCCTCGTTAGGTATGTGGAGTCGCTCCCAGGCTAAATGTGGAAGGAGCATTCGTCGATGCCGATGATGGGGCATCAGGTGCGGGTATGATCCTCTGTGATAGTGATGGCAACATCATTTTCTCCGCTTGCCGGTCCATTTTGCACTGCTCCGGATCTCTTCAAGCTGAACTTTTGGCGTGCCAAGAGCGTTTGAACCTTGCCCTTTAGTGGTATACTCTCCCGGTGGATATTGAGACGGACTGCATGGATATAGTCAGGTTAATCTAGTCGTCTGCTGTCGACAGATCGCCACAGGTGATGATAGTAAAGAAAGTCAAAAGGGTCTTTGCTAAAAGGGATGTTTCTATTGCTCATGTAAGTAGGAATCAGAACGCTGTTAGTCACACCCTTGCTGCTTTTGGTCTTATGGAAGGCCGAACCACCATTTTGTTGCGCTCTAGGCATGCGGATGTTCCTCTGTTGTTTCCGACGAACTTATCATTTGTTGAGCATCGAAATCCCCTCTTAGGCTAGTCATAGTGCGAGTAAAGTAACATAACTAGCAACGTAGTGCACTCCAAAAATATTTTGCTTATGTGGCAAATAGTTAGTTAGAGGTGGTAACATAATATGTTACTGTAACATAACGCTTTCTAAGACAAGATGAGTCTACAAGCTAATAAATGAGACCATCTATGACACTACTATTATGTTACTTTGTACTACCAAAAAAGGTTTTTGCCCCAATTTATATATAAAGCAAACCACCACAGCCACAAAGTTTAACACAGGTCCACACACACACACACACACACACACACACACACACACACACACACACACACACACACACACAAAGGTAGCACGACAGATAGTACAGAAGGGTTCTGCTGAGGGCACAACTCAACAAGACCTGAAAAAAAACACAAGGCGGTAGCACCACAATGAAGAAGCTAATCCGGCTCAGGTGGTGGCGGAGAGAGCGGCAGCACCAAGCGAAGAGCCATCACACCGAGATCAACAATGATGATATTGATGGTGTCCTGGTGCTGGTGACGGCTAAGCGGACGTCAAAGCTGCAAGTAGCCACATATTTTTAACACCGCATCAGTAGCACGCCGAGGAGGAACACGCTGGATCATAAGCTTATTCCGAACCGTCCAAAGCGTCCAAGCAAGGACCCCAATCGCCCCGCCACCTAATGTGGCGACCCGGTGGGGGCGACGCCTAGATCTCGGCAAAGAGGTACGGGAAGTTGGTGTTACACCAACGACCACCGACCACCTCGCGGAGGCAAATCCAGAGGAACTCGACGGAGACACACGAGAAGAAGACGTGGTTTGAGTCTTCTTCAGTCCCACACAAAGGACATGTCCCATCTCCCCGGGCCATTCCGTTTTAACACCTCCACACCGGAAGGAACCCGCCCGCAGATCCATTGCCATAAGAAGATCCTGATCTTCAGAGGGAGTTTGATCGACCAGATCGTCTCCAGCAGGGGCACAGGTCCAGGAGTGGCAGCGATGGCCCGATATAGAGACTTCGTGGAGAATTTGCCCAAGGGCTCTAGGTGCCAGGATAGGCGATCGTGCGCCACCTCCAGGTCCGGCTCATGGAGCGCAACGGCGTCCAGGAGCTCGTGCCAGGCGATTAATCCCGGGGACCCAAATGGCCGCCGGAACGCGAAGAGGGGCAGACTCAACTGAGACCCAGGGGTCCACCGTGATGAAGAACATGTCCGGGAAGCGTGCCGCGAAGGGAGAAGCGTCGCACTATAAAGGTAGTAATTTAGGCTAGTGCTATATGCATGACACTAGTCCAAGTTACTTTCCACTATGACCAGCCATAACTCTGAAAAATAAGTGTACGTCAACCAGCAGAGTGCGTTGGCTCACGCGGTAGCTCCCGCGTCGCCCTCCCCCTAGGGCGACTCGGGCGGAGCCAAGAACGCCGCCGCCGTGAACTCCCTCCTCCTCTCCCTCCGCCGCCGCCGGTAGACGCCGCCGGGCTAAGCTCGGGGGGCGACGGCGGTGGCAGGGGATCTCCTCTCTCCCGCAACTCCGGCTTGGGGAGGGGCCCCTAGGCGTGTGGTGGCGTGGCCGATCTGGGTTCTGCGGGGTGGCGGATGGCTGCGGCAGGTGGCGGGTGGTCGGCCCGTCCTCGGACGGCGGCGGCGTGGGCTGCGGGCACAGTGGCCGGCCTTTTCGGTCGGCGGCGGCGGCCATCTAGGCTGTGGTGTCGTGCATACTGCCTTAAAATCGGCGGCGGCGGCGTGGAGGGCCTGGTGGTCTCGTCGGTGGCACCTCCGGTTCGATCTGTTCTGACCGATGCAACCAAAAGTGGTGGTCATCTCTTCCATCAGAGGTGGTCGGCCTGAGGCTAGGTGTTCGGATCTTCGGATCCGTGATCCAGTATTGGCTGCGAGTCGGGGAGACATAGTTGCCGGTGAAAACCGAGCCGACAGCAGGCGATGGCGGCGTTCAACGTCGTTACTTTGATGAAGGCATCGTTGTGTGACCTATGTCGACCTACTCGTATTGCTCTGGGGGAAACCCTAGGATCTGGTCTTCCAGATCGGACGATGGCGGCACTGCGGTGGCGTTTCTCTCTTGGGTCGTTTGTGGAGCAATGCTGGTGGTCAGTGGCAGGAGGTGGAGCGGCTTCGTCTTGCACGGAGCTTCGGTGGAGATGTCAAGTCATGCATGGCCGACAGGTGATATGCTTTGTCATGCCTGGTCGGCAGGTGCTACGCACGACAGATCCTCTAGAGACTTCAAGTTGTGTCGGTTGGTGGTGCTTGGCGGCATTGATGCTGAGGTGTACCGGCGGCGACCGCGACGTGCTCAGCGGTTCACGTGCAGGGTGGTGGTGCCCCGTTGGGCGCCGTGGTGGCGTTGACGGCAGTTTAGACCGGGCAAGGATGATGCATCAGTACACTTGTGAAGATGAAGTAGTGGCAGTTGGCGGCGGCGGCGGCCTCTGAGAGCGCGCCGGACCGGTGTGTGCCTCATACCCGACATGTGGCTTGGTTGGGGCCTCAGGTCTCAGATGTTAGGCTTGCCTGCAAGGTCCGTGGTATTAGACCCGGACTATTAGCATCACTTCATCAACTGGATAGAAATAGCGACAGTTGTCGCCTAGACGGCGGCTTCAGACTTAGACGGTGGCTTCAAACTTACAGCTGTATTTCTTTATAAGGTCTTTTGTGAATAATTAATAAAATGACGCATGCATCGTTGAGATGTAGAGGCCGGGAAATACAAGTGCCGTTTCTGTGGAAAAAAACTACGTAGGTACGCCCGTTTCTGTGAGGGACGAGTCGTCGCCAGCGACGCGCCGGCAGTCACTTTCTCCGGCGATCGACTAGTAGACGCACAGCTCAGGGATCTTCTTGTTCGAACAAGCAGTCAGCCAACTGCTACGCGCCAGGAAATCAGTGAGATACTACTAGTCATAGATAGATGGGGACGAGGACGACGATGGAGCTCACCGGCGTCTGCGTTTCACACGGGCGCAAGGCAACGGCTGATAGCGATGATTGGTTTGACACGAATCATCTTCGCGGCCAGCCACGCACGCACCTAGTCCATTGCTGGCTCTGATTTCCAACTCCGGCCGGAACATACAGCACGCTCAAGTTACCGCGATGCCGTCGTCGGCGGGTGGGTGACCAAGCCGTGACTCTAATATTGCGTCTGTGCTCCTAAAGCCTTCTCCCAAACGCACCAAGGCACAGCGAGGCCGTATGCATCGTCCAGATGCAAAGGCCGGAGGTATTCCTCTTTTTCGAAAAAAAAAACCAAGGCACAGCGAACTAGCTGAAAATCTTTCGAAATGACAGCAGCCACGTCGACAACCGATGCAACTTATAATAAGCTGGCCAACATCTGATACAGTGTTTTTCCCAAAATACAAGTGCCTACGTACGTACGTCGTCACATATACCACCTGGATGTTAATTTGCAGAGGACGCTAAAACACAACCTACCAAACCATGACAAGTTTCATACAAGTAGATAAAACCGCTAAAGGCAACGTTGAGACTGCTGTAGTTCGAGCAAGCCATCAGCAGCACAACCATCAACTCTCTAGGCAAAAGGTGTGGAGACCATACTTCTCACAAGCCAGGGATCAGCCATCAGCAGTAGAACATCAACTCCTTGACACTGTCCCTGATCTTGGGGAGCTGCCTTGCAGGCGCGGACCGGGCCGTGGCCGACGACGAGCCCCCGTCCGAGAACTCGTCTTCCATGTAGTAGCGCGCGCGGAAGGCTGCCAGGTGCGCGTAGTACGCTGGAGGAACTGGCACAGCAGCAAGGAAGCAGAATCAGTAGGAAGTCGACAGGCATTACTGATGATTAAAACCATGAACAACAGCCCTTGCAAGCGGATATAGAGATTTGAAGACAAGATCATCAAACACGTACCTATGGAAACCGATCGCGTGCACCGGGCGTAGCTGCAAGCAAGATATCATCAGACAAAAAAAGTTCGCTAGTTAGATATATAGACAACAGGGTACAACAGTATGCTGGTTATGCATCATTATTCATCACAGAGAAACATGGCCAGAGCAGCTTACGTATAGCAGAGGTTGTAGGTCAAGGTTTGCAGGGCGTCAGCACTGAAACGGTTTTCGTCGAGAAGAACATGATAATGTGTCGGTCGGCTTGTTCCCTGTCCGAAGGAAAACACAAGGAGAGCCTTCAGTATCAAGTCGAGTACCATGTCATCATGAAAGACTTTGCCCAATTTATTAGAAGTATCATGGGACTAAGCGGGGAAATGTGAATCATGCAACATTACCTGAATACCAGCATGGCTACAGAGGTAAAAGTCGAACTCAGTAGGATGGCAGATCTTTGTGTCGACAACAGTACCTGAGGACAAAGCACACTTGATGCTTTAATCTTGTTACTCCAACACACTTTGGTACGTAAAATCTACCAGATCGTACACACATTATGCTAATTAACAAGGTAAACTTACCAGGTAGGATATTCCCACTTCTATCCGTCAGATCCCGCGCACGATGATTTTCAGGAAATAGGCGAGTGTGATGCCGCTTTTGCACGACAACAAACGTGACTGGTGGGAGGTAACCTGCCTGTAAAGTAGCACAAGCCTGGGAACAAGAAGAACATGGTGTAGCAACCAAATTAGAAATTACAATGTCACGGGGTGAATTAATCACTAGCTGCTTGGGAATCAGGCCCGGAGAATGTTGAAACAGAAAATAAAGGACCAATGTGGCGTTATATGGAGAGGGTCAAAGGGGGTGAGAAGAACCTTGCGAATTGCATCCATTTCATAAAGCAACACTTGGCTGAACTGGCCCTCGCTAACACCATCTCTGCATATTGAATGATTCAGTATTAACTATTAAGCAGAAGAGACTAAGAAATGATTCTTGGAAAAACAAAGACAATGCGCTTTACAAACCTATAAAATATGATCCTGTGAGGTTTGCATCCAGTTGCTCTGTAGAAAGAGAGAAGCAACTCCCTGCAAGATTTTCAAAATTTAAAAGTTACTATGGCAAAAAGGAAAACTAGGCAAATACTTTGGTATCTTGCACTACCTTATCATCCCACCGCCGACAAGTCCCTTCTGTGGATCTTTTGTTTCGGTGTAAAGGTCGGCAATAATTTCTTCCCTATGGCCTTGTGAAGAGACCAAGCATTTGTATTTTGTTACTTCAGGCCAATCCATGGACGCAACAACCTGCGATGTCATGAACTAGAAGACTTAATTCCAGAACTCCAAATTCCATTATGCATTCATACTATGGTGCCAAGACGGCAAACAGCAAATGAGGATCTGTACAAAAGTGAATTGAAAAATAGATATGCAACATGTTTCTCCAATGAAGCACAAGTAAGCCTAGTTGCCTTTTACAATGAACATCACTACTTTTGTTCAGACATTGCCCACCCAAAATGCGAAGCTATTACAAATAATAGTACTGATTGACACGTCAAAAAAAATTAGTACTGATAAAAAGCTAGAGAAAAACACATAGAAACCAAAGTTCAGCGCTATTCATTAGTGCATCTGATTTTGACCAACTCTTGTCAAATAAACAGACTGCAAATTAACAAACTGTGGCATGACGAGTGAGAGATCAGAATAACATACTGCTGCAATAGATGGAGATGCATCTTCTCCAGCAGCTGGGTGGGTAACATCAGCTCCAAAAACTATCGTAGGCACGTCGGTCAGAAGGGGTATCCTCTTGTACAAAGCATCTTCAAGTACAGTATTCCGACCCCCAACCTAATCACAAAACAGCAACGGTCTCAGCATTCTGCAGGCCTGACTGTCGCGTAGCTAGAAATTGATTCATACCTTAGCATTGATCTTCAGAGAAAGATTTTCAAGGTATTGTTTCCCACCCTTCTGAACATTTTTAGGTAAGCAACATTGAGTTATTACACCAAGCTCCGTTTCACAAAGCCGTTTTATCTTTCCTGCATTAAATGGCAGAAACTTGGAATCAAAACTGGTTTTTATGTAAAATAGTCAGATATCAGCTCAGAGAATCAACTTAAAGAACATACCATAGGAACCACTAATATCAGGTAATATGATGATCAATAATTCAAGTTGCTTCCCTTTTAGACCTTTCTCAGCGAGCACTTGGGCCGAATGCCCATGGATATTTCTGATTGCAGACTCCACGGTGTCCTGACGGCGTGCTTGCGTGATATTCACGCATGGTTCCATGTTCATTTCCTAGAACAGGAAAATTTATTCAGTCAGTATATATGATGCTAGCGACAGAAGTTCATTCCTGAAGAAGAAAAGGTTACCATGCCAATGCTATTGCACATGTGAGCCAGATCGCGGCAAAACATGCCAATGTCATTTGGGTGAAGTCGAGACGCGAAAGTTAGACATGCCCAATGGTTGATAGATCCTCCATTCACCATTCTCTGGGAAAAAAACAAAATTATTATTACCAAGACTGGTGAGATATAGAAACATCGCTACAAACAGCCAGGCAAAAAAGTATATACAGTCATTTCAATGCATTACTATATCATATATCAATGGAAACAATACGTACAATCACAACTTACATACCAAGTAGTTGAGAGACTGACACAAATGTTCTCCACTTACATGTTAGTGCTAAATAACATGCAAGACCAAAGTGATATTGATAATACTAAACATAAACACTGACCGTAACAATGTTGCCAAAATGAAATTACGCCACTAAAAAGGAATAGGGTCTAGGGTATAAATGGATAATACCTTGTTTATCATGTTCCATTGTCCCACTGAAGGATTACATACTTTTTCCCGTCCAGATTCATGATATTTAAGCTAACAACAAGAGAAATATTAAAGAGGTCAAATAAATATAAAATAATGTAAGAACAGTAATGCAGTCATTTTGTTCAAAAGCAGCTACCCTTGGGGCAGGTAGTACACGAGCATCGACCAATGCAAGTTGGTTCATGACTTTCATGCCAAATTCTTTCGAGTAGTCATCATTGCCATAATTATTCCTATTAACAACCTGAGAAGATAAAAAAAGGGATCAGATCATATATCCTTGAATCAAATGAATACAAAATATGGATATAAGAGCAATACAAAACAAACATAAACTGTACACACTCCTATCCTACAGATACAAAGTCTGCAGTAAATGACAATAAGGGCTAAAATTCACCTCTAGAACACTGCTCTCCCTTTGAGCTGGTCTTTCACATGCCATCTTTAGTATGCTTGATACTTGGCGTTCGTTCAACTTCCGAGAATATCGTTGTCCCGCAACTATGCTGCAAACCTGAAGAAATCATATGCACACGCTAATGATTTAACTACCAAAACAAAAGACAAACTTAGCGAGTCACAAAAGAAGATCAGACATAAGCACCTCCATAGGCAAATAGATCGGTCTGCTGTCACTACCAGCTTGAAGGCATGGCCAATTGGTATATTTCAAAGTGTAATTATATTGCTTCTTAAAGTACTGGACAACTGATACACGCACACCATCTTGATCAAACCTGCAGTAGCAAATGATCATAGGAAAGTTGTAATTGAGCTCGTTTCTACCCCCGGTCATTATCAATAACCACAATTAATTTACAGTGTTATATGACTAAATGAAAATTTAAAGAAAGTGCATTCAGGAAACAGGGTATAAAAGTGAATAGATACATTAATTCCTTCAATGGAGCTGAGGATAAGCTAGTGATCTTGTAGCGTATGGTTTTATCAGTCCGATGAGTGGCCTCAACCCGGACACCTCTAAGGGCTTTCTTCAACTATAAAGCAGAAAAGAAAAAGGAATGCAACAGTTAGTTTGGTAGACAGAAGGAAAAATAATAGTTAAGGAGAACAATAAGCTATCATCATTCATACCTTAATACGATCCTGATCAATCAAGGGCCTTGAAGCATCTCGGATATTCAAATATTCAACAGCAAATTCCATCACTGCTTGGGCCTTGTAAAATGCCGTTGCAGAAATATCTGAGAAGAAACAATCAAATGACAAACATTAATGATAGTCTTTTTCTACAAACTATGGAACACGGAGTTTTCAGGTCACGAGAACACATTTAGGCACAGCCATACCGATATTTAGTGACAAACCCATCTGTGTGGGGCGAAGGCTTTGGTAATAACCCCTCCAGCATTCAACACCGTTGCCAATCGCGCCACCATGTCCAAATGACTGAGAGAAGAACGATCGAGAGATCGATACATACCTGTTTCAATTTAAAGAAGATGCAAACAAAATTTTGAATTACAAATATATGATATGAAAACAGGCCACCTCAGAGAATGAAAATTTTGAATTAACGGATTACTTTGCTGTGGGACACTCCCTTAAGGCGATGTCGAGAGCTTGGATAGTGTCTTGTGGGACCTCCCTGCTTCTGCCAGCCAAAAACTGCCGAAGGCTGTACATATCCAGATTTGAAGCAAGCTTTACGGTCACCTTGTATTCCTCCTCGCTGTAACACAAGAAGCACTACTATGTAAAAACCATTACATGAACAAGCAGGTTTTGATCACAAAAAGGAAGACTGAAATGTTCTCGTTCTACCGTTTATTCCCTTTCGCGGCATTAGCAAGTTTGAAGACGAATACTTTGTTGTTGAATGGCAGTGCACCAGCGGTATATAGGCTCTTCCTTCCATCATAAACAGGCAGCCTACCGTCCAAGTGTTCCTTGTACAATTTAACAAGTTCGTTGATTATTGATCTGTTCCATCCGCGAGACCTCGTTTCCGGATCAATTGTCACCTGCGCAACAGGAAGATGCATGGTTATCATACTGAGAATGATCATGTGCTTGCAGAAATCAAATTATTCACCCACTTTTGAAGGTGAAAATTAACCATGACCATGATGTGCTTGCAGAAATCAAATTATTCACCCACTTTTGAAGGTGAAAATTAACCATGATGATGTGCTTGCAGAAATCAAATTATTCACCCACTTTTGAAGGTGAAAATTAACCATGACCATGATGTGCTTGCAGAAATCAAATTATTCACCCACTTTTGAAGGTGAAAATTAACCATGATGATGTGCTTGCAGAAATCAAACTGTTCACCCACTTTTGAAGGTGAAAATTAACCATGCTCATGTGCTTGCACAGATTAAATTATTCACCCACCTATGAAGGTGAAACCTTAAAATTTGCATGAAACTTGTTACCATAAGTTGCCTGATTTTGGTATCTGTTTGTTTCTTTACTAACATTTGTATTTACGAATATTTACGAATATGTACGAATATCACCGAACGGGTTCGAGCATACGTACATCGTAATGGTAGATCTCCTTGTCGGCGACCTGCACGAGGAAATGGTTGGCGCGGACGCGGCACCTCCGCCCGATGGTCCCGAACCCTGGCCGCGCCGGGAACTTCTCCGCCTTGCTCGACACCGGCGGCAGATTAGCCGGTGCCGCCGGCACCGGAGGCTCCATGACCATGAAGGCCCTCCGCTGCTCCTCCGCCGCCACCGGAGCGGAGGACGACGACGACGGCCGCTCGCCTGCGGCCTTAGAGGGCACCATCTTCCGCTCGACCTCGGCACCCAGCACCTCCACCGCCGCCGTCGGGGCCGCCACTGGCGGGCAGGCTCGGCCAGGTCCAGTGCCGCCGTAACGCGGGTCGTGCTCACCCACCGCGGCGACGCCACCCCGCCCGCCAGCTGCAGGCTGCGAGGGCGACGAGGGGTAGCCGCCGCCGCCTCGACCACCTCGGCCTCTCGCCGCGTCGTCGCGATGGCCACCGCCTCGTCCCCTCCCTCGGCCGTCCCCGCCGCGTCCTCCATGCGGCTCCTGCTCTGCGGAGCGACCGCGCGGCGCGTGGCCGTGTCCTCCGCGGCCGCGCTCGCCCCCGGCCTCCTCCCCTCGGCCCCTCCCTCGGCCACCCTCCTGCGCTCCGGACGACTGGCCGCCGCGCCGGCCGCCTCCGCCTCGCGAGGACATGGACAAACCCTAACTAGGAGAGTTGGCAGAGGTGCACGTACTACGAAGCCGCCCTCTCTGTGAAGCTCAAGCGGCCTGGACGACGACGCTATATATGTAGAAACTAGAAAGACGGGCTCGGAGATGTATCGGGGAAAGAGAAACGGCGATGACACATGTGGAGCCCGCGTGTCAGGGACTCGGAGCCGGAGCGGAGCGCGATCGGTCAGGGGTCTCCCCGCATTCTCCTCCTCGCGCGCTCGCGGAACGAGGAGATGTTTCGAGCCGGCCAGGCGCGGGGGCACGTTCTCGCACCAAACCGCCGTCACGTCTAGTCGCCATTAAGGGCACGCTGCTGCAGCGGAGGCAGCAATGATGAAGAATTATCGGGGCGTGGGGCGGCCGTCTCCTGCTTTTCTGCCTAGCAAAGCATGCAGCCCACGTCGCCCATCCTACTAGACCAAATCGTGCTACGTACTAGTAGGAGTACTTGGCTAGGAGAAAACCCTTGGTTATTTAGGTCATCTCCAGCCACGCCCCACGAAGACCTCCTCATTCGTTTTTTTTGCGCCGGCGTCGGAAAAACGGCTCAGTCGCGTCCTCAGGAGCTTGATTTTCGCCGGCTTGGGCCGAAAACAGCGCCGGCGGACCCAGCCCGAACCCGGCGCGCTGGGGAGCGCCCGAGGGCGCCGGGCGAACTGTTTTGGCGCGAAAAAGCCGCGGGCCCGCCGCGTCAGCGACACGGCTGTCTTCTCGGCCCTTCGTCGTCCTCATCGCCTCGTTTCCCGCGGCGAATCAATGCTAAAGCTGCCGCGCCGGTCAGCCTGCACCATTGGTGCTCATGGGCGGCGCAGTGAAGACCGGACGACGCGCGTCCCTCGCCCTCCCTCGCCCGCTACGCGTACACACGGTGGCACGCGCGCCTCGGCCTATATATGACGCGCCCCGGCGCACTCGGCGACTCACACTCTCCCGCCGCCGTTCCTCCCTCTCCTCTCCTCTCTTTCGCCGCCTCAGCTCACACCCATGGCCGAAGCGCTTCCCGAGCGACGGCGGGCGGCGAATGGCTTCGCCGCCGCCATCTTCATGAAGACGAGGCTCGCCCTTTACGAGGCCGAGTACCCGGTCCCGCCGGACATGCGGGTGCCCGGGCGTGGAGGAACAGCGGGCGACGCGGTCGGTGCCCGATACCCACCGCGCAGCGGGCGCGCGGCGGAGATCGCGACGCATCCGGCTGAACCTGCCGCTACAAGGCGAGGGAGGGCCCACGGTACGCCCCCGACAGCCCGCCTGGGACCCATATTTCCGCCGCCGCCACGCCCTGGGCCGCGAGGCCACCAACGGCGCCGAGCCCTCCGGTAGCTCAACGCCGCCGCCGGCGTCGGTGGGCGGGCGTGCCGGCGCACGTTGAGGCCGCCCTTGAGTACATCGAGGCGGCAACACGCCGCGCCTCGAGTACCCCCGCCCCTTCCTTCTCACGCCGGGAAGCTCCACAGACCCCGAGGCGCATGGAGACCGGGGTCCTCCTCCTCGTCCGGCTGCTCGCCTCGCCTCCGCCCGTCAAGCCGGAGCCCCTGTGGCGCACCGGTCAGCGCGCACCGCAGCTCGGCGTCCGCATCGGCGCCAACGCCTCTCCACCCACCGGCCGCTTCGTCCTCGTCGAGCCCAAGCCGGAGACCAAGCCGGAGCCAGGCTTGCCCGCGGAGTACGAGGAGGTAGCCCGGCGCGGCTTCTCCGACGAGGACGCCATGCGGTGGGCGCGGGACGACTACCTCCGCGACGAGATGGTCCGGCAGCGCCGGGCCCTGGAGGAGATCGCCGCCCGCAAGCGTGGGCGCGAGGACGAGCACGGCGTCGTGGTCCTCGACAGCGACGACGACGACGACGACGCCCCCGGACCGTCCAACCCGCCGCGCCAACCGGGGGAGGGATGCAGCAGGGACGGCGGAGGCGTAGGCGGGGGCGGCGACGACGACGACGATGACGACGACGGCGGTGACTACACGCGGTTCTACAGCCTCCTCGGCATGTAGAACCGCGTGGGCGGGCGGCGAGGCGGGCGGCGAGGGAGACGGCGGGGGTAGCCCGCGGTAGTTTTTTTTTTCTTTTTTTGTAAAATATGTTTAAGTTTGAACGAACTCGCCGATGTTTGCGTTAAATTTGAGTCGTTTTTGCGCTGTTTTTGCCTTTTTTGACAAACCGTGGGCGCCACGACTGGGGGGCATCACGCCCCCATTGCGCGGTTTAGCGCCGGTGCGCCCCCAGGGGCGATTTTTTGCCCCTCCTGGGGGGCCAACGGCTGGAGATGCCCTTAGGCCAACTCCACCGCGCGACCCCTAACGAACGTCCATTTTGTCCGGTTTCTGTCCGTTTGGGTAGGGATTTGGGGTCGTGTTCGGGCCTGTCCTGGGATGTGGTGGCCGTGCGCCCAGCGCGCGGCCGCATCTATTTGCCCCATCCTGTCCGTCAGGGCCAAAAATGCTTAAATTTGCTTCAAAACTAATTTCCAACCCAAATATTTGTCTGAAAATTAAAATAGTTTTACAACCCAATTGGAATTGTCTTTAATAAAATAGTTTTACAACCAAATCCAAATTGTCTTGAGTGAACATAAATTGGACAAATACATCTATTGGTTGCCAATGTGATCCCAGACGTGCTCAACCAAGTCATTTTGAAGATTCAAATGAGTGTGCCAATCACGCATCTCACGGTGGAATTGGACAAACTGTTCAAATGTGGCCGGGTCTTGGTGCAAGGGCTCAATATTTTCACCTTGATAATCAAATCCTTGGTCGAAGATACTCTCATCACGCTCGTCCTCGACGATCATGTTGTGCATGATCATACAAGCAGTCATCACCTCCCAAAGCTTTCTTTCATCCTATGACAGTGCAGGGTTTCGAACGATACCCCATCGGTATTGAAGCACACCAAAAGCACGTTCCACATCCTTTCTAGCACTCTCTTGCATTTGGGCAAATCTCTTTCTCTTCTCACCTTGAGGTTTCGAGATTGTCTTCACAAAAGTTGACCACTGAGGATATATACCATCTGCTAGATAGTATCCCTTGTTGTACCGGGTGATCGTTGATCTCAAAGTTGACAGGTGGGGAGTGGCCTTCTGCAAGCCTTGCGAAGACTGGAGAACGCTGCAGCACGTTGATATCATTGTGAGAACCTGCCATGCCGAAAAAAGAATGTCATATCCAAAGATCTTGCGATGCCACCGCTTCTAATATGACGGTGCACCCGTTAACATGCCCCTTGTACTGTTGCGTTGGTCGCCAACAATCTCTCTGTATCAGCGGCAGTTGGCTGCCTCAAGTACTCTGGGCCAAACACCTCGATCACAGCCTGGCAAAACTTGTACATTGACATCAGACATGTTGTCTCACTCATACGCACATACTCGCCCACCAGATCGCTCGAATATCATATGCAAGCATGCGGATGGCCGCGATGCATTTCTGGTAAGAGGAGAATCCAAGCTTGCCAAGGGCATCCGTCTTGCACTCGAAGTATGGGTCATGAGCAACCACTCCCTCTCGGATACGATTGAACACATGCCTTGCCATACGAAAACGGCGAAGAAATTTATCCGGCTTGAAGAGCGGGGTGTTGGCAAAGTAATCGGCATAGAGCAGGGTGTGGCCTCTCTCCCTGTTGCGGTTCAGGTTGGGAGCACGGCCAGGGAGTGACCCCCTGTACCGAGGAAGCTGCCGTTGAATATGGTCGTGAACGACCAGTGCAGCCACCACAAGATCTTCATCATCCGACGATGGATCGTCCGATGAACAAAGGAAGTGATGAAAGAAAAACTCGTCTCCACTGTCCATACCTTTGATGGCAAAAGGTCGAACACCTTGCGGTCGTGGTGGCGAAGAGGCCGCGATGATCACCTCGACGCAGCAAGGGTGGTTGCCGGCCGGCTATTGGCCGCTTTGGAGCTCTCGTCGGAATCTGCCTCGGCCGGCGTGGTCCGTCGCCGGCAATCGTGTCCCCTCCGCCACCGGCAAGGACGGCGACGGCCAAACCTCCCCCGATAGACGACCAAAACTACGGCGAAAGCGCGGACGTGGTGGCGGCCATGTCGAGACGTGGTTTGGTATGGACGGGGGGGGGGGGGGGCGGTGCGGTGAGGATGCGGCCGGAGAATAGGGGCGGCGCCGGCGGCGGGGCGGGGCGGGGAGAGAGGGTGAAGCGTTGGGACCAGAGGGACTGCTAGTGTCGCCGGCAAAGGCGGCGAGGGGCGACAAGCGTGCATCGCGGCCGTCCGGCGTCTGCTTTCATCCCAAACCGGCGCAAGTTTGGGCGGGATGGGTCAGCAGACGGAATCCGGACATTTGTCCGTTTGAGGCCGTACGCTGGGCCGCCTCTTTTGTCCCTTTTACCCTAAACGGACGGGGCCGGACATGATAGGGTTGCGCGGTGGAGTTGACCTTACGTGGCAGTGAACATGTCCGCAAGTGATTCCGTACATACCCTCGCCGTGGGTTTTGATCTCGACTTCGCCGATTTGGAGCGAACGCATCCGTCGTCGTTCCACCCGGCAAGTACTTAATCTTGATGCATATATATAATGGCCACGTCATTACCAAGATCCGTTCGTTCCAAAGACCGAACGGGCCAACTCCTCGACCCGCCACTTCCTCTCCCCTCACCCTCACGATGCGGTCGCCCAACACACACACACACCCTCCATCATTTCCTCTCTCTGGGATCCCCAAAAGCTCGATCCTGACCGAGTTTCTCCGCCGAGCTGCGGTGGCCGACGCGTGATGGCAAGGAGTACGGCGGCGAGCTCAAGGGCAGTGGGATGATGCTACGGCGGTCGGCGCGCAACACGCCCAGCAGAGCTGTTCGCATCGTGGGAGCGTGTGCGGCACATGCTCCCCGCACCACCCGGCGGGTGACGAGGCCTCCTCTCTCTTGACCAGATCCACGGCGACGCCCGCGTCTGCGCGGAGGAGACCAGCTGTCGTCCTGGTCACTTACTTTAGTTGACCATGATGAATACCCAAGCCTCTATTTCTGGGGGTGTTTTCGCTTCCAGATTTCACCACTTGGCCGAAAATGACTACTTGGTAAACTGGTTCTAGGCACGCGTATTTGTTTGGGAGATGGCCGTGTAGAATTACGTGGTGGATGTAGATGGCCGTTCAAAATTTTCTTAACGTGTGTAACGATTGTGTTGGTGTGCCTAGCAAATTTGGTTGCCTGTGGGCCCGTTGACTTTGCTGCGATTCTGCATGACATCCCTTCTGCTCCCATGTGCGCTGCGAGTAGATCGGATTTGATTTGACTATGTCGGATTGGTCTGGCACTTTCTGTGCATGCGGTGGTGGATGTGATCTTGTCTACGTGTCATCAGTTTGGGGTCATTTTATAGTCGGTCACCGCTGAAATTGGTAGCGTTGGATGTTTTAAGAAGCGTCCCGTCAATTCCAGCGCCGCCGTTCCACCGCCCTACAAGACTATAAAGAGGCTCTTCTGGTCCTCCTGCCTCACCTCGCCGTAGCCCTCTTCGCCCCAAAATTGACCCCGTTTCCCTTATCCCCCATCTCCTCTCCTAGGGCCAGTTGGCGGCGCCGTCCCAACTTCTTCGTCTGCTCTGCTGCTGCGGCTAGCGCTCATCCATGGACAAGTCTTGCCCCGGCTCTTCCCATACCGGCCTCCGAGATGGCGACCAGGGCCTTTGCAGTGGCAGCGGCTGGAGCCAAAGAGGGTGCCTGGGGAAATGCAGCTTTCGAGATACATCGGTCTCAACAAACACACCGCAAAAGAAGATTACATCGAATAGATCTTCACAAGAGAGGGGGAGAACATTGTATTAAGATCCAAAAAGAGAGAAGAAACCATCTAGCTAATAACTATGGACCCGAAGGTCTGAGGTAAACTACTCACACATCATCGGAGAGGCTATGGTGTTGATGTAGAAGCCCTCCGTGATCGATGCCCCCTTTGGCGGAGCTCCGGAAAAGGCCCCAAGATGGGATCTCACAGGTACAAAAGGTTGCGGCAGTGGAATTAGGTTTTTGGCTCCGTATTTCATAGTTTGGGGGTACGTAGGTATATATAGGAGTGCTTCTCTTGAGCACTGCGTTGGATTTCCTTGAAGAGGAAAGGGTGATGCAACAGAGTAGAGTAAGTATTTCCCTCAGTTTTTGAGAACCAAGGTATCAATCCAGTAGGAGGCTACGCGCAAGTCCCTCGTACCTACACAAAACAAATAGCTCCACGCAACCAACACGATTAGGGGTTGTCAATCCCTTCACGGTCACTTATGAGAGTGAGATCTGATAGAGATGATAGATAATATTTTTGGTATTTTTGGTATAAAGATGCAAAGTAAAATAAAAGCAAAGTAAAAAAGCAAAAAGCAATAATAAAGTGTTGGGAGATAAATATGATAAAGATAGACCTGGGGGCCATAGATTTCACTAGTAGCTTCTCTCAAGAGCATAAGTATTTTACGGTGGGTGAACGAATTACTACTAAGCAATTGACAGAATTGAGCATAGTTATGAGAATATCTAGGCATGATCATGTATATAGGCATCACGTCCGAGACAAGTAGACCGACTCCTGCCTGCATCTACTACTATTACTCCACTCATCGACCGCTATCCAGCATGCATCTAGAGTATTAACTTCAAGAAAACAGAGTAACGCCTTAAGCAAGATGACATGATGTAGAGGGATAAATTCATGCAATATGATAAAAACCCCATCTTGTTATCCTCGATGGTAACAATACAATACGTGCGTTGCTGCCCCTCATCACACTGGGAAAGGACACCGCAAGATTGAACCCAAAGCTAAGCACTTCTCCCATTGCAAGAAAAACCAATCTAGTAGGCCAAACCAAACTGATAATTCGAAGAGACTTGCAAAGATAACCAACCATACATAAAAGAATTCGGAGAAGATTCAAAGATTGTTCATAGATAATATTGATCATAAACCCACAATTCATCGGTCTCAACAAACACACCACAAAAAGAAGATTACATCGAATAGATCTCCACGAGAGAGGGGGAGAACATTGTATTGAGATCCAAAAAGAGAGAAGAAGCCATCTAGCTACTAACTATGGACCCGAAGGTCTGAGGTAAACTACTCACACTTCATCGGAGAGGCTATGGTGTTGATGTAGAAGCCCTCCATGGTGGATTCCCCTTCCGGCGGAGCTCCGGAACAGGCCCCAAGATGGGATCTCGTGGATACAGAAAGTTGCGGCGGTGGAATTAGGTTTTTGGCTCCGTATCTGATCATTCCGTTTGGACTCCGTTTGATATTCCGTTTCTTCGAAGCACTGAAATAGGCAAAAAAACAGCAATTCTGGGCTGGGCCTCCGGTTAATAGGTTAGTCCCAAAAGTAATATAGAAGTGGAAAATAAAGCCCAATATGATCCAAAACAGTAGATAATATAACCTGGAGCAATCAAAAATTATAGATACATTGGAGACGTATCAGGCATCCCCAAGCTTAATTCTTGCTCGTCCTCGAGTAGGTAAATGATGAAAAAAAAAGAATTTTTGATGCGGAGTGCTACTTGGCATAATTTCAATGTAATTCTTATTAATTGTGGTATGAATATTAAGATCTGAAAGATTCAAGACAAAAGTTTAATATTGACATAAAAATAATAATACTTCAAGCATACTAACTAAGCAATTATGTCTTATCAAAATAACATGGCCAAAGAAAGTTCATCCTTACAAAATCATATAGTTTAGTCATGCTCCATTTTTGTCACACAAGAATGCTCTCATCATGCACAACCCCAATGACAAGCCAAGCAATTGTATCATACTTTAGTAATCTCAAACTTTATAAACCTTCACGCAATACATGAGCGTGAGCCATGGATATAGCACTATGGGTGGAATAGAATATGATGATGAGTGTTATGTGGAGAAGACAAAAAGGAGAAAGTCTCACATCAACGAGGCTAATCAATGGGCTATGGAGATGCCCATCGATTGATGTTAATGCAAGGAGTAGGGATTGCCATGCAACGGATGCACTAGAGCTATCAATGAATGAAAGCTCAACAAAAGAAACTAAGTGGGTGTACATCCAACTTGCTTGCTCACGAAGACCTAGGGCACTTGAGGAGGCCCATTGTTGGAATATACAAGCCAAGTTCTATAATGAAAAATTCCCACTTGTATATGAAAGTGACAAAACAAGAGACTCTCTATCATGAAGATTATGGTGCTACTTTGAAGCACAAGTGTGGAAAAAATGATAGTAGCATTACCCTCTTTTTTTTGGGCCTTTCTTTTTTTTCTTTGGCCTTTCTTTTTTTGGGACAATGCTCTATTAAATGATGATCATCACACTGCTATTTATTTACAACTCAATGATTACAACTCGATACTAGAACAAAGTATGACTCTATATGAATGCCTCCGGCGGTGTACCGGGATATGCAATGAATCAAGGGTGACATGTCTGAAAGAATTATGAACGGTGGCTTTGCCACAAATACTATGTTAACTACATGATCATGCTAGCAATATGAAAATGATGAATGTGTCATGATAAACGTAATGGTGGAAAGTTGCATGGCAATATATCTCGGAATGACTATGGAAATGTCATAATAGGTAGGTATGGTGGCTGTTTTGAGGAAGATATAAGGAGGTTTATGTGTGAAAGAGCGTATCATATCACGGGGTTTGGATGCACTGCCAAGTTTGCACCAACTCTCAATGTGAGAAAGGGCAATGCACGGCATCAAGAGGATAGCAATGATGGAAGGGTGAGAGTGCGTATAATCCATGGACTCAACATTAGTCATAAAGAACTCACATACTTATTGCAAAAATCTACAAGCCATCAAAAACCAAAGCACTACGCGCATGCTCTTAGGGGGATAGATTGGTAGGAAAAGACCATCGCTCGTCCCCGACCGCCACTCATAAGGAGGACAATCAAAGAACACCTCATGTTTCAAATTTGTTACATAACGTTTACCATACGTGCATGCTACGGAACTTGAAAACTTCAACACAAGCATTTCTCAAATTCACAACTACTCAACTAGTTGATATTATCACCTCCATATCTCAAAACAATTATCAAGCATCAAACTTTTCTTAGTATTCAACGCACTCAAAAGAAAGTTCTACAAATCTTGAATACCAAGCATATTAAGATTTTTAAGCAAATTACCATGCTATTTAAGACTCTCAAAATAATGTAAGTGAAGCATGAGAGATCAATAGTTTCTATAAAACAAATCCACCACCGTGCTCTAAAAGATATAAGTGAAGCATGAAGGAAATATGCCCTAGAGGCAATAATAAAGTTATTATTTATTTCCTTATATCATGGTAAATGTTTATTATTCATGCTAGAATTGTATTAACCGGAAACATAATACATGTGTGAATACATAAACAAACAGATTGTCACTAGTATGCCTCTACTTGACTAGCTCGTTGATCAAAGATGGTTATGTTTCCTAGCCATAGACATGAGTTGTCATTTGATTAACGGGATCACATCATTAGGAGAATGATGTGATTGACATGACCCATTCCGTTAGCTTAGCACACGATCATTTAGTATGTTGCTATTGCTTTCTTCATGACTTATACATGTTCCTACAACTATGAGATTATGCAACTGCCGTTTACCGGAGGAACACTTTGTGTGCTACCAAACGTCACAACGTAACTGGGTGATTATAAAGGAGCTCTACAGGTGTCTCCGAAGGTACTTGTTGGGTTGGCGTATTTCGAGATTAGGATTTGTCACTTCGATTGTCGGAGAGGTATCTCTGGGCCCTCTCGATAATGCACATCACTTAAGCCTTGCAAGCATTGCAACTAATGAGTTGGTTGCGGGATGATGTATTACACTACGAGTAAAGAGACCAGGACCGGTCCTGTGATTTTGGGGGCCCGGGGCGAAACCAAGACTCGGGGCCCCCTTAATATAAATGTCATAGCACTAATAATCAATGTATATATTTAAATTTTTAACAATAAACACTTGGGATCTATGTCGCTACAGTTTCACGAGTACCCCAAGGTATATGCGATGGCCTATGAAGAAAATCTATCACAATATATCCTTAGAAATGCAAAGCTATGTTTAATGTGAGGCTATAATGTAACAACAGAAGTACCTACATTATATGCTTGATGTACCAAAAAGGTCCAAAGATAGGTGACTCTAACTCCATGAATTTGTCCTAAAAGAAATTTATATCTGAAATGTAGAGTAGTTCTTAGACTGACTATGGGTAAGGTTGTTATTCTAAATATATAAAAATATCCAAGGGATTAAGATAGATAGGCAAATCCATATGAATATAATGGAAAATATTATTTCATACCTCAAAAATCATATCAAATGGTACTGCGATAATGCAAAATTATTCTAATATAGTTGTACAAATGATCAAATTAAGAGTAAATTACTCTCAGTTACGCTGGCATTGCATGGTCGTCCCAAAAAATTTCGCCTTCGGGAACATTACTCTTGGTTTTTATCTCTTTGAGATCTATACCTCAATAACATTATAGTCAAACAGCAGAAACGAGCAGTTGATGATACGTACATGAGACGCAGCGCCGGTGCACCGCGGGGATCCGACGAGCAGCCATGTTCCTCACAACCAGGGTCTCCTCAACTCGCCGAGCAAGCTTTCCCTCATCTGCCGCGATCTGGGCGTGAGGCGAAAAGGCGGCGGTCAATAGGGCGTGATGCCTGGTTCTCCTTGATTCTGATTGATGCGTGCGTGCTCTTTTTCTTTTTGGCAATCGTTATCATGCATTTTTTTTGAGGGGTCGTTATGATGCATTTAGACGCTCCAACTTTGTAACTGCTCTCACTTGGGTCAGGCCCAACGACAGTTTTCTCCAGTGCAGGCTATACCTTGGGCTGACTACTAGCGACTGGCAAGCCACTGTGTCGCTGCGTGTTCCTACGCCGATGCTACTGCTGGGCTGCGTCCCAGTTTCCATGTGGCTAGAGTAGCCTGGGCAGTGGGCTACTGCGTTCCTGAGAGGGGGCCCCTGGAGTGTGGGGGCCCGGGGCGGCCGCCCCCCTGCCCCTTCCCAGGACCGGGCCTGAAAGAGACTTGCCGGTAACGAGATTGAACTAGGTGTTGAGATACCGACGATCAAATCTCGGGCAAGTAACATACCGATGACAAAGGGAACAACGTATGTTGTTATGCGGTCTGACCGATAAAGATCTTCGTAGAATATGTGGGAGCCAATATGAGCATCCAGGTTCCGCTATTGGTTATTGACCGGAGACGTGTCTCGGTCATGTCTACATAGTTCTCGAACCCGTAGGGTCCGCACGCCTAACGTTACGATGACAGTTATATTATGAGTTTATATGTTTTGATGTACCGAAGGTTGTTCGGAGTCCCGGATGTGATCACAGACATGACGAGGAGTCTCGAAATAGTGGAGACATGAAGATTGATATATTGGAAGCCTATGTTTGGATATCGGAAGTGTTCCGGACGAAATCGAGATTTTACGGGAGTACCGAGAGGTTACCGGAACCCCCCGGGAGGTAAATGGGCCTTAGTGGGCCTTTACAGAGAAGAGGAGAGGCGGCCAGGGCTGGGCCGCGCAACCCTCCGCCCCTAGTCCGAACAGGACAAGGAGAGGGGGGCAGCGCCCCCCCCCCCTTCCTTCTCTCCCTCCTCTTTCCCCCTCCCGAATCCTATTCCAACTAGGAAATGGGGGGGGGGGTATCCTACTCCCGGTGGGAGTAGGACTCCTCCGGCGCGCCTCTCCCCTTGGCCGGCCGCACCCCCCTTGCTCCTTTATATACGGGGGCAGGGGGCACCTCTAGACACACAAGTTGATCAGTTGATCTCTCCCAACCGTGTGCGGTGCCCCCCTCCACCATAGTCCACCTCGATAATACTGTAGCGATGCTTAGGCGAAGCCCTGCGTCGGTAGAACATCAACATCGTCATCACGCCGTCGTGCTGACGAAACTCTCCCTCAACACTCGGCTGGATCGGAGTTCGAGGGACGTCATCGGGCTGAACGTGTGCTGAACTCGGAGGTGTCGTACGTTCGGTACTTGATCGGTCGGATTGTGAAGAAGTACGACTACATCAGCCGCGTTGTGCTAACGCTTCCGCTTTCGGTCTACGAGGGTACGTAGACAACACTCTCCCCTCTTGTTGCTATGCATCACCATGATCTTGCGTGTGCGTAGGAATTTTTTTGAAATTACTACGTTCCCCAACAGTGGCATCTGAGCCTGGTTTTATGCGTAGATGTCATATGCACGAGTAGAACACAAGTGAGTTGTAGGCGATATAAGTCATACTATTTACCAGCATGTCATACTTTGGTTCGGCGATATTGTTGGACGAAGCGGCCCGGACCGACATTACGCGTACGCTTACGCGAGACCGGTTCTCCCGACGTGCTTTGCACAAAGGTGGCTAGCGGGTGTCAGTTTCTCCAACTTTAGTTGAACCGAGTGTGGCTACGCCCGGTCCTTGCGAAGGTTAAAACAGCACCAACTTGACAAACTATCGTTGTGGTTTTGATGCGTAGGTAAGAACGGTTCTTGCTAAGCCCGTAGCAGCCACGTAAAAGTTGCAACAACAAAGTAGAGAACGTCTAACTTGTTTTTGAAGGGCATGTTGTGATGTGATATGGTCAAGGTGTGATGCTATATTTTTTTGTATGAGATGATCATGTTTTGTAACCGAGTTATCGGCAACTGGCAGGAGCCATATGGTTTCTGCTTTATTGTATGCAATGCAATCGCCCTGTAATGCTTTACTTTATCACTAAGCGGTAGCGATAGTCGTAGAAGCATAAGATTGGCGAGACCACAACGATGCTACGATGGAGATCAAGGTGTCGCGCCGATGACGATGGTGATCATGACGGTGCTTCGGAGATGGAGATCACAAGCACACGATGATGATGGCCATATCATATCACTTATATTGATTGCATGTGATGTTTATCTTTTATGCATCTTATCTTGCTTTGATTGACGGTAGCATTATAAGATGATCCCTCACTAAATTATCAAAGTATAAGTGTTCTCCTGAGTATGCACCGTTGCGAAAGTTCTTCGTCTTTGAGACACCACGTGATGATCGGGTGTGATAAGCTCTACGTTCAAATACAACGGTGCAAAACAGTTGCATACGCGGAATACTCAGGTTAAACTTGACGAGCCTAGCATATAACAGATATGGCCTCGGAACACGGAGACCGAAAGGTCGAGCGTGAATCATATAGTAGATATGATCAACATAGTGATGTTCACCATTGAAACTACTCCATCTCACGTGATGATCGTGGTTTAGTTGATTTGGATCACGTGATCACTTAGAGGATTAGAGGGATGTCTACTAAGTGGGAGTTCTTAAGTAATATGATTAATTGAACTTAAATTTATCATGAACTTAGTACATGATAGTATCTTGCTTGTCTATGTTTAATTGTAGATAGATGGCCCGTGCTGTTGTTTTGTTGAATTTTAATGCGTTCCTTGAGAAAGCAAAGTTGAAAGATGATGGTAGCAATTACACGGACTGGGTCCGTAACTTGAGGATTATCCTCATTGCTGCACAGAAGAATTACGTCCTGGAAGCACCGCTGGGTGCCAGACCTGCTGCAGGAGCAACACCAGATGTTATGAACATCTGGCAGAGCAAAGCTGATGACTACTCGATAGTTCAGTGTGCCATGCTTTACGGCCTAGAACTGGGACTTCAACGACTGAAAGGATCGATATAGTTGACTAGAGGGGGGGGGGTGAATAGGCAACTAACAATTTTTAAGCTTTTCTTTACCAATTTAAACTTTGCAATAATAAAGGTTGTCTAGATGTGCAACTAGGTGGACAACCTATATGATGCAAACAACGCATAGCACAAGAGCAAGCAAGGATAGGAACACAAATAAGCTTGCACAAGTAAAGGGATAAGATAACCAAGAGTGGAGCCGGTGGAGACGAGGATGTGTTACCGAAGTTCCTTCCTTTTGAGGGGAAGTACGTCTCCGTTAGAGCGGTGTGGAGGCACAATGCTCCCCAAGAATCCACTAGGGCCACCGTAATCTCCTCACGCCCTCACACAATGCAAGAGCCGTGATTCCACTATTGGTGCACTTGAAGACGGCGACCGAACCTTTACAAACAAGGTTGGGGCAATCTCCACAACTTAATTGGAGGCTCCCAACAACACCACGAAGCTTCACCACAATGGAATATGGCTCGATGGTGACCTCAACCGTCTAGGATGCTCAAACACCCAAGAGTAACAATATCCGCAAGGGATAAGTGGGGGGAATCAAATATCTTGTGGTGGAAGTGTAGATCGGGCCCTTGTCACCCAATCCCGAGCAAATCAACAAGTTTGATTGGCTAGGGAGAGAGATCGGGCCAAAATGGAGCTTGGAGCAACAATGGAGCTTAGAGATGGAAGAGGTAGGTAACTAGAGGTAGAAGACGCCCCTTATATAGTCGCGGGAAAAAATCCAACCGTTATCCACATGTTTAGCCCGCGACGCACGGTACTACCGCTCCAGGGGCGCGGTACTACCGCGAGGCTGCGCGGTACTACCGTGGCGGACCACGGTACTACATGGCAGCAAAGACAGGCCTGAACTTGCTCGACTAAGGGCAGTACTACGCTTGCAGCGGTACTACCGCTCCCCTTGCGGTACTACCGCAAGGCGAGAGAGTCACGGCACAGGAAGGCGCGGATGAAATAAATTACATCCGTGCCAACTTCCGCTGAACCTGCGGTGGTACAAAAATCCGACGCGGTATTACCGCTCCCGAGGAGCGATACTACCGTTGCCGGCGCCTACTACCGTGAAACTATGGTACTAGGTAGGAGGGCCACGGTACTACGGCTCCTAGGGAGCAGTACTACCGTGGGGGGCACGGATGTAAAAAATTACATCCGCCCCTACTACCGCACCAGAGCGGCACTAGGCCTGGGAGCCGCGGTACTACCGCTCCAGAGGAGCGGTACTACCGTGACACCCAGCGGTACTACCGCGTGTACTTGCGGTACTACCGCAAGTACAGCAAGATGTCGTCGATTTCCGCACAACCAAGATAACGAAGGAAGCTCCAAAATGCAGGGAAAGGAGGGACACGTGTACGTGTTGATTCCGCCCAAACCTTTCCGACGCGGACCCCCTCTTAATAGTACGGCTCTCCTACGACTTAAATCCACCAAAAAGAAACGTAGGACGACGCCATCTTCAATAGTCTCCGAGGGGCACCGAATCGTCTCGTGCCTAGTGATGAACCATCTGAGGAACTCAAAGCATACGATTAGTCCGCAAAAGTATCGTCATCAATCACCAAAACACTTACGGGATAAATATGCCCTTACAATCTCCCCCTTTTTGGTGGATTGATGACAATGCGGGATTTGCACAAAGATACAAAAAATAGAGCAAGGGCAAACCCCTCCTCTCCAAAATATAGACGGGCTCCCCCTAGATGTGTGCACTCTGGATGAATGCTTTGGACTGCATGGCACACGTACTAGGATCACCACTCCCCCTATATTTTAGAGACAAAGGCTCGAAGAATAACATCTAAGCAACATATAGCACAACATAACACACGCTTGCTAAGATAGATAGAGTGCATATGTATTACACCATATGAAGGAAAAGCAGCTAAAACGAGGTTCAAACGAGGTTCAGCCGAGAACGCAATAAACACACCAAACACGAACACGACACAAGACTCACAAATCCCTACGCTCTCTCCCCCTTTGGTATCGAGACGCCAAAAAGGCAGAGAGGACACCTACACACAAGCGGTGGCTCAAGCAGCAGAGAACTCGTCCCAACCCTCTCCGTCAGACTCCTTAGCAGCAGGGATGGACTCCTCGACGCCCTCCTCAGAATCAGTCCACTTGTAGCCTTGCTTCTCCATCCACTCGGCCTCTGGAGTGATGTGCTCCTCGAGACCATGAGACACATCCTCACCATAGAGCTTCAAGATCTTCCTGTCCGGCGACGACTCTCCTTGGATGCCACGTGAGTCCTGTACTGCCCCTTGGCTTGCATGCAGAAAAGAGTCTTCATCTTGTCCTTCAGCTTAGTGGCCCATGAAGGCATAGAGGAGCTCTGGGAAGGCCTAGCAGCATGGCCCTCAGCTGACATTCTCGGCGCCAAAGATCCTCCTCTCCAACAAAGCAGCCCTAGCAGCAGACGCCTTCACGAGTAGTAGTGTTGGCCCAGTTGGGTTTGACACGCAGCATGCATGGGGTCATGGCGAATCCAGTCGGGGCAAGGAACTCCTCACCAGGGAACATCTTCTCCCGTGTCCTCAAGATCGCCAGAAGCAGATAGGGCCCGTGAGATAGGCACTTTGCGGTTGAACACCGCAAACCGAAGCTCACACCACATGATGTGTGAGACATCAAGTGGCTGAGTCTGAGACAAACGAGCCTCCTCGTAGATGAGCATCATATCCACCATATAGGCATGGAACTTGTCCTTGTCACCAATGCGAGGGAACAAGGAGTTGCGGAAGATGCGGTACATGATATCCAGAAAGAGTTGAGCACCAACCCTATCTTGCCACTTGAAGCGTCTTCTCAACATAGTACGGTGCAAGCCTGTCCTTGTTGGCAGAGTCAGAGTTGGCATGTGGGCGAACACCCACGGGAGAGTCGAGCCCGTCATCAGGAACTTGGAGCAAATCCATGAACTCCTTCCAGGTAGCAGTCAGCTTACGGCCATTGGTCATCCAGGTCATCCTCCTCTCCTCATTAGGGTGAAAGTAAATCAAGCAAAGAACTGACCAATGAGCTCGTGGATCATAGTCAAGGTGAAAGGATATCACATGCTCAATGCCAAACTGCTCCACCAAGTCCAGAGCCTCTCCAAAGTAGGCACGGAACTTGTCCTTCCTCAAGTGATGCATGTCAATCCACTTCACATCCACATAGGTATTCTGCTTGTTCTTGATGACATCCAGATAGACGTTGGTTTGATGCTTGTTCCAGAACAGCTCACAACCCCTGACAGAGGAACGAGGGGTCACGTACGGGTCAATTTGCCTGAGACGGACGTAGTCAGATTGGGGCATCTCATCCATGCCCTTGGCAGGCTCCTTGTACTTGCTAGCAGTTGTCTTGACATGGCGCTTGGGGGCAGAGGAGCCCTCTGGTGCTTCACCGGGGTTGTGCAGACGCTTGGAGCCAGTGTCACGGCTGGGATTGGACCGGCGAGAGCCACCACCTGAGACACACACGCAAAGCACCAGAGACGCAAAGAGGATCAATGCAAAGGCCACGATAAAGCACAAGAAACACATAGGAGACATATGAGAAAGTTGGCATGCGATAGGTGTGAGCCACGATAGGACTGCCACTGCCTGCGGCACTAAAGCATTAGTACCGCTCCAAACGCGGTAGTACCGTGCGAGGTCACGGTAGTACCGTGGTTGGAGCGGAAGTAAGGATTTAGTGCCGCACGGAGCACGGTAGTACCGCACCCGAAGGGCGGTAGTACCGTGCAAGCGGTAGTACCGCGCCATACGGGCGGTAGTACCGCGTCGCAGCAGATCCAACAAGCGATTTGAATCTGAAAAGAACCGCGAAACAACGGCGGTGCTACGGTGGTCAGATCTAGTGCATGACAACAATACAAATATAAATCCTATGCAATACCACACTCCTTCATCCTATTCTTGCATAGATTAAGCCTATCAATCTCAAGAACACACAAGCCTCCCCCAAAACCTAGAAACACCAAACACCATCAACACGGAGAGGGAGTTGGGGAAAAACCTGGGTCCATAGCAAGAGCACGTGGTGGGGAACGATCCCACCGGTCGGAATCACGGGAGGGCAGCCGGTGGAGGAGATCCGGCGAAGAACGCCGGTTCCGTTCTTGAGCGAGGGAGAGGCGACGTGGAAAGAGGACTATGAATGGGTATGGGGAGTTAGGACTCCCCCTACCCGTCCTTATCCCCACGCCCTCGAACCGGCGCGGTAGTCCCGCTCGGGCGGAAGTTCCGCACCGAGGCGGTAGTACCGCTCAACCAGGCGGCAGTCAAAAAATTACTGCCGTGTGGTCGCGGTAGTACCGTGCTCCCGCAGGCGGTAGTACCGTGGCAGGCTGCGGTAGTACCGCAGCTGGCCACGGTAGTACTGTGAACTCAAGTCACCGCAAGTTTCAAAACGAGAAGAGGGCCTTTGCAAGGAAACTTTTTACACACAAGAAACCACAAGATCTAGCACAAACCAGAGGCAAAAGACAACAAGAAACCACCAAGCGACAAGGCCTCTCAAGGAGAGAGGGCGGTGGCCGAAGCCACCTATGTTTGAGTTGGATGGTATGGCACATGAAGAATTATCCTTGGGCCCATGACCAAAACTCGTCTTTGGAACACAAGTACCATCAAAAACGGCTAATGTGAAAGAGGTGATCGATTTATGCATAATGGGGGGAGGGAGAGTTCATTGAGAGAACAACACTCCCCCTATGTCCATGCCGACACCTAAACTAGACAACAAGTTGAGTGTGGTGGGGAGTGCACGGGCTCAAGTCACATTGCTCAAATCGATGATGTTTAGCTCATGCCTTAACTCGTGAAATCTTGCTTCATCTAAGGGCTTCGTGAATATATCTGCAAGGTTATCCTGAGTGTTGACATACTTGAGCTCGATCTTCCCTCGCCTAATGTGATCCCGGATGAAGTGATACCGAATCTCAATGTGCTTCGTCTTGAAGTGTTGCACCGGGTTGAGAGAAATCTTGATGGCACTTTCATTATCACACCAAAGAGGCACTTTGTCACAAATGACACCGTACTCCTTTAAAGTTTGCCTCATCCATAGGAGTTGAGCACAACAACTACCTGCCACCACATATTCCGCTTCGGTGGATGAGAGAGACACACAACTTTGCTTCTTGGAAGACCAACTTACCAAGGAGCAACCAAGAAATTGGCACCCTCCGGAAGTGGACTTCCTATCCACTTTGTCTCCCGCCCAATCGGAATCCGTAAATCCTTCAAGCTTGAAGTTTGCTCCTCTTGGGTACCATAAGCCAAAGTTTGGGGTATGAGCCAAATATCGAAAGATTCGCTTGACCGCCACATAGTGGCTTTCCTTCGGTGCGGCTTGAAAACGTGCACACATTCCCACACTCAACATGATATCCGGTCTAGATGCACAAAGGTAAAGCAAGGAGCCAATCATGGAGCGATATACCTTTTGATCCACCGCTTTACCATTGGGATCAATGTCAAGTTGGCACTTGGTGGGCATTGGTGTAGTAGCCGGCTTGACATCACTTAGCTTGAATCTTTTGAGCATGTCTTGAGTATATTTGGCTTGGTTGATGAAGGTTCCTTCTCTTCTTTGTTTGATATCGAAACCAAGGAAGAACTTCAACTCTCCCATCGAAGACATCTTGAACTTGGAGGTCATGAGAGCGGCAAATTCCTCATTGAAAACTTTGTTAGGAGAACCAAAGATAATATCATCAACATATAGTTGGCATACAAACAACTCCCCATTGACCTTCTTAGTAAAAAGAGTGGGATCGATTTGCCCCACTTCAAATCCACGATCTTGTAACAACTCGGTAAGGTGGTCATACCACGCACGTGGGGCTTGTTTAAGGCCATAGAGTGCCTTATCGAGTTGATACACATGATCCGGGAAGTAGGGGTCCTCGAACCCGGGGGGTTGCTTGACATAGACCAACTCATTAATAGGACCATTAAGAAAAGCACTTTTCACATCCATTTGTTGCAACTTAAAGTTGTGATGGGAAGCATAAGCAATCAACAAACGAATGGATTCAAGACGAGCAACGGAGCAAAGGTTTCACCGTAGTCGATACCCTCGACTTGGGAGTAGCCTTGTGCTACCAATCTTGCCTTGTTGCGAATGATGTTCCCATGAGCATCTTGCTTGTTCTTGAAAATCCACTTGGTTCCAATGACGTGTGGTTTCCCGATGGCCTTGGCACCAATCTCCACACCTTGTTGTACTCGAAGTTGTTGAGTTCTTCATGCATGGCATTGAGCCAATCCGAGTCTTCGAGCGCCTCATAGACCTTTTGGGGTTCAACACAAGAGAAAAACGTGTGATGTTCACAATAGTTTTCCAATTGTCTACGAGTGCTTACCCCTTTTCTTAGGCTTCCAACCACATTCTCCATGAGATGGCCTTTGGTGGTGAGTTTGGAAGCAATCTTGGCGGCACGGCGCTCTAATTCCTCCTCGGAGGTGAGTTGAGGAGGGGTCACTTGATCATGTTGAGCGCCGTCTTGAGCATGATCTTCATCTTGAGCATGCTCGGGGGAGAGAACTTGACCTTGGGCATCATTTGGAGTGTCATCATCGTCTTGAGCACGATCTTGCCCTTGGTCTTGTTCATGAGGTTGAGGGCCTTCACTTTTTCTTCTAAGCGTGTGGGCCTTGGGTTGGTGATGGCTCCACTAGAGTGGAGCATTGTCCTTCTCCTTCGCCACAAGGGGTTCCTCAATGGGTAGGATAAAACCAACTCCCATTCTTCTTATGGCTTGGGGAGGAATTTCATCACCTACATCACAAGTGCCACTTTGCTCCACTTGGGAGCCGTTATTCTCATCAAACTCCACGTTACACGCCTCCTCAATAAGTCCCGTGGATTTATTGAGGACACGGTAAGCATGAGAGTTTGTAGCATAACCAACAAATATGCCCTCATGAGCTCTAGCTTCAAATTTAGACAAACGAACACCTTTCTTGAGAATGAAACACTTACACCCGAACACCGGAAGTACTTGAGGTTGGGCTTGTTGCGGTGAGTATCTCATAAGGAGTCTTGTTCAAGCCTTTGCGGAGATAGAGCCGATTGGATGCATGACATGCGGTGTTGATGGCTTCGCCCAAAAGTTGTATGGAGACTTGAACTCCGCCATCATGGTCCTTGCCGCATCCATCAACGTCCGGTTCTTCCTCTCCGCAACACCATTTTGTTGAGGGGTATATGGTGCAGAATATTGATGCTTGATCCCCTCATCACTAAGAAACTCATCCAAGGTGTAGTTCTTGAACTCGGTGCGTTGTCATTTCTTATAGTCAAGATCTTTGCATTATGTTGACGTTGAGCTTCATTTGCAAAGTCGATGACGGTTTGTTGAGTCTCACTCTTCCTCTTGAAGAAATATACCCAAGTGTATCTTGAATAGTCATCCACAATCACCAAGCAATACTTTCTACCTCCAAGACTATCAAATGATGGTGGCCCAAAGAGATCCATGTGAAGGAGCTCCAAGGGTCTCTTTGAGTATATGATGGTCGTGGGAGGGTGAGCCTTCTCATGAAGCTTTCCTTCAATACAAGCACTGCAATCACGGTCTTTGGCAAAACTAACATTCGTTAGTCCACGGACATGGTCCCCCTTGAGAAGACTTTGCAAAGATCTCATATTGACATGGGCTTAACGGCGATGCCAAAGCCATCCCACGTCAACTTTAGCCATTAGGCATGTCGCGGTCTTAGTGGGTCGCTCCAAAAGTTAATCACATAGAGACCGTTCTCGACATGCCCAACAAAGGCTACTTTAAGAGTCTTGCTCCACAAGAGGGCCACGGTATCAATGTCAAAGAAGGTAGCAAAACCCATGATTGCAAGTTGACGAACGAAAAGCAAATTGTATGCAAGGGACTCAACAAGCATGACTTTCTCGATCGTAAGATCATGAGAAATGACAACCTTGCCGAGACCCAATACCTTAGAATGTGATGCATCACCCCACTCGACATTGGTGGGCATAGATGGAATCTCTTGCACGTCCACCACCATGTCCTTGCTCCCGGTCATATGATTTGTTGCTCCACTATCGAGCAACCATGATCCCCCACCAGAAGCAAACCCCTACAAGAGATCAATGCTTGGTTTTAGGTATCCATTTGGTAATGGGTTGTAACATCCCAAATTTTCAATTTGGCATGTTATACATAGGTCATCCATGCATATCATATTGTATTGCATTCTCATTTGCCATCCTCGAAATCCTAAGCAACTCAAGGACCCTCGGAGAGAGTTGGGGATTTTCCGATTTTCATATTTGAATTTTATCAAATAATGAGGACGAGGATTTTGGATTTTATTATTTTTCTCTCTGGGAAAATATTTCACGTTTAATAATAAACGAGAGGAGATAATATGACTTCTCCAAAAATAATTGAAATACCGGAGGAAAAATGTTAAAATCATTATTTGGGATTTTATTTTATTTATTTGGAATTTTTATTTGCCTAGAGAAAAATTTGCATATATTTAAAATTGCATTTTAGGGGCCAAGAAAAGTTCATCTTGTTCTAAATATTTTATTTAGGAAAATAAAACTTGTTTTGGCATTTTTAGATTTTTATTTATTTTCCTAGGGTTTTTACAATTTTCGGCGGAATGTTTAAAAAAGAAAAAGAACCGACCGATCGGGCCAAAGGCCCGGCCAGTAAATGCCCAAGCCGCCGCCTCCGCCATGCTGGCCGCCCGCCGCTGGACAAGAGTCCGAGCCGGACTCTCCTCCCCGCCTTGCCCTCCTCCAAGCCACTGCCCCCTTTAAATACCGCCTCTCCTCTAACCCGCCCGCCCACCACCACTGCCGCCGCCCGCCCGCCTCGGACCCGAGCCGAGCCGAGCCCGAGCACCGCCACCGCCGTCACCGCCGCCTCCCGCGCCCGCCGCCGCCCCTCGCCAGTCGCCGCCCGCCCGTCCCTCACTGCCCACTCGCGGACCCAGCCGAGCAACCGCCCGCCCACGGACGATCGCTGGAGGTAGTCGCCTGTTTTTTTTAAATAACCCTTCGGTTTTTTTAGAAAACCCTAGCCGTTTTTTTAGATTGGTTTTATTTTTTTTCTGGTTTATTTATTTTGAGAACGTTCACCCGTTCGTTCGTTTTTACGAACGTTCGTCGTTTAGTTTCTGCTAACGAACGTTCGTTCATTTAGCCGTTCGTCATTTTCTTCTATCGGTTTTATTCCGCGATTATTCCGATCGCGATTTCTGAACCAATGTTCAAATTAGTATAACTTTTCGCTCGTTTATCGGAATCAGGCGATTCAAGCGCCTGGAGTTTCATCTCGAAACCCTCTTTCCGAATAGCCAACTTAAATCAGTTTTTGCCTCTGTAAAATTTGACTCTAGTTCAGATTAGTAAACGGATCTTGTTTCTCTCGCCGTTTGAGTTTCGTTGTTTTGTTTGGTTTGATTCTTTTTGTACACCGGAGTTCTTAAGTTGAACTCTCCGGTCAACCTCTTTCAGTTGAAGTTTCGTTTGTGAATCTTTGTTTGTTGCTTATGTATGTATTGTTTGCTTGCGATAGAATTCCTGGAGTGTGAAGCGTGTTACTACGAGTCTCTAGGATTCACGGATCGTCAGCAAGGCAAGTAACACTTGATCATACCTTTTCATACCCAGTTTTTGTGCATTAGCTCAATACTCAAACATTGCATGATTAGGATGTCATTAATTTGTGGGTTGGGAAGTAGATGATGAGGTAGGAACCTATTGCCTGTTACTATCAAACCCTTGGGAGTTACTTCTACGTGTTGCTTATATTGCTATGCTATGCTCGTAGACGTGGTTTGGGTTGAGAGATATTCATGACAGATGTGAGATTGTAAATTAATGGTTTACTTTAAGGTGGCAACTTAAATACACATCTGGGTGGATTGAGGCACATGGGGAACCCAGTGTTGTCTGTTTTTTTGGAAATCCCGGGGTACCCGTGTGATCTTCCTATGGACCGCCACCCAGGCTCAAAGGGAACTGAGATTATTCATGCTAGAAACTTCCGTGTGCAGCCACAAGCTATTATGGGCTCTAGCATAGTTGAGTAAGTTACGTGAAGCTCTTGAAGAGGTAGATCAGCAGGTAGTGGGTTTTTGTAGGTTTGGTACGGTCTACCCGGAGTAGAGAGTTAATGTTTCTGAAAGACTATGTCTCGGTCATCCGTTTCTCAAACACCATGTAGTGCGAGAAATCAACGGAGGCGATCGAGTCTTGTGGGGAAAAGTGTGCAAACCTCTGCAGAGTGTACAATCTAATCGTGGTTAGCCGTGTCCCCGGTTATGGACAATTCTGAGTATCTAGTACTTGAGTATTCACATGTATCTCATCACTCTAAATTAATATTGTTGGGTTGTTTAATACCTTAATTGGGATTGAGTTGGGGTTATACCTTCTCAATGATGTTTCAACCACCATGATAGTTAAATTAAAAATTTATTCCTTTGATGTAGGGAAAAATTGGCTTTTTGCAAAATCAGAACCATAGAGCTTTTCCACCAGCCATATATGCATGTAGTATAGCTTATTCTTTCATTACTCTCTATGTGTTACATTGCCAGCATATTCCATGTGCTGACCCGTTTTCGGGCTGCAACATATTATGTTGCAGACTTTTCAGACGAGGAGTAAGGATCGGTAGGTCGTTGCCGTGCAGCTCAGTTATGCCGTTGGAGTTGATGGACTCACTTTATCTTCCAAGCCTTCCGCTGTTATCGTATTAGATGTCCTTAAGCCATATTATTGTAATAAGTTCTCTTTTGAGACATTCGATGTAATAAGTGTGTGATTGCTACTCTGTTATAAATCCTTCGAGTACTGTGTGTCAAGATTACCGATCCAGGATGACACTAAAGCACAGAGACTTGACCATCTGAGGTCGGGTCGCTACAAGATGGTATCAGAGCACACGCTGAGTGTAGGACACGACCACTAAGATAAAACCATAGGTCACTCCTCTCTACTCATTTCCGACCCCTCTCCATTTTTCCACTCTTTAGGATGACGGAGATGAAGTACAAATTTGCACCACCGGATGAAGACACACCTTTTGGACGCCACTTGAAGGAAGCCACTAGGTACCTGAATATTGGAATACCAAGCTTCACCGGGATGTACAACGCCACCTTACCAGAAGAAGAGTGCTGGAAGATTCAAGCTCTAGTTCCCTAAGGACGCTTATGCCAAGCACGGAGCCCATAGTATGTGTTTTCAATGCACCAACATGGAGTTTGGGAAAGAGTATGGCAGCTCACATTACCATGGGACGTATTGGAGAAGTCTACAAGAAGGAGCTTAAAGACACCATATACCAAATATGTGGGCGCCGAGACGAGCAATGGGAAGTAATCAAGACCAAGAAGGATAGATCCATTGCAGCCTACATCCAGAGCTAAACCAGCACATTCGACGTCAAGAGAACCAGATGTCTTGCAGACATGATGGATTTGAAGAAGGCGAAAACTAAGATCATCGAGCTGGAGGAAGAACTCAAGTCTACACGCGATGGATATGAGGAAGAAATCAAAATACTACTGGAGAAGAACGACGACCTAGTCAAGAAGATCGGAGTCTTCATGGGAGGACCAGCACCCAAGGAAGAGGAGCAAGAAGAGGAAGAAGATCCCGCTTGTCCAGACAACTACATCATCATCGACGACACCGACTCAGATCCAAGTGATGATGACTATGAAGACGAAGCTGGAGCAGACATCATGGAGTCTTCCACCGATCAAATTTCTATATGACCACCATATAATAGTAGTATTTCCCCCATGTAATAGTTGAGCACTTATGCGATAGTCCTAGACCGTTTTGTATGCCCTTGCTTGCTTGATTGAATGAATGTGTGTTTGCCTCATGTGCATATGGGTAGTGTTCTCTCGCTAGACCTCTTTCTATTCTAATCTCTCCCATCTAAACCTTCAGATGCCTCCGGGACGTGACCCCGGTTTTGTTTTCCCACCGGAGGTCACTCAGTTGATCTAACAGCAGAATGCCTTGATGCAATTGCTAGTTCAGAACCAGGGCAATGCCAACAACAACAACAACAACAACAACCCGCCGCCAAAGGGATAATTTAGCCCGTTTTCTGAGGTTACAACCGCCGGTGTTTTCCAGTAGCACCGAGCCAATAGTTGCAGATGACTGGTTACGCCGTATTGGAAGGGAGTTAACCACCGTAGGATGCACGGATGCTGAAAGAGTGCACTTTGCCGCACATCAATTGGATGGACCAGCAGTCGCATGGTGGGAGAATTACACGGCTACTTTTCCTATAGCCAATGTCACTTGGGACCAGTTCCAACAAGCTTTTCGCACGGCCCATGTTTAAACTGGAGCCATGCAGATAAAGAAGCGTGAGTTCCGCAACTTACGCCAGGGGAACCGTACAGTGGCTCAGTACGTGGATGAGTTTAGCAAGTTATCACGCTATGCCCCTGATGATGTGGCCACAGATGCCGCGAAGAAGAGAAGTTTATGGAAGGGTTGAATGATGAGATGAGTATGCAGCTGATGGTGGCAACTTTCAACAACTACCAGGAGTTGGTAGATAAGGCCCTAATGATTGAAGGAAAGCAGCAGCAAATTGAGAGTCGTAAGAGGAAGTATGGACAAGGGAAGTATAACTCAGGAGCTCACCAGAAGCCTCGTTTAAACCCGAACTCGGGAGGACTTGTTCATAACCATGGAGGACATAACCATACTGGAGGAGGATCGCATAATGGTGTGAAGAATGGAAATGGAGCCAACAATAATCAGAATCGCTCAAACCCAGCTACACCCGCCAAGAGAGACTTGAGCCAAGTTATTTGCTTTAAGTGCGGGAAGACAGGGCATTATGCCAATGACTGCCCTGAAGGAAAGAATGGAAACGGAAATGGAAGCGTTGGGAAGAAGCGCAATCCATTCAACAAAGGACAAGTGAACCACGTTAACGTGGAGGAAGTTGAAGAGCAGCCGAACGCGGTAATATTTAAGTTTTTGGTTCAGTCATTTACCGCTATTGTTCTTTTCGATACTGGTGCATCGCATTCATACATATCAAGGGGATTTGTGGATAAGTTTAAGTTACCAACCCAGACCCTTAGGACCCCTCTTTTAGTGAGCTACTTTGGAGCAGAGTACATGGCTAGCAAGTGGTGCACCCAGATACCCCTAATCATTGGCACGCATGTTTTTCCGTCGACCTAATTATCTTGGAGTCGCAAGGATTGGATGTGATATTAGGTATGGAATGGATGTCAAAGTTTGGAGGAAGTATTGATTGTGCTAGCAAGTCAATTTATCTTACCACCCCTGCAGGGAAAAAGGATTAAGTATGTATCTAGGCATGTGCCTAGGAGGAGCTAAGTGAATCCCTCACGGGAGTTGTACAAGAGGAAGTACACATAGTGAAGGATTATCCAGATGTTTTTCCAAAAGAGTTACTGGGCATGCCACCGGATCGAGACATCGAAGTTTGATAGAACTAATGCCGTGTACAGGCCAATATCAAAGAGACCCTATTGGATGCCCGCAAATGATCTGGAGGAAATTAAGAAGCAGATCAAGGAGCTATTGGAGAAATGTTACATTCGTAGAAGTTCATCACCTTGGGGAGCCCCAGTACTTTTGGTGGAGAAGAAGGATAAATCCCTAAGGATGGTTGTTGATTACCGAGCTCTGAATGAAGTAACGATAAAGAACAAGTATCCCTTACCGATGATTAATGATCTGTTTGATCAGTTGCAAGGAGCTAAGGTGTTTTCTAAGATTGATCTACGATCGTAATACCATCGATTGAAGATCCGAGAGAAGGATATACCAAAGACAACATTCACCACACAATATGGATTATATGAGTATACGGTCATGTCATTTGGACTGACTAACGCCCCTGCCTATTTCATGAGTATGATGAACAAAGTGTTCATGGAGTATTTGGACAAGTTTGTTGTGGTGTTTATCGATGATATTATGGTTTACTCGAAGAACGAAGAGGAGCACGCAAAACACCTACGTTTGGTTCTTGAGAAACTCAGGGAACACCAGTTATACGCCAAATTCAGCAAGTGCGAGCTTTGGTTGAAGGAAGTTGGATTTTTTGGGCATGTTATATCAGGAGAGGGTATAGCAGTAGATCCTAGTAAAATCCAAATCGATCCTTTGAATGGTTGGCACCCACTTCAACGGAGATTCGCAGCTTCTTGGACTGGCAGGATATTACCGGAGATTCATTGAGAATTTTTCCAAGATTGCTAAACCAATGACAGAATTGCTAAAGAAGGATACCAAGTTCAAATGGACAGAGGATTGCGAGACAAGCTTCCAAGAGTTGAAGAAACGGTTGACTACAGCCCCAGTGCTGACATTGCCAGATATACATAAGGAGTTTCAAGTGTATTGTGATGCCTCTCGCTTGGGACTTGGATGTGTTCTTATGCAGGACGGAAAACTTGTTTCATATGCCTCACGACAACTGAAGCCACATGAGTTGAACTATGCCACACATGATTTGGAGTTAGCAGCTGTAGTACATGCGTTGAAGACCTGGAGACATTATCTCATTGGAAACCGTTGTGATGTGTACACAGATCATAAAAGTTTGAAGTACATTTTCACACAGAAGGAGTTGAACCTCAGACAGAGGAGATGGCCGAAGCTTATAAAGGATTACGATATGAAGCTACACTACCATCCAGGAAAGCCAACGTCGTAGCAGACGCTTTGAGTCGGAAGAGTTATGCCAATATCCTTGAAAGTAGAGGACTGCCAAAGGAGTTAGCAAAGGATATTATGGAACTTCGGTTGGAGATTGTTCCAAGAGGTTTTCTTGCAACAATGGAGGTTCAGTCGACGTTGTTAGACAAGATTCGAGAAGCTCAGAAGGAGGATAAAGAGATTGCTGAGATAAAAGAGAAGATGGGCAAAGGAAAAGCCAAAGGTTTTCGCGAGGATGAGCACGATACCTTGTGGTTTGAGGACCGGATTTATGTGCCCAACAATTCGGAGATCAGGAAGTTAATACTTCAAGACGCCCAAGACTCCCCATACTCGATTCACCCCGGAAACACCAAGATGTATTTAGACCTGAAGGAACGTTTCTGGTGGACTGGTATGAAGAAGGATATTGCCGAGTATGTAGCCGTTTGCGATGTATGTCAGAGAGTGAAGGCAGAGCACCAAAAGCCAGCAGGATCATACATGCCTATGCCAATACCCGAATGGAAGTGGGACAAACTTGGCATGGATTTTATCATCGATTACCCGTAACCAAAGCAGGATATGATTCAATATGGGTAGTTGTGGATCGTTTGACCAAAGTAGCTCACTTCATCCCAGTGAAAACAACTTACACGAGCGCCAAGTTGGCCAAAATATATATGACCAGGATCGTATGTTTGCACGGAGTTCCGAGGAGCATCGTATCAGATAGAGGAACACAGTTTACTCCAAAGTTTTGGAATCAGCTACACCAGACTTTGGGTACCAGACTGGAGTTTAGTACCGCATTCCACCCACAGACGGATGGACAGACAGAGAGAGTTAACCAAATCCTGGAGGATATGTTAAGAGCCTGTATACCGGATTACGGATCTAGTTGGGATGACAATTTGCCGCATTACAGAATTCTCATATAACAACAGCTACCAGGCCAGTTTGAAGATGGCACCGTTCAAGCTCTCAGATGGACGCAGATGTAGAACACCATTGATGTGGGATGAGGTAGGAGACCGTCGCTTGTTTGGACCAGATTTGATCAAGGAATCAGAAGAGAAGGTTAAACTGATCAGAGACAGACTAAAGATTGCTCAGTCTAGACAGAAGAGTTACGCAGATTCAAAACGCAAGGAAGTAACCTATGAAATTGGAGACAGAGCCTATCTACGAGTATCACCCCTGAGGGGAGTGAAATGTTTCGCAGTAAAGGGAAAGATAGCCCCAAGATTTGTAGGACCATATCGTGTATTGGAACGGATGGGAGAAGTTGCCTACAAGCTGGAGTTACCCGAAGGATTGTCAGGAGTTCACGATGTGTTTCACGTATCACAACTGAAGAAGTGCCACGCTGAGATGGCCGAAATATCGTTAAAGGATACAGTGCCCCTAGAGGCGATACAGTTGGATAGTAATTTGACTTATGAGGAGAAGCCAGTAAAGATTTTGGATTTCGACAGCCGAGTCACTCGCAGCAAAGTTATCAAGTTTTGTAAAGTTCAGTGGAGCCACCATACCGAGGAGGAAGCCACCTGGGAGCGAGAAGATGATATTCGCAAGGACCATCCGCACCTATTTTCTAGTTAAACCGAATCTCGAGGGCTAGATTCATCTTAAGGGTAGGTTTTTAACATCCCAAATTTTCAATTTGGCATGTTATACATAGGTCATCCATGCATATCATATTTTATTGCATTCTCATTTGCCATCCTCGAAATCCTAAGCAACTCAAGGACCCTCGGAGAGAGTTGGGGATTTTCCGATTTTCATATTTGAATTTTATCAAATAATGAAGATGATGATTTTGGATTTTATTATTTTTCTCTCCGGGAAAATATTTCACGTTTAATAATAAACGAGAGGAGATAATATGACTTCTCCAAAAATAGTTGAAATACCGGAGGAAAAATGTTAAAATCATTATTTGGGATTTTATTTTATTTATTTGGATTTTTTATTTGCCTAGAGAAAAATTTGCATATATTTAAAATTGCATTTTAGGGGCCAAGAAAAGTTCATCTTGTTCTAAATATTTTATTTAGGCAAAGAAAACTTGTTTGGGCATTTTTAGATTTTTATTTATTTTCCTAGGGTTTTTACAATTTTCATGGAATGTTAAAAAAAAAGAACCCTTGATTGGGCTAAAGGCCCACCGAGCAGCCCAAGCCGCCGCCGCCTCACTTTGTCTTGGCGCCCGCCCGCCGCCCTTGGACAAGAGTCCGAGCCGGACTCTCCTCCCCGCCGCCTTGCCTCCTCCTCCAAGCCACCGCCCCCCCTCTCCCCTCTAACCCGCCACCACTGGCCCGCCCTGCCCGCCTCGGACCCGACCAGCCGAGCCGAGCCGAGCCGCCGCCCGCCATCGCCGCCGCCTCCAGCGCCGCCGCCGCCCCTCGCCCGAGTCGCCCGCCCGCCCCTCGCCGCCCCACTCGCCGGACCCCGCCGGAGCAGCCGCCGCCCCGCCGGACGATCGCCGGAGGTAGTCGCCGGTTTTTTTAAAATAACCCTTCGGTTTTTTTAGAAAACCCTAGCCGTATTTTTTAGATTGTTTTTTTTTCTGGTTTATTTATTTTGAGAACGTTCACCCATTCGTTCATTTTTACGAACCGTTCGTCATTTAGTTTCTGCTAACGAACGTTCGTTCATTTAGCCGTTCGTCATTTTCTTTTATCGGTTTTATTCCGCAATTATTCCGATCGCGATTTCTTAACCAATGTTCAAATTAGTATAACTTTTCGCTCGTTTATCGAAATCAGGTGATTCAAGCGCCTGGAGTTTCATCTCAAAACCCTCTTTCCGAATAGCCAACTTAAATCAGTTTTTGCCTCTGTAAAATTTGACTCTAGTTCAGATTAGTAAACGGATCTTGTTTCTCGCCGCTTGAGTTTCGTTGTTTCGCTTTGGTTTGATTCTTTTTGCAAACCGGAGTTCTTAAGTTGAATTCTCCGGTCAACCTCTTTCAGTTGAAGTTTCATTTGTGCATCTTTGTTTGTTGCTTATGTATGTATTGTTTGCTTGCGATAGAATTCCCGGAGTGCGGCGTGTTACTACGAGTCTCTAGGATTCACGGATCGTCAAGAAGGCAAGTAACACTTGATCATACCTTTTCATACCCAGTTTTTGTGCATTAGCTCAATCCTCAAACATTGCATGATTAGGATGTCATTAATTTGTGGGTTGGGAAGTAGATGATGAGGTAGGAACCTATTGCCCTGTTACTATCAAACCCTTGGGAGTTACTTCTACGTGTTGCTTATATTGCTATGCTATGCTCATAGACGTGGTTTGGGTTGAGAGATATTCATGACAGATGTGAGATTGTAAATTAATGGTTTACTTTAAGGTGGAAACTTAAATACACATCCTGGTGGATTGAGGCACCGGGGAACCCAAAGGTTGTCTGCTTTTTTGGAAATCACAGGGGTACCCGTGTGATCTTCCTATGGACCGCCACCAGTGCTCAAAGGGAACTGAGATTATTCATGCTAGAAACTTCCGTGTGCAGCCACAAGCTATTATGGGCTCTAGCATAGTTGAGTAAGTTATGTGAAGCTCTTGAAGAGGTAGATCAGCGGTGTAGTGGGTTTTGTAGGTTTGGTATGGTCTACCCGGAGTAGAGAGTTAATGTTTCTGAAAGACTATGTCTCGGTCATCCGTTTCTCAAACACCATGTAGTGCGAGAAATCAACGGAGGCGATCGAGTCTTGTGGGGAAATGTGCGCAAACCTCTGCAGAGTGTACAATTTAATCATGGTTAGCCGTGTCCCCGGTTATGGACAATTCTGAGTATCTAGTACTTGAGTATTCACATGTATCTCATCACTCTAAATTAATATTGTTGGGTTGTTTAATACCTTAATTGGGATTGAGTTGGGGTTATACCTTCTCAATGATGTTTCAACCACCATGATAGTTAAATTAAAAATTTATTCCTTTGATGTAGGGAAAAATTGGCTTTTTGCAAAACTGTACCCATAGAGCTTTTCCACCAGCCATATATGCATGTAGTATAGCTTATTCTTTCATTTCTCTCTATGTGTTACATTGCCAGCATATTCCATGTGCTGACCCGTTTTCGGGCTGCAACATATTATGTTGCAGACTTTTCAGACGAGGAGTAAGGATCGGTAGGTCGTTGTCGTGCAGCTCAGTTATGCCGTTGGAGTTGATGGACTCACTTTATCTTCCAAGCCTTCCGCTGTTATCGTATTAGATGGCCTTAAGCCATATTATTGTAATAAGTTCTCTTTTGAGACATTCGATGTAATAAGTGTGTGATTGCTACTCTGTTATAAATCCTTCGAGTACTGTGTGTGTCAGCATTACCGATCCAGGGATGACACGAAAGCACAGAGACTTGACCATCTGAGGTCGGGTCGCTACATGGGTCCTTTGATGTTAGTAACGAGGGTCTTAGGAACCCAAATAGACCATTCAATGTACTCATAAGAAGAACCAACAAATTTAGCATAAACATGCCCATCACTAGCACGGCACAACACATATGAGGGGTTAAAGTCGCCGGCTATGTTCATGGGGATGATGTTATCCTTCTTGGCATTGCCACCCTTTGCACGGTTCTTCTTCTTCTTGGAATCACCCTCTCCCTCCCTCACAAAAGTTTTCTTGAGAGGGGGGGGGGGGTTGCTTGGTCTTGTCATTCTTCTTCTTGCCCTTGGGCTTGGGCGCGAACCCAATCCCCTCCTTGGCCACAACTTCCTTTTGATTACTCAAAAGGCCGTTAAGGTTCTTCTCACCTTGTATGCATGTGACAAGGCCCTTTTCAAGTTGCTCCTTCAACTTAGCATTCTCCTCAACAAGATGCACATGCTCACAACAAGGGTTAGTAGCATTTGCATTATCAATCAATATCATATGAGGAAAGGTGGCTTTCTCCTTGGTTAGCTTCACTTGGAGTTAATCATGAGACTCTTTGAGACTAGCATGAGCACCCTTCAAGACTTTGTGAGCCTTGTCGAGAATGTCAAAGTCCTCGTTGAGTCTAGCAAGATCAACTCCAAGCTTTGCCATCTCGGGGCTAAGCACATGAGATACAACAAGAGCATGATCAAGGTCTTTCTTTAATTTAGCATGATCATCGTTGTATGACTCCTCAAGAGCCAAACGAAGACCACACTCTTCCTCAAGAGCATTGGAAAGATCCGAATCTCATCGGCATAGTCACGACTATGCCCTTCCATCTTAGAGATGGTTTCTTCATGAGCCTCGATCATGACATTGGCTTCACCAAGTTGTTCCAAGAGAGCAACGGCGTTTCTTGGATTTGCCCTTGAGTTTACTCATAAAAGTCTCAAACTCATTCTCCTCCACATTAGTCCCCTCATGTTCATCAATGCAATCCGTCAAATAAGAATGATTGATGATGGTAGTTTTGATGTTGGGGGTTACCTTGTTGGTGGCTTTAGCCATGAGGCACTTGGCGGTGATGCTTTCATTGGGTGAATCAAAGAGAGACACCCGAGGAGTCGTTGCAATGGCAATGGAGGCCATGGCAACCGATTCACCATCCTCATCATCATCATCATCCTCATTGTACTCTTCTTGAACCACCAAAGCTTTGTGAGGAGTCTTCTTGGTGAAGTTGCTCTTGTTGGGGAAAGACTTGGCCTTGACCTTACGGATGAGCTTGCCACCATTGTCTTCCCTCTTCTCATATGGGCACTCCGCAACAAAGTGACTCACATTGCCACAAGTCCTCACTCGTTGCTTGCCCTTAGTGCCACTTGAGTTACTCTTGTTGAAGTTGGGCCTTGAGTTCTTGTTGCTCCAAAATTGCCTTGAAGCAAGGGCCATGTGTTCATGATAGTCATACTTTGTATCTTCGAGGTTGCTCTCTTCTTCTTCCTCCTCTCCATCTTCTTCGACACAAATCTTGGCCTTCAAAGCGAGGTTGAGCTTCTTTGCTCTTTGGGAGCGAAGCACCGCATTGTCGGCGGTCTTGTCCAATATGCTCATAGCCACAAACTCATCCAACACATCACTTGAGGACAGGGTGTGGAAGTCCGGCCGTTGACGAATGACGGAGGACATGGCTTTGTGGTAGGGCATCATTGCCTTGAGGAATTTGCGCTTGATCCAGTTGTCATCCGTGTCCTTACTTCCATGATCCCGGAGGGAGACTGCAAGCTTGGTTACTCTCCGATAGAGCTCACAAGGTTCTTCTTCTTCTTTCATTGCAAACTCATCGGCTTCATCTTGGACCACTTCATAATTGGAATGTTGAATGCTTGCGCTTCCTCGATAAAGGGAAACCACCTTGAGCCAAGCATCTTTGGCAAGGGAGTAGGGCCGGAGATGAGGGAGGTCTTCGGCAAGGATTGCTTCTTGGATGATGAAGAGAGCATTCTCATTGAATTGATGGTCCACGACTTCTCTTGGAGAAAAGTTGCTCGGATCATGCGGATAGAAACCTTCTTCAATGATTCTCCAAAGGTTAGTGTTCACATGATTTAAATGACGCTTAAAACGATAAATCCAAGAATCAAAATCCTCCTTTTATCAATCTTAGGTGGTGGACCGGCATGATTCAAATGAGTGGAAGGAATCGGTCCACCATAAGCGGGAGGTTGCTCATGGGCAAAGATGCGGTGCCATTCTTACCACTAGACGAGGGGCTTTCTCACTAGTAGCTTCCCCTTATCGGAGTTAGCATCCGCCTCCGTGTTGGCGGGATCACCCACTTTCACGAAAGTGCGGTGGAAAGTTTAAGCCCTTCTAGGAATCCTTAAACATGTCCTTGACCTCGGTCGTCATGGAGGTCTTCAATGTGTCCAACGCCACATTGAATTCCTCACGAGATCGAGGTACCCCATCTCCCGTAGATGATATCGGATTCGCACCAGAGTGCGCCCCCACATCATCTACGACGTCAACCATACTCTTCGGACGGTAAAGTCCTTAAAAGAGACGAGGCTCTGATACCAATTGAAAGGATCGATATAGTTGACTAGAGGGGGGGGGGGTTAATAGGCAACTAACAATTTTTAAGCTTTTCTTTACCAATTTAAACTTTGCAATAATAAAGGTTGTCTAGATGTGCAACTAGGTGGACAACCTATATGATGCAAACAACACAAGCACAAGAGCAAGCAAGGATAGGAACACAAATAAGCTTGCACAAGTAAAGGGATAAGATAACCAAGAGTGGAGCCGGTGGAGACGAGGATGTGTTACCGAAGTTCCTTCCTTTTGAGGGGAAGTACGTCTCCGTTAGAGCGGTGTGGAGGCACAATGCTCCACAAGAAGCCACTAGGGCCACCGTAATCTCCTCACGCCCTCGCACAATGCAAGAGCCGTGATTCCACTATTGGTGCACTTGAAGGCGGCGACCGAACCTTTACAAACAAGGTTGGGGCAATCTCCACAACTTAATTGGAGGCTCCCAACAACACCACGAAGCTTCACCACAATGGAATATGGCTCCACGGTGACCTCAACCGTCTAGGATGCTCAAACACCCAAGAGTAACAAGATCCGCAAGGGATAAGTGGGGGAATCAAATATCTTGTGGTGGAAGTGTAGATCGGGCCCTTGTCACCCAATCTGAGCAAATCAACAAGTTTGATTGGCTAGGGAGAGATCGGGCCAAAATGGAGCTTGGAGCAACAATGGAGCTTAGAGATGGAAGAGGTAGTCAACTAGAGGTAGAAGACGCCCTTATATAGTCGTGGGAAAAATCCAACCGTTATCCACATGTTCAGCCCATCGACGCACGGTACTACTGGCTCAGGCGCTGCATTATCACAGGTTGCGCGCAGTACTACCGCGGGCGGACCACGGTACCGCTGCAGCAAAGACAGGCCGGAACTTGCTCGACTAAGGGCAGTACTACCGCTTGCAGCGGTACTACCGCTCCCCCTTGCGGTACTACCGCAAGGCAGGAGAGTCACGGCCTGGGAAGGGCGCGGATGAAATAAATTACATCCGTGCGAACTTCCGCTGAACCTGCGGTGGTACAAAAATCCGACGCGGTATTACCGCTCCCGAGGAGCGGTACTACCGTTGCGGGCGCCTACTACCGTGAAACTACGGTACTAGGTAGGAGGGCCACCGTACTACGGCTCCTAGGGAGCAAGATTACCGTGGGCCCCAGCAGTACTACTACCGCTGACGAGCGGTACTACCGTGGGGGGCGCGGATGTAAAAAATTACATCCGCCCCTACTACCGCACCGGAGCGGCACTAGGCCTGGGAGCCGCGGTACTACCGCTCCAGAGGAGCGGTACTACCGTGACACCCAGCGGTACTACCGCGTGTACTTGCGGTACTACCGCAAGTACAGCAGTAGTCGTCAGATTTCCGCACAACCAAGATAACGAAGGGAAGCTCCAAAATGCAGGGAAAGGAGGGACAAGTGTACGTGTTGATTCCGCCCAAACCTTTCCGACGCGGACCCCCTCTTAATAGTACGGCTCTCCTACGACTCAAATCCAACAAAAAGAAACGTAGGACGACGCCGTCTTCAATAGTCTCCGAGGGGAACCGAATCGTCTCGTGCCTAGTGATGAACCATCTGAGGAACTCAAAGCATACGATTAGTCCGCAAAAGTATCGTCATCAATCACCAAAACACTTACCGAATAAATATGCCCTTACAACAACGTTTTGAACGTCATAGAGCATATGAGATGTTCCAGGAGTTGAAGTTAATATTTCAAGCAAATGCCCGGATTGGGAGATATGAAGTCTCCAATAAGTTCTACAGCTGCAAGATGGAGGAGAATAGTTCTATCAGTGAGCATATACTCAAGATGTCTGGGTATAATAATCACTTGATTCAACTGGGAGTTAATCTTCTGGATGATAGTGTCATTGACAGAATTCTCCAATCACTGCCACCAAGCTACAAAAGCTTCGTGATGAACTATAACATGCAAGGGATGGAAAAGACGATTCCCGAGCTCTTCGCAATGCTAAAGGCTGCGGAGGTAGAAATCAAGAAGGAGCATCAAGTGTTGATGGTCAACAAGACCACTAGTTTCAAGAAAAAGGGAAAAGGGAAGAAGGGGAACTTCAAGAAGAACAGCAAGCAAGTTGCTGCTCAAGAGAAGAAACCCAAGTCTGGACCTAAGCCTGAAACTGAGTGCTTCTACCGCAAGCAGACTGGTCACTGGAAGCGGAACTGCCCCAATTATTTGGCGGATAAGAAGGATGGTAAGGTGAACAAAGGTATATGTGATATACATGTTATTGATGTGTACCTTACTAATGCTCATGATAGCACACAGGTATTTGATCTGGTTACATTGCTAATATTTGCAACTTTCGAAAGCAGAGGGACTCTGGATTAAGCAGAGATTGGCTAAGGACGAGGTGACGATGCGCGTGGGAAATGGTTCCAAAGTCGATGTCATCGCGGTCGGCACACTACCTCTACATATACCTTCGGGATTAGTATTAGACCTAAATAATTTTTATTTGGTGCCAGCGTTGAGCATGCACATTATATCTGGATCTTGTTTGATGCGAGACGGTTATTCATTTAAATCAGATAATAATGGTTGTTCTATTTATATGAGTATTATCTTTTATGGTCATGCACCCTTGAAGAGTGGTCTATTTTTATTGAATCTCGATAGTAGTGATACACTTATTCATAATGTTGAAGCCAAAAGATGCAGAGTTGATAATGATAGTGCAACTTATTTGTGGCACTTCTTTGTTTAGGTCATATCGATTGTAAAAGCGCATGAAGAAACTCCATACTGATGGACTTTTGGAACCACTTGATTATGAATCACTTGGTACTTGCGAACCGTGCCTCATGGGCAAGATGACTAAAACACCGTTCTCCGGAACTATGGAGAGAGCAACAGATTTGTTGGAAATCATACATACAGATGTATGTGGTCCGATGAATGTTGAGGCTCGTGGCGGATATCGTTATTTTTTCACCTTCACAGATGATTTAAGAAGATATGAAAGTTTTGAAAAGTTCAAAGAATTTCAGAGTGAAGTTGAGAATCATCATAACAAGAAAATAAATTTTCTACGATCTGATCATGGAGGAGAATATTTGAGTTACGAGTTTGGTCTACATTTGAAACAATGCGGAATAGTTTCGCAACTCACGCCACCCGGAACACCACAACGTAATGGTGTGTCCGAATGTTGTAATCGTACTTTTCTTGATATGGTGCGATCTATGATGTCTCTTACTGATTTACCGCTATCATTTTGGGGTTATGCTTTAGCGACGGCTGCATTCACGTTAAATAGGACACCATCAAAATCCGTTGAGACGACGCCTTATGAACTATGGTTTAGCAAGAAACCAAAGTTGTCGTTTCTTAAAGTTTGGGGCTGCGATGCTTATGTGAAAAAGCTTCAACCCGATAAGCTCGAACCCAAATCGGAGAAATGTGTCTTCATAGGATACCCAAAGGAGATTGTTGGGTACACCTTCTATCACAAATCTGAAGGCAAGACCTTTGTTGCTAAATTCGGAGTTTTTCTAGAGAAGGAGTTTCTCTCAAAGAAGTGAGTGGGAGGAAAGTAGAACTTGATGAGGTAACTGTACCTACTCCCTTATTGGAAAGTAGTTCATCACAGAAACCGGTTTCTGCGACACCTACACCAATTAGTGAGGAAGTTAATGATGATGATCATGAAACTTCAGATCAAGTTGTTCTTGAACCTCGTGGGTCAACTGAGTAAGATCCGCACCAGAGTGGTACGGTAATCCTGTTCTGGAAGTTATGTTACTAGACCATGATGAACCTACGAACTATGAAGAAGCGATGGTGAGCCCAGATTCCGCAAAATGGCTTGAGGCCATGAAATCTGAGATGGGATCCATGTGTGAGAACAAAGTGTGGATTTTGGTTGACTTGCCCGATGATCGGCAAGCAATTGAGAATAAATGGATCTTCAAGAAGAAGACAGACGCTAACGGTAATGTTACTGTCTAAAAATCTCGACTTGTCACGAAAGGTTTTCGACAAGTTCAAGGGATTGACTAAGATGAGACCTTCTCACCCATAGCGATGCTTAAGTCTGTCCAAATCATGTTAGCAATTGCCGCATTTTATGATTATGAAATTTGGCAAATGGATGTAAAAAAAGCATTCCTAAATGGATTTCTGGAAGGAGAGTTGTATATGATGCAACCGGAAGGTTTTATCGATCCAAAGGGAGCTAACAAAGTGTACAAGCTCCAGCAATCCATTTATGGACTGGTGCAAGCCTCTCGGAGTTGGAATAAACGCTTTGATAGTGTGATCAAAGCATTTGGTTTTGTACAGACTTTTGGAGAAGCCTGTATTTAAAAGAAAGTGAGTGGGAGCTCATAGCATTTCTGATATTATATGTGGATGACATATTACTGACTGGAAATGATATAGAATTTCTGGATAGCATAATGGGATACTTGAATAAGAGTTTTTCAATGAAAGACCTCGGTGAAGCTGCTTACATATTGGGCATCAAGATCTATAGAGATAGATCAAGACGTTTAATTGGACTTTCACAAAGCACATACCTTGACAAAGTTTTGAAGAAGTTCAAAATGGATCAAGCAAAGAAAGGGTTCTTGCCTTTGTTACAAGGTGTGAAGTTGAGTAAGACTCAATGCCTGACCACTGCAGAAGATAGAGAGAAGATGAAAGATGTTCCCTATGCTTCAACCATAGGCTGTATCATGTATGCTATGCTGTGTACCAGACCTGATGTGTGCCTTGCTGTAAGTCTAGCAGGGAGGTACCAAAGTAATCCAGGAGTGGATCACTGGACAACGATCAAGAACATCCTGAAATACCTGAAAAGGACTAAGGATATGTTTCTCGTTTATGGAGGTCACAAAGAGCTCATCGTAAATGGTTACCTTGATGCAAGCTTTGACACTGATCAGGATGATTCTAAATCACAAACCGGATACGTGTTTACATTGAACGGTGGAGCTGTCAGTTGGTGCAGTTCTAAACAAAGCGTCGTGGCGGGATCTACGTGTGAAGCGGAGTACATAGCTGCTTCGGAAGCAGCAAATGAAGGAGTCTGGATGAAGGAGTTCATATCCGATCTAGGTGTCATACCTAGTGCGTCGGGTCCAATGAAAATCTTTTGTGACAATACTGGTGCAATTGCCTTGGCGAAGGAATCCAGATTTCACAAGAGAACCAGGCACATCAAGAAACGCTTCAATTCCATCCGGGATCTAGTCCAGGTGGGAGACATAGAAATTTGCAAGATACATACGGATCTGAATGTTGCAGACCCATTGACTAAATCTCTTCCACGAGCAAAACATGATCAGCACCAAGGCTCCATGGGTGTTAGAATCATTACTGTGTAATCTAGATTATTGACTCTAGTGCAAGTGGGAGATCAAGGAAATATGCCCTAGAGGCAATAATAAAGTTATTATTTATTTCCTTATATCATGTTAAGTGTTTATTATTCATGCTAGAATTGTATTAACCGGAAACATAATACATGTGTGAATACATAGACAAACAGATTGTCACTAGTATGCCTCTACTTGACTAGCTCGTTGATCAAAGATGGTGATGTTTCCTAGCCATAGACATGAGTTGTCATTTGATTAACGGGATCACATCATTAGGAGAATGATGTGATTGACATGACCCATTCCGTTAGCTTAGCACACGATCGTTTAGTATGTTGCTATTGCTTTCTTCATGACTTATACATGTTCCTATGACTATGAGATTATGCAACTCCCGTTTACCGGAGGAACACTTTGTGTGCTACCAAACATCACAATGTAACTGGGTGATTATAAAGGAGCTCTATAGGTGTCTTTGAAGGTACTTGTTGGGTTGGCGTATTTCGAGATTAGGATTTGTCACTCCGATTGTCGGAGAGGTATCTCTGGGCCCTCTCGGTAATGCACATCACTTAAGCCTTGCAAGCATTGCAACTAATGAGTTGGTTGCGGGATGATGTATTACAGTACGAGTAAAGAGACTTGCCGGTAACGAGATTGAACTAGGTGTTGAGATACCGACGATCGAATCTCGGGCAAGTAACATACCGATGACAAAGGGAACAACGTATGTTGTTATGCGGTCTGACTGATAAAGATCTTTGTAGAATATGTGGGAGCCAATATGAGCATCTAGGTTCCGCTATTGGTTATTGACCGGAGACGTGTCTCGGTCATGTCTACATAGTTCTCGAACCCGTAGGGTCCGCACGCTTAACGTTACGATGACAGTTATATTATGAGTTTATATGTTTTGATGTACCGAAGGTTGTTCGGAGTCCCGGATGTGATCACGGACATGACGAGGAGTCTCAAAATAGTCGAGACATGAAGATTGATATATTGGAAGCCTACGTTTGGATATCGGAAGTGTTCCGGATGAAATCGGGATTTTACCAGACTACCGGGAGGTTACCGGAACCCCCCGGGAGGTAAATGGGCCTTAGTGGGCCTTTCGGAGAAGAGGAGAGGCGGCCAGGGCTGGGCCGCGCGCCCCTCCCCCCTAGTCCTAATAGGACAAGGAGAGGGGGGCGGCGCCCCCCTTCCTTCTCTCCCTCCTCTTTCCCCCTCCCGAATCCTATTCCAACTAGGAAAGGGGGGGGGGGAGTCATACTCCCGGTGGGAGCAGGACTCCTCCTGGCGCGCCCTCCCCTTGGCCGGCCGCACCCCCCTTGCTTCTTTATATACGGGGGCAAGGGGCACCTCTAGACCCACAAGTTGATCAGTTGATCTCTCCCAACCGTGTGATGTGCCCCCCTCCACCATAGTACACCTCGATAATACTGTAGCGGTGCTTAGGTGAAGCCCTGCGTCGGTAGAACATCAACATCGTCACCACCTCGTCGTGCTGACAAAACTCTCCCGCAACACTCGGCTGGATCGGAGCTCGAGGGACGTCATCGGGCTGAACGTGTGCATAACTCGGAGGTGCCGTACGTTCAGTACTTGATCGGTCGGATCGTGAAGACGTACGACTACATCAACCGTGTTGTGCTAACGCTTCCGCTTTCGGTCTACGAGGGTACGTAGACAACACTCTCCCCTCTCGTTGCTATGCATCACCATGATCTTGCATGTGCGTAGGAATTTTTTTGAAATTACTACGTTCCCCAACAAAGCACTAGAGCAAAACTATATAGCTCAAAAGATATAAGTGAAGCACAAAGAATATTCTAACAAATTCCAATTCATGAATGGATCTCTCAAAAGGTGTGTAAAGCAAGGATGATTGTGGTATACTAAAAATCAAAGACTCAAATCATACAAGACGCTCCAGGCAAAACACATATCATGTGGTGAATAAAAATATAGCTCCAAGTAAAGTTACCGATGGAAGTAGACGAAAGAGGGGATGCCTTCCGGGGCATCCCCAAGCTTTGACTTTTTGGTGTCCTTGGATTATCATGGGGGTGCATGGGAATCCCCAAGCTTAGGCCCTTTCCACTCCTTGTTCCATAATCCATCAAAAGATTTCACCCAAAACTTGAAAACTTCACAACACAAACTCAACAGAAATCTCGTGAGCTCCGCTAGCGAAAGAAAACAAAAGATCACTTCAAGGTATTGTAATGAACTCATTCTTTATTTATATTGGTGTTAAACCTACTGTATTCCAACTTATCTATGGTTTATAAACTATTTTTCTAGCCATAGATTCATCAAAATAAGCAAACAACACACGAAAACAGAATCTGTCAAAAACAGAACAGTCTGTAGTAATCTATAACTAACGCAAACTTCTGGAACTCCAAAAATTCAGCCAAAATAGGACGACCTAGGAAATTTATTTATTGATCAGCAGCAATTGGAATCACTATTTTATCACGTTCTGGTGGTTTTTAACAATTGTTTTCGTGAACAGAAAGTTTCTGGAAATTACAGCAAGATCAAATAACTATCATCCAAGAAGATCCTATAGGTTTAACTTGGCACAAACACTATTTAAAATATAAAACCACATCTGAACAGAAGGTAGATGGATTCTTTATTTCTAAACAGAAGCAAAAGCAAAAAAACTAAAAATAAAATTGGGTTGCCTCCCAACAAGCGCTATCGTTTAACGCCCCTAGCTAGGCATAAAAGCAAGGATAGATCTAGGTATTGCCATCTTTGGTAGGCAATCCATAAGTGGCTCTCATGATAGATTCATATGGTAGTTTTATTTTCTTCCTAGGGAAGTGTTCCATGCCTTTATTTAATGGAAATTGGAATCTAATATTCCCTTCCTTCATATCAATAATTGTACCAATCGTTCTAAGGAAAGGTCTACCAAGAATAATAGGACAAGAAGGATTATAATCTATATCAAGAACGATAAAATCTACGGGCACATAATTCCTATTTGCAACAATAAGAACATCATTAATTCTTCCCATAGGTTTCTTAATAGTGGAATCCGCAAGGTGCAAGTTTAGAGAGCAATTAACAAAATCACGGAAATCTAGCAAATCACACAAAGTTTTGGGAATAGTGGAAACACTAGCACCCAAATCACATAAAGCATAAAATTCATGATCCTTAATCTTAATTTTAATAGTTGGTTCCCACTCATCATTGAGTTTTCTAGGATAGAAACTTCCAACTCAAGTTTTTCTTCATAAGATTGCATCAAGGCATCAACGATATGTTTAATAAACGCTTTATTTTGACTATAAGCATGAGGAGAATTTAGCACGGATTGCAACAAGGAAATACAATCAATTGGAGAGCAACTTTCATAATTAAATTCCTTGAAATCCAAAATAGTGGGTTTAGTATCATCTAGGGTTTTGCTTTCTTCAATCCCACTTTTATCAATTTTAGCATCATAATCTAAAAACTCCGAATTCTTGGAACGCCTTCTAGGTAAAGGTGGATCATATTCAGTCCCATCATTATCAAGATTCATATTGCAAAACAAAGATTTAATAGGGGACACACCAATAACTTCTAGATCTTCATCTTTATTTTCATGGAAATTGGAAGAACACGCTTTAATAAATGCATCTTTCGTAGCACGCATTCTAGCAGTTCTTTCCTTGCACTCATCAATGGAAATTCTCATGGATTTGAGCGACTCATTGATATCATGCTTAGGAGGAATAGATCTAAGCTTTAAAGAATCAACATCAAGAGAAATCCTATAAACGTTCCTAGCCAATTCATCAAGTTTAAGCAATTTATCTTCAAGCAAAGCATTGAAATTCTTTTGCAAAATCATAAACTCTTTAACACTAGTCTCAAATTCAGAGGGCATCTTATTAAAATGTCCATAAGAGTTGTTGTAGGAATTTCCATAATTATTAGAAGGATTACTAGGATAAGGCCTAGGATTAAAGTTCCCTCTATGTGCGTTGTTACCAAAATTATTCCTACCAACAAAATTCACGTCCATAGATTCATTATTATTCTCAATCAAAGTAGACAAAGGCATATCATTAGGATCAGAAGAAACACTCTTAGTAGCAAATAATTTCATAAGTTCATCCATCTTTCCACTCAAAACATTAATTTCTTCTATCGCATGCACTTTTTTATTAGTAGATCTTTCAGTGTGCCATTGAGAATAATTAACCATAATATTATCTAGGAGTTTAGTGGCATCTCCTAAAGTGATTTCCATAAAAGTGCCTCCCGCGGCCGAATCTAAAAGATTTCTAGAAGTAAAATTCAATCTGGCCCAAATTTTTTGTATAATCATTCACAAATTCAAACCATGAGTAGGGCAATTACATATCATTAATTTCATTCTCTCCCAAGCTTGTGCAACATGTTCATGATCAAGTTGCTTAAAATTCATAATATCGTTTCTAAGAGAGATGATCTTAGCGGGAGGAAAATACTTAGAGATAAAAGCATCTTTGCACTTGTTCCAAGAATCAATAGTATTTTTAGGCAAAGACAAAAACCAAGCTTTAGCACAATTCTAAGCGAAAAAGGAAATAGCTTCAATTTAACAATATCATTATCAACATCTTTCTTCTTTTGCATATCACATAAATCAACGAAGCTATTTAGATGAGTAGCGACATCTTCACTAGGAAGGCCGGCGAATTGATCTTTCATAACAAGATTTAACAAAGCAGTATTGATTTCACAAGATTCAGTATTGGTAAGAGGATCAATCGGAGTGCTAAGGAAATCATTATTGTTAGTATTGGTAAAGTCACACAATTTAGTATTATCTTGAGCCATCGTGACAAGCAAGCAATCCAACACACGAGCAAACAAAAGCAAGCAAGAAAAAGGCAAACGGAAAAGAGAGGGCGAATAAAACGGCAAGGGTGAAGTGGGGGAGAGGAAAACAAGAGGCAGATGTCAAATAATGTAATGCGAGAGATAAGGGATTGTGATGGTTACTTGGTATGTTGACTTTTCTGAAGACCTCCCCGGCAACGGCGCCAGAAATCTTCCTGCTACCTCTTGAGCACTGCGTTGGATTTCCTTGAAGAGGAAAGGGTGATGCAACAGAGTAGAGTAATGTAACGACCCGACCTCAGACGGTCAAGCCTGCGTATTATCGTGCCATCCTCGATCGGTATCTTGCACACACAAGACATCAATGTATATATCAAAGTGCAATCACATGTATAAATAACGTAAAATGATATATACCTCATAATACTCAGGAAACAAACAAACGGGTGTGGAGTCCCATCAACGCCATCGGCAGGTTGAGTGTAGACCGTAACCACTGTATCGTAACTCTTACTCGTCGAGGAAATATCTGCAACATGATACGTTGCAGCCGTAGGTCAAGACATTGAATGTACCGCAAGATCACAATATGAGAAAACAGATGATAAAACTATACTATATGCAATATGGCTTTATGGCTCTGTATATGAGTTTTGTTTATGCGTAAAAGCTGATTTTATTTTACCTACATCAAAGGAATAGAATGAAGTCTGTACTAAGGAGTTTTCTATCATGACATGGTTCCGCCAACCGATGTCTCATAGCCCAAAATTCATCATATGTTGCCCACAATTAAGTTATCAATCCGGTGTTGAGAGTTCCGAGATAGATCCAAGTCCGGATGCTCAAATTGTCTCAGAATCGGGACACGGCTAATCGATTAGGTTATAACCCTCTGCAGAGGTTTGTACACTTTACCCGCAAGATTCGATCCCTCTATTTACGTTCTCGCACTTCAGGGTGTTTGAGAACAAGATGACCGAAACATGGTCTTCCAAAGAGTTCCTCTGACCACTGTCCGGTACTCAACCCATCCTACCGTAGTTCTACATCTGCTAGTACCGTCCCAGCCAGAGTCACAACTAAGGTCAACCAAGCCAGAGCCCATAATGACTTGCGGTTGCATAGGTAAGCTTCCGGGCATGAAGTATTCTTCCGTCTCTTTGAGTCTGGGTGAAGCTTTCCGCAAGATGTCATGGCGCTTCTCCATGCATCCCGCCAACCACTGGGTTCTCCAGGTGCCCGTCACAAATCCTTCACCCAGTTGTGTGTATTGAATTCCTGTCTCGAGTCTTGAAGTCTTGAGGTCTTGAAGATGCAGTCCTTGCAGATTCCATCATGGAGTTGTCGTCATTGACGTAGAATCCTCCATTCTCACACCACTCCCGAGTACTCATACCAAAACCCCGTCTACTATAGCGTAGCATTAAAATAAAATATCGTCCCGGGCTTGGTAACAGGGGATGGGTTCCTACCTCATGCATACTACTCAACTACAAGGATTCAATAACACTACTGAGGGGTGGTTGCAAAGATGTCACTAAATGTAATAAAACATAGGTATGAAAGCATGGTCAAAGTGAACTTGCACGGTGATGTTGACGAAGAAGAATTATCGTTCTCAAGAAATAACTTGATAGACTACTCGTCACTCTCTGATGAAATCTATATAACAAACATATCATTCACATAAGCACTCAAACTAACAATCAAAACAAAAGAGAGAGCGAATAAGAATCCGAAGGAACTTCAAATAAAACTAGGAGTCTTCTTCTACAACATTCACAAAAATAGTTTTGTCTAACGGAAAATAAAACACTAAAATAACAGAGAATAAAATATAAATTTAGTTAAGACAAAAAATAAAGTATTTTTTCATAAAGCTATTTTGAAAGTATTTTCAATTGGGAGTTAAAACAGTAGAGAAATCCATTGCAAGTTATTAGCGAACTTGAATTGATTTCACGATAACAAAAAAAATATATATATATATATAAACTTGTTGAACACCTACTGTTTAACTAATAGAAACCAAACATAAACTTTCTGAAATATAAAATAAAATAATTTAAAACAACTATAGAAAAAGAAGTAGCTATTATTCAATAGAACTAAAACAGAATTTGTTTTACATGAAACAATAAGCTAAAATACTCAAACAATTTTGAACTTTTTACCACTGGTAAATATGATCACTAGTGATCAGTAGAAAAAGAATCAAATAAAAATCTATTTTTAAACTCCCGGAATAAGCAAAACAAGCTTTAATTCAAATCTGATCTAACTCAATTTTTATAAATCCAAACATAGACAAATTATATATTTTTGGAAACTACAAGAAAATTGTGATCTAACGCAAAAAGAATCAGCATCATTGGACTTCTAGATCAAAAGTTATAAGCTAAACAAGAACGGAACTAAATCTGTTACGGAAATAAATCTGAAAACGAAAAAAAACAACAAGGAAGTTACCTGTCGTGAGGCAGAGATGGCAGGAAGGAGACGGCGATGTGGAGGGCTGCTCCGGCGAGGGGCGAGGTCGCCAAGCGAGGTGGGGGTGGCGGAGGAGGGGTCGGCGCTTGGGAGGTTCCAGGAGAGCTCCTGGTGAGCGTTCTAGGCAGGAAAAGGAGGACGGTGGCGAGGAGGCTACGGGCAGGAGGGGCGTGGTGATGGGAAAAATGGAACGAGGAGAGGGAGGGCTCAGTATAGGCGGTCTCGGGAGGCGCTGGGATGGAAAGACGAGGGAGATCGGGAAGGTGGAGTTTCCTGTCTCCATGGATATGGAAAGCTTCTGTAACGTGAGAGGAAACAGAGGAAGGCGATGATCTCTTGTTGGGCTAGAATAGGAAAGTGCTTAAAGGGGCCAGCAGGTTTTTCCTAATAAAAACGATTCCATTCCTATTTTTAAAATTAGGAAACTAAAACAATAAAAAGGAAATCAAATCAATTCGGAATAAAGAGTTTTTATATACTAAAATTATCAGAAAAATAAAATGTAGATGATGAGCATTATTCCACGGCCAAAATAAAAACTTAAAAAAATGTTTTTCAGAAAATCCCTAAAGGCTTTATTTATTTTTGCAAATAATTTTTAAATAAAAACTTTGGTTTTTCTTGGCTCAAATATTTCAAAAATGCCCCTGATTTTGGAGGGTCATTTTCCTCCGCTCTTTCTTGCTTGCAAGAATTTATTTTTCGGGGTATTTCTCGGGAAGAAAAATAGAGAAGCAAGTGCAAATATTTGAAAGAATTAAATTGCAAAACTCCGTTCAAATTCTTTATAGTTGAAGAAGTCATGTCATCTTCTCTCATTGATTTTAATAGGATGAATTTGAATTTACCGGAGAAGGGGAAAGTCATTTTATTCCCTCTCATTCAAAAGTTTTTGAAAAGGTTCAAATTTCACTCAAGTTTAATTCACTCAAGCAAACAAACAAAACAATTCAATTAATTATATTAACATTCCAAAATTTGGGATGTTACAAACCTACCACACTTAAAATGAATCTCGTCCTCGAGATTCAAGAGGCTAACAAGAAAAGGTTAGAGGTTGGGGTCTTCTAGCAAATGTCTTGGTCGAGAAAGGTCGTGGGTGCTACCACACTTAAAAACAAGGTCATGGTTCCAATAAACTCAGATATTTCCTCTGGAGGGCTGACAATGTATGTCTCTTCACATATCTTACAATAGCTCCTTCATTAAACTCTTCTGTCAGAAGCATAGAGTTTTCCTCAAAATCTTGGGTCGGTGTGTCAAAGTTGAAGTTCGTCCGAGGCTGGATCTTCTTAGCTGATAGGTCTGTGTTCATTCTAAACAATTATCGAAACACTCATGGTGGTCTACAATTTATGGTTTTCTCCTGCAGAAAACGGGTCTGGGTTGAACCTCACCGTATAACCTACGTTTGGCAACGGTTGCCTGTAAAGGGTTCCATCGTACTACCATTCTATGGTTTTATGGCTTATCGTGTCGACACTCTTCTAAGGTTTTCGAGGCTCTGATTTTCCATCAACATATGATAGTTCATGATAGAAGTCTTCGGTATGGGGCCAATCCATCCCGTGCATTTGAATCATTACCACATACGTAAATATCGAATCACGTATTCTAACACTTGGGCATACTCACAAGCATTGCAGAAATTTCTCTTGTTCTCGAACTGGTTTCGAGTAAATCCTTGGTTTCTGCAAGCCAAACAAAACATCTATCGTTACTTCACCACTCTTAGGTTTTTGCGTGACCTCCTACGAAACTTAGGCTGATTGGATCACAGATTCTTCCAAATTTATTCCTTTATCAAGGTTACAACGGTTCCTTCTCAAAATCCTGGGCCTGTGGGTTATGGCCCACTTCAACACTAGTGCAGCTTTAACTCATCCTTGGAGTAACTCTCTTGTTACACCTCCTTAAATCCAGTAGTACTCTGTTTCTTCATACCATCATATCAAAACTAAACTCCAACTTATTTTGTCCAGCTCCCTCCTATGGACCGTCGTGAATAACACATTTCTTTCTTCATTGATCTTGTGGCTTTACAGAGTACTATGACCAAAAAGAATGTACAAGTTTATCCATAAAATCTCATTATTCTCATATCAATCTTTCATTACATCCTTAACCATTTTCGTAGATCCAAATTCCAAAAGTACTTTATTACAAATGCTGCCACCCACATGGTTTGGTATGGTCAGACATTACTACCAACTTTATTTATTTATCCTCCTCGAGGATTCTTCAGTCCCACTGGAATTGTGCGACATGAGCCTTGAAATCTTCAATCTTCTTTTTCATCATGGTGGTCTTGAGCTTCGTCAACATCATCTCTGCATGCACTTCGCTTAGGTATTCCTGAGTATAACGGAGTCTTGCTTCAAGTATTTCTCCGATCTGGCATATGGCTTCCATGGCTGCTTCACGAACAGCGTCGAAGAAAGTTGCTTGTGGCACACGTGAGATGAAAAAGTAATGCCCCATCCTCTTTGGGCAAACTCCTTTCAAACGGTGGAGGTGTACTTCCACATACCAAAGTTCCACTCCTTTTGCATGAAGGGTAGCCTTTGTAGACTGCATCTCCTTCAAGGTGAATATGCTTCATCATGTCCTTCAGATCTTGGGTAATCATGATCACTTGTCGTGGTCATGATAGTTTCAGGACCTTTAAGGAAAGACTCGTAAAAGTGTCGTCATCTGCAGTTTGTGAAACAGAAATGATGCTCGGAGTAAGGTACTTATCTCCTGGGGCACACATTCATATCATCCAAACAAAACTTCAAACTCAATTTCCAATTTCCTGTTTATGCATCACAACTCACCTTCTTCCATGTTCACCAAGAATATTAATTTCCATGATAAAATATAACAACTCCTTAAAGCTTCTCAACATGTGACATTACAACTTTATTGAGTCATGAACTATTACAATCTCAGGGTAATCTATTACATAACTCAACTCATTGAGCTTATGAAAATGAAATTGCTTTCTACTACTCTTATTATCCATATCAAAATTCCAACTACTCAACTTCAGCTTTCATCTTGTCGGGACATTTAATAGCATAATGTCCTGCCTCCTTGCAGCGAAAACAAATGACTTCCGACATGTCTCGGGGCTTCTTTGTGATTATGCGGGCTCCTTGGATTCTTGGCTTCTTTTATGGGCATTTACTAGCGAAATGACCTAAATCCTTGCACCTGTAACAAGTGATATGACTTAGGTCCTTCTCTGCAAAAATTGCGTTGTTCTCGGGTTGCCTTCTTTTTCTCTTCTGGAATTCTCTGTAATGATCAGTAGTTTCTATCTCCGTGAGGGTCAAACTTCACTTCTGCCGTCAGAAATATCCCAGATACTCTTTTCTTCCCGTGGGGCAATACTGTGACTAATGTCCTTCTTCTCCACATGAATAGAAGGCATTGGAGTAAACTCTGTTGAGACCTTCTCCATCCAGGTCATCACCACTTTCATTCATCACTGGTTCTTCTAGGTCTTCCTTGAGGGCTTCTTTCATTCCATCTTCCCGCTTCGAATAGTTTGTTGCACCGTGGAGTAAATGTGATACTGCCCGGGTAGTGGGTGGTTCCTTCACACAGAAGCAAGTCACACAGCTAGTTGGGCATTCCTCACCGGGTGTTTCTCCTCACAATGAGGGCATCCATCTTTGTGTTCCTCTGGGTGTGTCCTATTTCTCCGCAAATCTTGCAGGCACAAGGTTTACTTCTTGGTGTATCATTGTGCTTCCGGATAAGACGTGATCTCATCGGGGTCTTCTTGAATTCCTCCCAAGTTCTTGCTCCTTTAAATCCTTGTATGGATTGATGCATTCTCCACCAGGTTGCAGCACTTTCTGTAAAATCTTGAAGAGCATATTGGACCTCATACTTCCTTGAAACCAAATTGTTCCGAAGTGATTCTCCATGTTCTCGCATCCATAGCTCGCCTCGGGCTGAGTCTTGATCCAGAGAATATCAGTCCAACTTCTTTCATCATCTATGGGGTTCAAAAGTTTTGGGATGAGATATGAGAGAGGTGGGGAGGGATACACAATGTCTGAACAATAGTTTTTTTTTGAAGAAACAAGTTTTGCTTTGTGACTGTCGGAAAACATCAAACAATTGACAGCTCACAAATCGTTGCATCTAACGTAGGTGTATAACAGGGTTTGGTCTTCTAAAGGTCAAATATTTCTTCAGGAACTTCAAATCTTCGGAGTCTTCAACTGTTGTAGCTTCTAATACATGGGAAATCTTTTTTTTACTCAAGGGGTCATCGGTTCTCCGATATCAAATCCTTCTTGGAGCGTCTTCAGTTGATCCTCCGGGTGATCAAAGGATAAGGGGTATATTCTAACTATTTGAGGTGAGAGTGTCTATTTTATAAAATCAGAAGGGATGAGGAGTAAGAGTTTTTTTTGAAAATAAAGTTTTTAAGATATCCTGTCCTAGGGGCTTTCCGATTTCTAGGGTCACGCCCCTACAGTCAACATGTGCTCGATACCATATACAGAAGCGACCCGACCTCAGACGGTCAAGCCTACGTATTCTTGTGCCATCCACGGATCGGTATCTTTGGCACACACAGTACATCAATGTATATATCAAAGTGCAATCACATTTATAAATAACGTAAAATGATATATACCTCATAATACTCAGCGGAAACAAACAAACGGGTGTGGAGTCCCATCAACGCCATCGGCAGGTTGAGTGTAGACCGTAACCTCAGATCGTAACTCTTACTCGTCGAGGAAATATCTGCAACATGATACGTTGCAGCCGTGTAGGTCAAGACATTGAATGTACCGGCAAGATCACAATATGAGAAAACAGATGATAAAACTATACTATATGCAATATGGCTTTATGGCTCTGTATATGAGTTTTGTTTATGCGTAAAAGCTGATTTTATTTTACCTACATCAAAGGAATAGAATGAAGTCTGTACTAAGGAGTTTTCTATCATGACATGGTTCCGCCAACCGATGTCTCATAGCCCAAAATTCATCATATGTTGCCCACAATTAAGTTATCAATCCGGTGTTGAGAGTTCCGAGATAGATCCAAGTCCGGATGCTCAAATTGTCCGTGAATCGGGACACGGCTAATCGATTAGGTTATAACCCTCTGCAGAGGTTTGTACACTTTACCCGCAAGATTCGATCCCTCTATTTACGTTCTCGCACTTCGTGGTGTTTGAGAACAAGATGACCAAACATGGTCTTCCAAAGAGTTCCTCGACCACCGTCCGGTACTCAACCCATCCTACCGTAGTTCTACATCTGCTAGTACCGCCCCAGCCAGAGTCACAACTAAGGTCAACCAAGCCAGAGCCCATAATGACTTGCGGTTGCACAGTAAGCTTCCGGGCATGAAGTATTCTTCCGTCTCTTTGAGTCTGGGTGAAGCTTTCCGCAAGATGTCATGGCGCTTCTCCATGCATCCCGCCAACCACTGGGTTCTCCAGGTGCCCGTCAACCGTCCTTCACCCAAGAGTGTGTATTGAATTCTGTCTCGAGTCTTGAAGTCTTGTGGTCTTGAAGATGCAGTCCTTGCAGATTCCATCATGGAGTTGTCGTCATTGACGTAGAATCCTCCATTCTCACACCACTCCCGAGTACTCATACCAAAACCCGTCTACTATAGCGTAGCATTAAAATAAAATATCGTCCCGGGCTTGATAACAGGGGAATGGGTTCCTACCTCATGCATACTACTCAACTACAAGGATTCAATAACACTACTGAGGGGTGGTTGCAAAGATGTCACTAAATGCAATAAAACATAGGTATGAAAGCATGGTCAAAGTGAACTTGCACGGTGATGTTGACGAAGAAGAATTATCGTTCTCAAGAAATAACTTGATAGACTACTCGTCACTCTCTGATGAAATCTATATAACAAACATATCATTCACATAAGCACTCAAACTAACAATCAAAACAAAAGAGAGAGCGAATAAGAATCCGAAGGAACTTCAAATAAAACTAGGGAGTCTTCTTCTACAACATTCACAAAAATAGTTTTGTCTAACGGAAAATAAAACACTAAAATAACAGAGAATAAAATATAAATTTAGTTAAGACAAAAAAATAAAGTTTTTTTCATAAAGCTATTTTGAAAGTATTTTCAATTGGGAGTTAAAACAGTAGAGAAATCCATTGCAAGTTATTAGCGAACTTGAATTGATTTCACGATAACAAAAAAAATATATATATATATAAACTTGTTGAACACCTACTGTTTAACTAATAGAAACCAAACATAAACTTTCTGAAATATAAAATAAAATAATTTAAAAACAACTATAGAAATAGAAGTAGCTATTATTCGAATAGAACTAAAACAGAATTTGTTTTACATGAAACAATAAGCTAAAATACTCAAACAATTTTGAACTTTTTACCACTGGTAAATATGATCACTAGTGATCAGTAGAAAAAGAATCAAATAAAAATCTATTTTTAAACTCCCGGAATAAGCAAAACAAGCTTTAATTCAAATCTGATCTAACTCAATTTTTATAAATCCAAACATAGACAAATTATATATTTTGGAAACTACAAGAAAATTGTGATCTAACGCAAAAATAATCAGCATCATTGGACTTCTAGATCAAAAGTTATAAGCTAAACAAGAACGGAACTAAATCTGTTACGGAAATAAATCTGAAAACGAAAAAAACAATAAGGAGTTACTCAGACGTGAGGCAGAGATGGCAGGAAGGAGACGGCGATGTGGAGGGCTGCTCCGGCGAGGGGGCGAGGTCGCCGAGGGTGGGGGTGGCGGAGGAGGGTCGGCGCTTGGGGAGGTTCCAGGAGAGCTCTGGTGAGCGTTCTAGGCAGGAAAAGGAGGACGGTGGCGAGGAGGCTACAGGCAGGGGAGGCGTGGTGATGGGAAAAATGGAGCGAGGAGAGGAGGGGGTTTTATAGGCGGTCTCGGGAGGCGCTGGGATGGAAAGACGAGGGAGATCGGGAAGGTGGAGTTTCTGTCTCCATGGATATGGAAAGCTTCAGAACGTGAGAGGAAACAGAGGAAGGAGATGATCTCTTGTTGGGCTAGAATAGGAAAGTGCTTAAAGGGGCCAGCAGGTTTTTCCTAATAAAACGATTCCATTCCTATTTTTAAAATTAGGAAACTAAAACAATAAAAGGAAATCAAATCAATTCGGAATAAAGAGTTTTTATATACTAAAATTATCAGAAAAATAAAATGTAGATGATGAGCATTATTCCACGGCCAAAATAAAACTTAAAAAATGTTTTTCAGAAAATCCCTAAAGGCTTTATTTATTTTTGCAAATAATTTTTAAATAAAAACTTTGGTTTTTCTTGGCTCAAATATTTCAAAATGCCCCTGATTTTGGAGGGTCATTTTCCTCCGCTCTTTCTTGCTTGCAAGAATTTATTTTTCGAGGTATTTCTCGGGAAGAAAAATAGAGAAGCAAGTGCAAATATTTGAAAGAATTAAATTGCAAAACTCCGTTCAAATTCTTTATAGTTGAAGAAGTCATGTCATCTTCTCTCATTGATTTTAATAGGATGAATTTGAATTTACGGAGAAGGGAAAGTCATTTTATTCCCTCTCATTCAAAAGTTTTTGAAAAGGTTCAAATTTCACTCAAGTTTAATTCACTCAAGCAAACAAACAAACAATTCAATTAATTATATTAACATTCCAAAATTTGGGATGTTACAAGTAAGTATTTCCCTCAGTTTTTGAGAACCAAGGTATCAATCCAGTAGGAGGCTACGCGCAAGTCCCTCGTACCTACACAAAACAAATAGCTCCACGCAACCAACGCGATTAGGGGTTGTCAATCCCTTCACGGTCACTTACGAGAGTGAGATCTTATAGAGATGATAGATTATATTTTTGTTATAAATATGCAAAGTAAAATAAAAGCAAAGTAAAAAAGCAAAAAGCAATAATAAAGTGTTGGGAGATAAATATGATAAAGATAGACCCGGGGGCCATAGAATTCACTAGTGGCTTCTCTCAAGAACATAAGTATTTTATGGTGGGTGAACGAATTACTGTTGAGCAATTGACAGAATTGAGCATAGTTATGAGAATATCTAGGTATGATCATGTATATAGGCATCACGTCCGAGACAAGTAGACCGACTCCTGCCTGCATCTACTACTATTGCTCCAATCATCGACCGCTATCCAACATGCATCTAGATTATTAAGTTCAAGAAAACAGAGTAACGCCTTAAGCAAGATGACATGATGTAGAGGGATAAATTCATGCAATATGATAAAAACCCCATCTTGTTATCCTCGATGGAAACAATACAATACGTGCCTTGCTGCCCCTCATCACTTTGGGAAAGGACACCGCAAGATTGAACCCAAAGCTAAGCACTTCTCCCATTGCAAGAAAAACCAATCTAGTAGGACAAACCAAACTAATAATTGAAGAGACTTGCAAAGATAACCAATCATACATAAAAGAATTCAGAGAAGATTCAAATATTGTTCATAGATAATCTTGATCATAAACCCACAATTCATCGATCTCAACAAACACACCGCAAAAAGAAGATTACATCGAATAGATCTCCACGAGAGAGTGGGAGAACATTGTATTTAGATCCAAAAAGAGAGAAGAAGCCATCTAGATACTAACTTTGGACCCGAAGGTCTGAGGTAAACTACTCACACTTCATCAGAGAGGCTATGATGATGTAGAAGCCCTCCGTGGTGGATTCCCCTTCCGGCGGAGCTCTGGAACAGGCCTCAAGATGGGATCTCGTGGATACATAATGTTGCGGCGGTGGAATTAGGTTTTTGGCTCCGTATCTGATCATTCCGTTTGGACTCCGTTTGATATTCCATTTCTTCGAAACACTGAAATAGGCAAAAAACAGCAATTCTGGGCTGGGCCTCCGGTTAATAGGTTAGTTCCAAAAGTAATATAAAAGTGGAAAATAAAGCCCAATATTGTCCAAAACAGTAGATAATATAGCATGGAGCAATCAAATATTATAGATACGTTGGAGACGTATCAAGGAGGAAGAAGTACGTCGGGGGAGCAACGTGGGGCCCATGAGGGTGGAGGGCGCGCCGAGGGGGTAGGCGCGCCCCCTACCTCGAGCCCTCCTAGTTGATGTCTTGACGTAGGGTCCAAGTCCTCTGGATCACGTTCGTTCCGAAAATCACATTCCCGAAGGTTTCATTCCGTTTGGACTCCGTTTGATATTATTTTTCTGCGAAACTCTGAGATAGGCAAAAAACAACAATTCTGGGCTGGGCCTCCGGTTAATAGGTTAGTCCCAAAAATAATATAAAAGTGTATAATAAAGCCCAATAATGTCCAAAACAGAATGTAATATAGCATGGAACAATAAAAAATTATGGATACGTTGGAGACGTATCAAGCATCCCCAAGCTTAATTCCTGCTCGTCCTCAAGTAGGTAAATGATAAAAATAGAATTTTTGATGTGGAATGCTACTTGGCATAATTTCAATGTAATTCTCTTAATTGTGGTATGAATATTCAGATCCGAAAGATTCAAGATAAAGGTTTAATATTGACATAAAAGTAATAATACTTCAAGCATACTAACTAAGCAATTATGTCCTCCCAAAATAACATGGCCGAAGAAAGTTCATCCCTACAAAATCATATAGTTTAGTCATGCTCCATTTCCGTCACACAAGAATGCTCTCATCATGCACAACCCCGATGACAAGCCAAGCAATTGTTTCATACTTTAGTAATCTCAAACTTTTTCAACCTTCACACAATACATGAGCGTGAGCCATGGATATAACACTATGGGTGGAATAGAATATAATGATGGGGGTTATGTGGAGAAGACAAAAAAGGAGAAAGTCTCACATCAATGAGGCTAATCAATGAGCTATGGAGATGCCCATTGCTTGATGTTAATGCAAGGAGTAGGGATTGCCATGCAACAGATGCACTAGAGCTATAAATGCATGAAAGCTCAACAAAAGAAACTAAGTGGGTGTGCATCCAACTTGCTTGCTCACGAAGACCTAGGGCATTTGAGGAAGCCCATTGTTGGAATATACAAGCCAAGTTCTATAATGAAAAATTCCCACTAGTATATGAAAGTGACAAAATAAGAGACTTTCTATCATGAAGATCATGGTGCTACTTTGAAGCACAAGTGTGGAAAAAAAGGATAGTAGCATTGTCCCTTTTTAATTTCACTTTTTTGGCCTTTCTCTTTTTTATTTCGCCTTTCTCTTTTTTTTATTGGGACAATGCTCTATGAATGATGATCATCACACTTCTATTTATTTACAACTCAATTATTACAACTCGATACTAGAACAAAGTATGACTCTATATGAATGCCTCCAGCGGTATACCAGGATAACAATGAATCAAGAGGGACATGTATGAAAAATTATGAACGGTGGCTTTGCCACAAATACGATGTCAACTACATGATCATGCAAAGCAATATGACAATGATGAGCATGTCATAATAAACAGAACGATGGAAAGTTGCATGGCATTATATCTCAGAATGGCTATGGAAATGCCATAATAGGTAGGTATGGTGGCTGTTTTGAGGAAGATATAAGGAGGTTTATGTGTGAAAGAGTGTCGGGGGTTGGGTGCAACATATGCCAAAGGATGGCTTATCATGGTGGGGGCGAGTAGAACGTCGCCGGTGCCTGGAAACGGGATGAGGCGAAGGCATGCACACCGGCGAATCTTACCCAGCTTCAGGGCTCTCCGTGGAGATAACACCCCTACTGCTGCTCTGTGGGGTCTCCGCATGATCACTATGGCAAGTGGGTACAAGGTTGCTCCTTGAGCTGTTCGGGGTGAGGAAGGAGAAGGGATCGGCTAGCTCTTCTCTTCCCTCTATGTGTGTCTAAAACTATTATGGTCCCACCTCTTGCATGGGTGCCCCGGGGGGTTTATATAGGCCTACCCCCGGGGGTACAATGGTAATCCGGCTGGGCGCAGGTCCCAACCGTCAGTCTCTTAAGTTGCCGTCTTCTCCGCCGACTTCTGGGGCCCGCCGACTAGTAGGCCCCGCCGACGGTCCAGCATGGGGCCGACAGCCCTTGTCTGTCGCGGGCGGGTCTTGCCGGCTGCGGATTCTTGTAGCCGTGCTTCTAATGTGCCTTGAGCTTGGTCATGGGGTCATGGCAGCAGTGCCGCCGCTGACGGGCGATCATGCCACTCCCTGTCTTTGTCTGGTTAATGGCGCACGGAGCCCGTGGGAGGGCGGCCGACTCTCGGATGCCGACTCCCGGTAGTCCGTCTTAGGCGCTCTCGCCGTCTTCTACACTCCCGCCGATAAGTCCCGCCGTCTTCGTCGTAAATGCAGACGAGCCATCATGGGTACAGGATCTGCCCACGGGCTGACGCCGAGGCAGCGTGGCAATAGTGCCGCGCCGGACGGAGATCTCCGTCAGTACGGCGCTCTGTGGCCATGCCCGTCCTTTGTGAATGGGGCAGGGATGGGCTGCGAGGCGGCCCCATCCCGTCCCGTCTGTAGTCGCATTAGTAGGAGGCGGTTGGAGTCGCGGGCCGACTCCCCATAGCCAGCTTCTCCGGGAGTCGCTGGCTGGGAGTCGGCTTATCTTGAGGCCGTCTCTGGGACTCAGCTGGGAGGGGCAGTCGGCGGCTCTGTCGCCGACTCCCAGAAGGCAGCTCTTCGTCTTGGGGTCTTGAGGGGCGCAGTCTGCCCCGATGTTTTGAAAGGTCCAGGGGCTCGGGTTTTGCCTACCCGTGGCCCATTACTCCGACAGTAGTCCCCGAAGCTGGTGAGGCGCCATGGGCAACATGTCAAGGAACCTCAATAGTTTCATCCCTCTAATGGAAGAATCTGGGCTTGGCTCGCCGTCTCTCTCTTGAGCCGACTAGCTGGAGTCGGCCTCGCAGGAGGCCGTCTTGCTTCCCGAAGGTCTTGAAGGTCGTGGCGGGATCCAGGCAGCGTGCCTGATAAGCTTCCAGGCAGCTGCCCGTTGTGGGCCCGCCACGTGATGCCACGCGGCAGGGCCAGTCTGCCCGCCCACGCGCGTGACTAGACAGGCCCGTCAGGCGGGTCCCGCCACTACCGTGCCTCGGCGCACGGGTGGATCCGTTGCAGCCGTGCGGGCGGTTGGGCTCCCCACGTCGTTACTGCGTGCAGTAACGTTGTGGGTTAAATCGTGGGGGCGTGGGGTACTGGGCGCAGTTAATCCCACGCCCACCCCATCGGCTTCTCAGCCTAGGCGCCTATAAGTAGGCGGGAGGAGGGGGGCGGCGACGCACGCGCACCCACTCTCCTCGCTTCCTCTCGCTCCCTCTACTCCTTGCTTCGTCTTCCTCCTGCCTCCGCCGCACCGAACCACGCCGTGCCACGGAGATGAGCTCCTCCTCCGCCGCCGCGCCTTCCGCCGCGCGCTCCGGTGTGTGGGATGGCTCCATAGTGGACGACGACATCATCGAGTTCCTCCGCCAGACGCGCCGCATCCCGGTTACCAACCTAGTGCGGACCCGCGCCGCGCCGGCGGGCGAAATAACGCCGGCGCCGGAGGAGGGCGAGCGGGTCATATTCCGCTCGCACCTCATGCGCAGGCTAGGGCTGCGGGCGAGCGGCTTCTTCCTTGCCTTCCTGGAGTTCCACGGGCTTCAGCCGCACCACCTCACTCCAAACACGGTGGTGCCGCTGGCCGCCTTCGCCTCTTTGTGCGAGGGCTTTCTTGGCGTTCTCCCCACCATCGAGCTATGGGGGGAATTCTTCCAAGCCAAGCTCGGAACGCACGTCGCTCGCGTGCCGGCTCTGTGCGGCACTTTCATCGAATGAGGAGGCCGTTAGCCGACAACCCCTTCCCTGCCATCCCACTAATCAAGTCGGTGAAGATGTGGCAGTGCACGTATTTCTACGTGAAGAACGTCGCCCCTGAGAGCGACTGGGTCAACCTGCCGCCTTACGAGGCCGGTGAGTTGGCGGGGCGACTCCCCAGCTGGTCCCATCGGGCCAGGTCGCTGACTCCTGCAGGCGCCGCCGCCGTCGCGCGGCTCCGAGTGCTGACGCAGTCGGAGGGCCTGACTGGGGCCGACTTGCTGGCCGCCTTCATGGTGCGCCGAGTTCTTCCTCTCCAAGGCCGACCTCATCTGATCTGTCAGATGAGCGGCCGCCGGGACCCCAGTCGGCTGTGCTCCAAAGACATGCCCCACGCGGAGGTGGTGGACACAGTGAATTTCCTGGCGAACTGCGGCCTCACGGAGGAATGGCAATTCGGCAAGGAACCGTACTCGCGCGCCAACCCCCCGCCCGTGGTAAGTCATCTCTCTTGCTTTTCTGTTTCATTCTTCAAATTAATCCGACTTTGATTTTCTTTGGTTATTTCGAGTCAGAACCCCCTCATGCAGCCCTCAGCCGGCACCACGGGGCCGGCCCGTGAGTTCGTCCCCGACCGGGCGGAGAGCGACGCCGACAACCCCGACTTGGGGGTGGCAGCGATGGAGACCGATGCCGAGGGAGGAGGAGGGGCCGACGACTTCAGGCCTTCGGCGACCTTCGCCGACTGGCCTGACGATGACGGCGAAAGGGAAGTCGTCCCCCGCCGCCAACCGAAGGTCGGCCATCCAGGCGCGGGTTCCTCCGCCGGCTTGGGTGGTCGAGGCGGCGCGAAGAAGCGCCGGGCTGAGCCGGCCAGGCGGCCGGGCGAAGAAGTTCAGGGGGACGGCCGCCGCGACCCAGCGCGAAGAGGCGGTCGCGAAGGCTAACCGCTTCCGCAAGGAAGTGAAGAAGCCGCCGCTGGTCTCTGCGTAAGTACTTCTTGTTTTGTCTTGTTTTCTTTTGGTCCGTCTTGTTCAAGTCTTTATATGTCTTTTTCTCATCAGGGCTCCTCTCACCTTGGAGCGGGTCGCCGCCGCCTCCGTCATGGGGTCGGCAGAGACGTCCGCCAATACTCAGCGGATTGACCCTGCGGCCGACCTCCAGGAGGCGACGGAGCGGAATGCGCAGGAGAAGCGCGACGAGGAGGAGGCCGCCCGTCTGGAGAAGGCGGAGGCCGAGAAGGCGGCAGCTTCCGCCCAGAGGCGGCTGGAGGAAACCGAAGCCGCCGCTGCAGCCAAGAGGCGAGCCGAGGAGGCCGCGCGCCTCCAGTCGGCGCTGGTTGTCACCCCGCTGAACTCTGCGCCGCCGCCGCCGGAGTTCTTGGGGCAGACGGAGGGAGCCGACAACGAGTTCCCCATCAAGGAGAGGGAAGGCGGCGAGGCCTCTCTGTCAGGCATGGCCGTGCCGCCCCCAACGCCTCCGCCGCCGTCTGATAGCGCGCGAGGTAAATAACCCGGCCGACTTCGCTGTGCCGACCGGCAGCGAAGCTGTGGCAATGCTGCTTCTTCAAGTCGCCTCGCCAGCGCGCCGTCGTTTTGAGAAGGCGACCTCAGCGCCGCGCCCCTTGGAGACCGGCGCCGCCAGCTCGGCCATTCCAGACGCCGAGGCGACAAGCGCCGCGCCCGTTGGGTGGGTGCGAGGAGGCGGCACAGGCCCGCTGAACACGGCGCTTCTGGACGTCCAGGCGAAGCTGCGAGCTGAGGGCGACGCCATCCAGAACTGCACCAAGGCGCACCTGGCGTCGCGAGCCGCCGTGCGGGTATGTTCCTTCTTTGAGTTTTTTCTCGTTTTTCTCTGTGGGGCCGCGCCAGCGCACCGACTGGGTGTAGTCCCCGAGTTTCGGGCGGCTGCCGGCGGTGACTCGAACTCTATCTGATGACTTCCAAATTTTTACCTTTGCCTGAAATTCTTATCGCAGGACTATCACAACCTCCGCGCCACTGCCTTCAACCGCAACATTGAGGAGCTGGGCAAGCGGACTGCCGACTTGTCGAGGAGCCGAGGTGAGTTTTCTTTCTTCTTCGCGGGGGCGCGCTGGCGCACCCGCGGGCTGTAGTCCCCGAGATTCGGGCCGACTGCTGCGCAGTCGGGCCGGATCTTCCTGGCGACCTTCTTAGCTGACGACTTTGCGTCCTTCTTCTTTTATTCTTCAGAGGCCAACGCCACTCTTCGGCGGCAGCTGGGTACGGCCAACACCGCCTTGCGTGCCAAGGAGGAGGAATGCAGCAAGCTCGCCACAGAGCGCGACCTGCTGACTACGCAGCTGGCGGAGCAGAGGGAGCTGCTTAAGGCGGCGCAGGACGAGGCGGAGAAGAGAGAGGCTGCTCTCCTGGCGGAGTTCGAGGGTGAGCGCTCCTCCCTGACTGACAAGGAAGCGCAGCTGACCTCCGGCTTCCATGAAATCAAGGACATCGTCGATGGTGAGTTTGCTTTTACTTCTTCCTTCGGGCCGCCGACTATAGGTCGGGCCGACTCCTGGTTTTTGACTTGCTTCTTCTTCGTCTTGGCAGACTTCTTCCCCGCCCACACGTAGGCGGCCAATCAAGCCATCGAGGCTGATCGCGAGGCCTGAAGGGAGAGTGGTGCTGAGATCGCTGCCAACGCCCCCCGGACTCTTGACGAGCAGCTCCTGAGCATTGAGGCTCGTCTGCGGCCGGCCCATCGGATGTTGCGCCGACTTCAGCGTGTCGGCGCCCAGGCGATCGCTGCTCTGTGGCCGGACATGCCGGTTCTGCACACTCAGCCGGACCGCCCGGCGGTTGGAGGTCGCGGCTGGTCGTCTTGAGGCTGGAAGGGTTCAGCGGCTCGGCTGGAGCGCGCCGCCTTGGAATTCGTCAAGGCATGGTATCCGAGGCTGGATCTGACCGGCTGGCAGCGTTCTGTCGAAGGCCCAAGCGGAGCTGCTGGCGCGGAGGACGCCCTCGTCGGCGTCTGGTGGCGATTGCCGACTACACGGACACCAGCGTCTTCGTCCCTGAGCGGGTTGAGGACGGTGGGGAGGCGCCGCCGGAGTGGTTCGGGATGAACCCGGACTACGAGGAGGACTCGGCGGAGGTGATCGGCTCCAGCACCGAGGAGGAAGACGAGGCGGAGGACGGAGATGAGATGGAGGCGCCAGAAGACGGAGCGGGCGACCAGCCTCAGCTCGACCGCGCCTCCAGCAACGAGCCGCGCCCGTCTGGGCCGGCTGCCGCCGGAGACGATCAAGCCGAGACCGCCCAGCCGGCCGCCCCGGCGCCTGACGCCGCCGTCTCCTCCGGCCTTCCGACCCCGTCTGCCGCTTCCTAGGCCGCTGTCTCGCCTTTGTTTTATCTGCTTTAATAGTCTTTGAAAAGAACTTGTTAATTCGCACAATTCCACCCGCGGGGTGTATGTTGAACCTCTCGTCAAGATCGTGCCAAGGGCCTATGCTGTGTAAATATTATTTTAATTCTATCTTTCCTTGCTCATTGCTCCTTGTGGCTTTTTCCTTTGCCGCCTTCCCTTAGTCGCCGCCTTGCCCGTCGGACAACCGCTCTACGGACTGCCGTTGGGTCAAGTGCTTGGCTACCTTTGAGAAGGCAAGTACTTGGCCATTTTTAGAGTCTTTTAAACAAGTCAGGTAGAAAGCAGCAAGCCGACTACTTAAGAGTCGGTTTTTGCAAAAAGGGCTGGAAGCCGGCTTAAACTATGCTTATGCTTTGGGTCCTTAGCCATTTTTTCGTGTGGGCGCCCGTTCTTCCTTACTCCTGCCCACCAAACAGTCGCTCTGCGAGCTGCGGCTTCTGACAGGAGACGGCTTAGGCACCGCACGTTACTTGTCTGACTGTAGGAAGCATTTCATAGCCCAAGGTGGCGAGTCCCCGGGCCGACTAGTCGAGCCCGGTGCCAAGCAGCATAACAAAGAGTGATATACTCGAAGGCATAATTCTTATCATACAGATATCAGAAGAGGGCAGTCCCCGAGCTAGTCTCGGGGGGCCCGAAGTCTTGGTACTTTAAACACAAAAGGTAGCATGGTACATACTGCATCAACTGTAAAATCTTCGCAGGTGATTCGCATTCCATGGCCGTTCCGTCTCTTTGCCGGAGTCGTCCCTCTTGCGTGCTCGGGGCTTCTGAGCGTCGATCAGGTAGTAGGAGTCGTTGCCCAACACTTTGCTGACAATGAATGGGCCTTCCCAAGGCGCCGACAGCTTGTGCTGGCCGGCTGTTCGCTGGATCAGCCGGAGCACAAGGTCGCCCTCTTGGAATGATCTTGGCTTGACCTTCTTGTTGTAGTAGCGGCGCAGGCTCTGCTGGTAGATGCTGGACCGGCTGAGTGCCAACAGCCGGCCCTCTTCCAGCAGATCGACGCCGTCTTGACGTGCTTCTTCTGCTTCCTCTTCGGTGTACATGGTGACTCGCGGGGAGTCGAACTCTATATCCGTTGGGATGACGGCTTCGACACCGTAGACGAGGAAGAAGGGTGTGAAGCCAGTTGACTTGTTTGGAGTCGTGCGGAGACTCCAGAGGATGGCTGGCAACTCCTCAAGCCAGCAGTCGGTCGAACACTCCAGTGGTTCGACCAGTCGAGGCTTGTTGCCATACAGGATGAGGCCGTTCGCTCGTTCTACCTGGCCGTTTGACTGTGGATGGGCAACGGACGCTAAGTCCACTCGGATGCCTTGCGTCGTGCAGAAACGGGCCAGGGCGCCTTTGGCAAAATTTGTGCCATTGTCGGTGATGATGCTGTGTGGTACGCCGTACCGAGTCGTGATGTCAGCGATGAAAGTTACTGCAGTAGGACCATTCAGCTTCTTGATGGATTTTGCTTCTATCCACTTGGTGAACTTGTCCACCACGACAAGTAAGTGAGTTAGGCCGCCTCGTGCCGTTTTGAATGGTCCCACCATGTCCAGGCCCCACACAGCAAAGGGCCAGGCGATGGGGATAGTCTTGAGTGCAGAAGCTGGCTGAAACGGCTTGGAGCGGAACACCTGGCACCCCATGCATTTCTGAACTAATTCCTTGGCCTCTTCTAGGGTAGTTGGCCAGAAGAAACCGTGTCGGAAGGCTTTGGCGACGAGTGCTCTTGAGGCTGCATGATGGCCGCACTCGCCTTGATGAATGTCTTCGAGAATTGCTTGGCCCTGCGTTGGCTCGACGCAGCGCTGGTAGACACCAGTGATGCTGCGCCTGACCAGCTCTCTGTTGATTATAGTGTAGGCTGCGGCTCGGCGTTGTACTTGCCTAGCTAAGGTCTCGTCGGTTGGTAGCTCTCCACTTACTAGGAACTTCAGGATGGGCTGGGCCCATGAGGGTGCTGCTATTTCTTCGACTGCCAGTACTGCTACTTGGACGAGGGCGGCTGGGCTGGGAGGCGGCGGGTTGGAGTCCGCGGCAGCTTGCTGGGTTGAAGAAGTCCCTGGGCCGACTGGCGCAGTCCCCGGGCCGAGTTCTGAAGTCCCTGGGCCAGCTTTGACTGCAGCATTCTTGGGGCCGTCTGTTGAGGCTTTGGAGTCGGATCCGACTTCTTCAGGGGGAGCCGGCACAAAAATGGAGTCTGATTCTGGTGACGGCTTGACAGATGGCTTGAGGAGGCGCTGAAGGGCGACGCCGAATGGTATTGCCTGGCGGGTGGAGCCGATTCTTGCCAGGGTATCTGCTTGGTCGTTGTCGTTTCTTGGCACGTGGAGGAACTCGCACCCCTCAAAATATCCACTCAGCTCTTGTACCAGAAAGCGGTAGCTCGCCATGTTTGCATCTTTGGCGTCCCAGTCGCCGGATGACTGTTGGACCACCAAGTCAAAGTCGCCATAACACAGGATCCGGCGAATGCCAAGCACTTTGGCAAGCCGGAGCCCGTGAATGAGCGCCTCATATTCGGCGATGTTGTTGGAGGCGGCGAAATGGATCTGCAGCGCGTACTTGAGCTTGTCGCCTTTGGGGGAAGTGAGGACCACGCCGGCTCCCAAGCCGGTGCGCATCTTGGAGCCATCGAAGTGCATCCGCCAATGGGTGGAGTCGGGCGCTGGCGGCAGGTACTGGGTCTCGGCCCAGTCGATGAGGAAGTCGGCCTGTGCTTGCGACTTGATGGCGGTGCGGGGCTGGTAATAGGTGGTGTAGGGGGCCAGCTCTATGGCCCATTTGGCCACTCGGCCAGAAGCATCTCGGCTTCCGATGATCTCGGCTAGTGGGGCTGTGCAAACCACGGTGATTGGATGCTCTTGAAAGTAAGGCTTCAACTTCTTGGCGGCAAAGTGCACGCCGTAACACATCTTCTGGTAGTGGGGGTAGTTCTGCTTGGAGGTCGACAGTACTTCGCTCAGGTAATATACCGGTCTCTGGACAGGTAGCGCCTTGCCTTCCTCCTTGCGTTCAACTACAATGACTGTGCTGACTACCCTGCTGGTGGCGGCGATATACAGGAGCATGGGCTCCTTGGGAGTCGGAGTCACCAGCACCGGGGGAGTAGTCAGCATTTTCTTCAACTGGAGAAAAGCTTCGTCCGCCTTGTGGTTCCATTCGGAGAAGGTGGTCTTCTTCATGAGCTGGTACAGAGGAAGAGCTTTCTCGCCCAGCCAGCTGATGAATTGGCTGATGGACGCCAAACAGCCGGTGAATTTTTGCACATCTAGCAGTCGGCGGGGTACTTCCATCCTCTCGATTGCCTTGATCTTCACGGGGTTCCACTCTATGCCGCGTTCGGAGACCAGGAAACCAAGGAGCTGGCCGACTGGTACTCCGAAGACGCACTTCTCTAGGTTGAGCTTGATCTGGAATCGGCGCAGGTTCTCAAAGGTCTCCTTGAGGTCTTCCAACAGCGTTCCTCGCTTTTCCGTCTTCACCACCACATCGTACACGTAAACGTGGGCGTTTCTGCCAAGCTGCTTGAGGAGGCACTTCTGCATGCAACGCTGAAAGGTGGCACAGGCATTCCTTAAGCCGAACGTCATGGTCAGGTAGCAGAAGGCTCCAAATGGCGTGATGAAGGCGGTCTTCAATCTGTCGGCCGGGTTCAGCTTGATCTGGTGATATCCTAAGTGTGCATCTAAGAAGCTCAACAACTCGCATCCGGCTGTGGAGTCTATCACCTGATCAATTCTCGGCAAAGCAAACGGGTCCTTGGGGCAAGCTTTGTTGAGGCTTGTGTAGTCAATACACATCCGCCACTGCTTGTTCTTCTTCAGTACCAAGACCGGGTTTGCTAGCCATTCTGGAAAGAACACTTCCATGATGAAATCGGCTGCTAGGAGCCGGGCTATCTCTTCTCCAACAACTCTTCTCTTCTCTTCTCTTCTGACAGGTGGCGCAAGGGCTGCCGGACGGGCTTCACATCAGATCGGACATGTAACTTGTGCTCGGCGAATTCCGTCGGTACACCTGGCATGTCTTTAGGGGACCATGCGAAAATGTCCCGATTCTCATGGAGGAAATCGACGAGCTCGCCTTCCTATTTACTGTCAAGGTTTGCACCTATGACAGCGTACCTCTCCGGGTGCTCCGGGTCCAAGGGTATCTTCTTTGTATCTTTGGCCGGCTTGAACGAGCCCTCAACTTCCGACTCCTTGGGGTTGGGCGACATCTCTGGCTGCTTTCCGGCCATTGCCACAACCCGATCGAGAAACCGGTTCTCGGCTGCGATCACCAGGGACTCGGCCAGCCGACTGCTTTCAGTTGCACAGGCGGACGACTTTCTGTAGTCGCCGGCTAAGGTCAGAATCCCCTTGGTACTCGGCATCTTCATCTTGAGGTAGGCGTAGTGGGGGACTGCCATGAACTTGGCCAAAGCAGGTCGGCCAAGCAGAGCATGGTACGGGCTTTAGAGGTCCACCACTTTGAACCAGACTGGCTCTCGGCGAAAATGATCTTTGTCCCCAAAGAGGGCGTCTATCAGGATCTTGCCGATCGGTGAGCAGGAAAGGCCAGGTACAATGCCGTGGAACACAGTTCGGCTGCTCTGAAGCTGTCTTTGCTTGATTCCTAACTTCTCCATTGTGTCCTTGTACAGGATGCTGATGCTGCTGCCTCCGTCTATCAGCACTCGCGAGAAGCGAGCGGCCCGCCTATCCGCGGCGAGGGTGGCTCCCAAGACCAAGGCATAGGAGCCCGGATTCGGCATCACCTCTGGGTGATCAGCTCGGCTCCAACTGATAGGCTTCTCGGACCCAAAGGCATGAATTTGGAGTATCCGACGCCATCTGCGTTCACTTCTTCTTCTTTGCAGCCGCTTCTGCGGCGATCGTCGGCCCTGGCTGGTGAACACTACATAAGCTCCATGCTCTTCTGGTTACTCGTCTTGTACTGCGCCGACTGGCCTGACAGCCGGCTGCTGGGGCGGCGGTGGAGGCGGCGGCCCAGCAGGCGGGGGAGGCAGGAGGCCGTCTCCCTTGGCAATCCTGGTGAGCCAGTGGCACTTCCGGGTGGTGTGGTTTGACGGCTTGGCGCCTCTATGGAACTTGCAGGGACCATCTAGGGTCTGCTCGTAAGAGAAGGCCGGCAACCAGTTGGACTTGCCGCCTTTCTGTCACTTGGCCGAAGGCTGCCCCTCTGGCTGTTGGTCTCGATCGCCGCCACCTGTGGCTGTTGGAAGCCGGCTGCGGGGCCTTGCGCTTGTGATCATTCTGCTGCTGTCGCCGACTGGTGTCGCCAGCCGGAGTTCTGGGAGCCTGCGGAGCCACCTTGCCAGTCGCACTGACTTCGATCTCCGTCTTCATGGAGGAGTCGGCTGTGGCGTACTTGTCTGCTATGATCAGCAGCTCGTCAAGGGTCTCCGGCTCGTCGCAAAGGAGCTTGTGCTTGAGGAGGGTGCCCTCTCTGCACCCGGCGGTGAAGTACTCAATAGCCTGCACCTCGTGCACTCCCTCGCAGGAGTTCCGGAGCTCGGCCCGGTAGCGTGAGGTAGTCGCGAGTGGACTCGTTGGGGCCTTGCACGCACAAGGAAAGCTGGAGAGGCTTGGGAGGCCGCTTGTATGTGCTCGTGAAGTTGCAGACGAAGGCCTCGGTGAAGTCGACCCAACTGTTGATGCTGCGGGGCTTCAAGCTGTTCAACCATGTCCGGGTCGTGCCCTGGAGCATGAGGGGAACGTACTTTACGGCAACGCGCTTGTTGCCGTTCGCTATGCTGACGGCCGTGGAGTAGTCAACTAGCCAGTCCTCCGGCTTCACGGAGCCGGTGTACTTGGGCATATCTCGGGGGAGTGTGAACCCCCAGGGGAAGGGCTCGTCTCGGATGCGAGGTCCAAAACACGGCAGGCCCAACTCGTCTTCCTCTTCCAGCGCCAGGGATCGGTGGAGTCGGTCGATCCGGTGGCGGGCGTCGTTTTCTCCGACTCCCTCTCGGCGGCCAAGGCGGTCGCCGAGAGTCGGAAGCTTGACGGGTGGCGGGGAGACTCGCCTTTCTCTGCGGGGAGGAGGAGGCAGATAGTCGTCCCGCCGCTCCACTGCTCTTGGGCGGCCGTCTGGTCGCGCTCGATGGAGATGTGGGTCCGACTATGGCTGACAGCCGGATCCTTGTTTTTTCTTCCACGGACACCGCCAGTCGGCGTCCGAGACGTCGCGCCCTGATCTCGGCGGGAAGGCAAGTCATCGTGTTGTCGTCGCAGCGCCTCCGTGCGGCAGCCGACTTCGTCTTGCGCGGCAGCCGCGTCGAGGAGCTGCTGGACTCGCTCCGTCATCAGGCGGCGCTCCTCGTCCTCGAAGTTATCCAGCTCGTCCGCCGCCACCTGGGCGGCGGGGATGTTCTCCGCGGGCGTGGCGTACACAGGGCGATTTGCCCCGAACAGGTTGGCGATGGCTACGCCGCGCTGCTGGACCACGCCTAGGCGGCTAGGCCCAGTCGGAGCCGGCGAGCCACCCACGGCGCGATCCATCTCACGCTGGTAGGCTTCTGACAAGCGTCTCATGCTTGCCAGCTTCTTCGCGCCTACGAGGAGCTGAAGGCGGCGTGCCTCCAGCACCCCGGCGTCAGCGTCTTCCGGAATGGGCGCGGTCAGGTCTTGCAGAACCGCGTCGAGAGGGTCATGAGCTCCCTCACCGGAAGGTTCGCTATGACCGATGACGAGCACCTCCGTGACGGTGCTTCCGCCGCTCTCCGCGCGAGGGAGCGGCTCATCGTAGACCACCACGTTGGTGGGGAACGCGTCGAGCGACGCAGTGTCGGAGTCGACCAGCATCGGGTCGGTGGAGCCTACGGACTCCAGGTCGGTGGCAGGCTCGCCGGCGACGTGGAGTTGTTCGAGGAGGCCCGCGAGGAGGCTCTCGGGGCCGCCCGTGCCTGCGTCGGATGCAGGCTCGTCGGAGAGGCGAACCTCGCCGACAAGTTCGGCGAGGCAGCTGGCCGCGCAGGCGATCTCAGCGCCATGCAGCGCGTCGGCGCAGACTCCGTCTGGCGTGCCGGGCTGGCTGCGCTCGCCAGGAAGGAAAAGGGTTCCCGTCCAGAGCAGGTCTCCGGACGACGGTGCACCTAGCCCCACGGTGGGCGCCAAATGTCGGGGGTTGGGTGCGACATATGCCAAAGGATGTCTTATCATGGTGGGGGCGAGTAGAATGTCGCCGGTGCACAGAAACAGGATGAGGCGAAGGCATGCACGCGGCGAATCTTACCCAGCTTCTGTGGCTCTCCGTGGAGATAACACCCCTACTGCTGCTCTGTGGGGTCTCCGCATGATCACTATGGCAAGTGGGTACAAGGTTGCTCCTTGAGCTGTTCGGGGTGAGGAAGGAGAAGGGCACGACTAGCTCTTCTCTTCGCTCTATGTGTGTCTAAAACTATTAGGGTCCCACCTCTTGCATGGGTGCCCCGGGGGGTTTATATAGGCCTACCCGCCGGGGGTACAATGTAATCCGGCTGGGTGCAGGTCCCAGCCGTCAGTCTCTTAAGTTGCCGTCTTCTCTGCTGACTTCTGGGGCCCGCCGACTAGTGGGCCCCGCCGACGGTCCAGCATGGGGCCGACAGCCCTTGTCCGTCGCAGGCGGGTCTTGCCGGCTGCGGATTACTGTAGCCGTGCTTCTAATGACGCGAGCTTGGTCATGGGGTCATGGCAACAGTGCCGCCGCCTGACGGGTGATCACTGTTGCCACTCCCCGTCTTGTCTGTTTAATGGCGCGCGGAGCCCGTGGGAGGGGCCGGGCCGACTCTGAGGCCGACTCCCGAAGTCCGTCTTGGGCGCTCACGCCGTCTTCTGCACTCCCGACAAAGCGGGTCCTGCCGTCTTCGGGTCGTACAGACAGGCCATCGTGGGTACAGGGATCTGCCCACGGGGCTGACGTCAGGGCCGGCGTGGCAACAGTGCCGCGCCGGACGGAGATCTCCGTCAGTACGGCGCTCTGTGGCCATGCCCGTCCTTTGTGAACGGGGCAGGGATGGGCTGCGAGGCGGCCCCATCCCGTCCCGTCCGTAGTCGCATTAGTAGGAGGCGGTTGGAGTCGCGGGCCGACTCCCCATAGCCGGCTTCTCCGGGAGTCGCTGGCTGGGAGTCGGCTTATCTTGAGGCCGTCTCTGGGACTCGGCTGGGAGGGGCAGTCGGCGGCTCTGTCGCCGACTCCCAGAAGGCGGCTCTTCGTCTTGGGGTCTTGAGGGGCGCAGTCTGCCCCGATGTTTTGAAAGGTCCAGGGGCTCGGGTTTGCCTACCCGTGGCCCATTACTCCGACAAAGAGCGTATCATATCACGGGGTTTGGATGCACCGGCGAAGTTTGCACCAACTCTCAATGTGAGAAAGGGCAATGCACGATACCGAAGAGGCTAGCAATGATGGAAGGGTAAGAGTGCGTATAATCCATGGACTCAACATTAGTCATAAAGAACTCACATACTTATTGCAAAAATCTACAAGTCATCAAAAACCAAGCACTAGGCGCATGATCCTAGGGGGATAGATTGGTAGGAAAAGACCATCGCTCGTCCCCGACCGCCACTCATAAGGAGGACAATCAAAGAACACCTCATGTTTCAAATTTGTTACATAACGTTTACCATACGTGCATGCTACGGGACTTGCAAACTTGAACACAAGTATTTCTCAAATTCACAACTACTCAACTAGCACAACTTTAATATCACTACCTCCATATCTCAAAACAATCATCAAGCATCAAACTTCTCTTAGTATTCAACACACTCATAAGAAAGTTTTTTACTAGTCTTGAATACGTAGCATATTAGGATTATCTAAGCAAATTACCATGCTGTAAGACTCTCAAAATAATATAAGTGAAGTATGAGAGAATAATAGTTTCTATAAAACAAAACCACCACCGTGCTCTAAAAGATATAAGTGAAGCACTAGAGCAAAAACTATATAGCTCAAAAGATATAAGTGAAGCACATAGAGTATTCTAATAATTTCCGAATCATGTGTGTCTATCTCAAAAAGTGTGTCCAGAAAAGATGATTGTGGTAAACTAAAAAGCAAAGACTCAAATAATACAAGACGCTCCAAGCAAAACACATATCTTGTGGTGAATAAAAATATAGCTCCAAGTAAAGTCACCGATGGAAGTAGACGAAAGAGGGGATGCCTTCCGGGGCATCCCCAAGATTTGGCTTTTTGGTGTCCTTAGATTATCTTGGGGTGCCTTGGGCATCCACAAGCTTAGGCTCTTGCCACTCCTTGTTCCATAATCCATCAAATCTTTTACCCAAAACTTGAAAACTTCACAACACAAAACTTAAACAGAAAATCTCGTGAGCTCCGTTAGCGAAAGAAAACAAAACACCACTTCAAGGTACTGTAATGAACTCATTCTTTATTTATATTGGTGTTAAACCTACTGTATTCCAACTTCTCTATGTTTTTTAAACTATTTTATTAGCCATAGATTCATCAAAATAAGCAAACAACACACGAAAAACAGAATCTGGCAAAAACAGAACAATTTGTAGTAATCTGTAACTAACGCAAAGTTTTGGAACTCAAAAAATTCATACAAAATAGGAAGACCTAGAAATTTGTTTTATTGATCAGGAGCAATTGGAATAAATATTTTACCACGTTCTGGTGATTTTTAACAATTATTTTCGTGAACAGAAAGTTTCTGGAATTTTTCAGCAAGATCAAATAACTATCATCCAAGAAGATCCTATAGGTTAAACTTGGCACAAACACTAATTAAAACATAAAAGCACATCTAACCAGAGGCTAGATAAAATATTTATTCCTAAACATAAGCAAAAAGCAAAAAAACTAAAAATAAAATTGGGTTGCCTCCCAACAAGCGCTATCGTTTAACGCCCCTAGCTAGGCATTGACAATTTTAATGATGCTCACATCAAAGACAAGAATTAAAGCACAAAGAGAGCATCATGAAACACGTGACAAACACATCTAAGTCTAACATACTTCCTATGCATAGGCATCTTATAGGCAAACAAATTATCATAGCAAGCAAAAACTAGCATATGCAAGGAAGCGGAAAGAAACAATAGCAATCTCAACATAACGGGAGGTAATTTATTATCATGAAAATTTCTACGACTGTAACACCCCAAAAGTTTTAGCCAAGTTTTAGATATTAAAATTTTGCCAGGAGTTTTAATTTTTTTTATTTCTGTTGATTTCAGAACTTTTCTTTTAATATTAGGTGTCTTTTCCATGTGGAGCTTTCCAAAACATATTGGTCTTCTATGCTCTATGTATACCATTTTCTTAATCAGTGGAATTATTTATTAGATTATTTCACCTTGAGCTTTATTCATTAAAATGAATTGTTTTAAATTTTTGGAACTCCTTTTGAACTACTACCATTTGATAAAATCACTTAAAATTCCAACCAAATTTTGGAGATGTCATGAGATGTCTCTAAATCACTTGTGTGCAATAAAATAATTATTTCATTTCATATTTTGAGTTTTACACCTGTTTTTCAAATCTGGTCCATTGGACACTTTTGCACTATGGCCTAATTAAATATTTCCCTAGAGCCTCCACCAAAATTATGGGATGTCAATGGTAGCATGCCATTCAACTTTAGGCAAAAACCTAGTGTCGTTCTTTGGAAAAATTGAGTGAATCATCCTCATCTTCATTCTGGTGCCATTTGGTGATTTGTACTGCAACCATCTCCTAACTTGCTTCCTTATCCATAATTCCTTTTCCTACTTGTAGCCCTCCCTGCCAAACCCCTAAGTCCAGGAGCATGCACCCTTTGAAGCACTTTTGGTCCATGTAGGGATGCCTTTTTCTTTCTGTCCAGGATGGTAGTCTTGCAAAACTTGCACTAGCAAGTTTCTCCTTTTGGCAAACTAACTTCACCACCCTCTCTTACATCCATGGAGGCACTGATCTGGAGTTTTTGGCCACTCCAAGAAATGCCTAAGTACCCTTGGCATTTTGTCAAACACCTTATGGGCATGATCTGTTTTGACATGATTTTTGTTATGCACTGTGACCTTGCACCTCTGGGCAATCTAGCATGTCTACTAAGCACCTAGACGATCCTAACCTAGATCTGCTAAGTGCCAGCCTCACCCAAGCCATGTAGCATGCCATGGCATTTCATCGAGCACCTTCCGTGCGTGCTCTGGGCACGCCCAGAGCGCGCGTATTGCACGAGCCGCGCCCGAGCCGACACGTCGCGCCCCTGGTTTTTGGCCCGCTCTGTAGCACCACGCCACGCACTCCCCTTCTCACCGCAACGCGCCGAGCCGCCCTGGCAGCCTACAGCACCACCGACAAAGCTCTTGGCGGCACGCCGGCGTCCGCACCGCGCCTCTGCCACGGTCGGCGCCGCCAATGCCACCCCGGCTCGCCACCTGCCCCTGTGAGCAGCGCAAGCTCATCCCCTCACTCGTCGGCTAGCTCCCGTCGTTGCCACGATGCCCTGACGCTACACGGAGGCGGTTCGCCGTCGTCCTTATCGCCGGCCGCCTCGGAACCGACCTCCACCACCTATATAAGGGCCCCGGAGCTCAATCGAGTCCTCGAGCAACCTCAAATGATCTTCCTAGTGCTACCTTGGCCAGCAGTCGAGGAGGGGAAGGCCATCTTCCCCGAGTGCGGCCGGTTCGGTCGCCGCCAAGTCCTGGCCGATTCCGTCGCCACCAGTGCCTCCCCCTCTCCACTCTCTCCACCAAGAGCTTTCCCTCCCTCTCGCAAGTGCAACACCACGCTCAATTTTGGTGGGAGACCACCACAGCCCCAAACTCACTTTGTCCCCGGAGCTTCCTCCGCCGCAGAGCTCGTCGCCAACGACTCCCTCCATCCCCATCACTCCCTCGACCACCGGAAGAACCGCCCCAGCCTTGCGGATCCATCCCCACCCTCGGGGGCCCGCGAGGAGCCACCTAGCGCCGGCGACGATCGCCGGAGCACCCGCCTGCTCGCCAGAGGAAGAAGAGGGAGGGAGAAGGGTCAAACCTACCAAGGGCCCCCGACCCAGCAAGGACTCCCAGCGGCCACGCGGGATAAGTGGAGGCGTAATTTCAAAATACGCCTTCGACGTGGTCAGTAACCGAATCGTTTTTCTGTTTTTCTTTTTTTATTTAAAAATCAGATTTTGACCAGAACTTTGACTGTCTATAACTTTTTAAATACAACTCCAAATGAATTGATTCTTTTTCCTACCTCTCTCAAATATTGCCTAGTTTATTTTAAGATTTATTTGAAAAAATTTTGAAACAACTTTTTGTGCTGTTTTGATTTTATGTAATAATTCATATATATTCTTTTAAATAGGATTTTTGAAGATTCCAAGATGTATTGGAATGCACCCTGCCTTTCCCATGACTTGAAGGCAAGCATTCTGAACTCTGGTGAAAATTTTGTGTGTGTTGCATAGCACGGTGACAACACCACCCCGACACGAGCATACGTCATTTTATGTGAGGATGTGTTCCTACTCATGTGTGCACGTTAATGAAATTCATGCAAATGAAGTTGATATGATTGTGATAGAAATCACCGTCATATGTCCTTCATGCATACCAGGAGGAAAGGCGGGAAGGCCTCTGTCTTGGGTAGACACGGTCTTGTCCATAGTCCTCCGTCAAGACGGACGTTCCCGGTATGGCATGAGGGGGTATGTCGCGGGATGTTTCTATCTGTAGTTTGAAGTATTTGCGTTGTTAAACTAATCTTGCAGGCAATATTGCAACCTCCTGAGTCGACCGTAGATCGAGTCTTGTGCCAGTAACCCCCATACTTGCTTCGTACTACCACTCGTCTATACCACAAGGAGGGCACGGTTCAGTAAGTTGTCAACCCTTTCCTAGCACACACCATACAGAGAGGCGGTGGTGGAAGATACTGGAGGCATCCGGTAGTCATGCCACCGGGTCCGGGAGCATGGGTGTTTTCGGTTGTAGCCGAAAGGGGGTAGCTCCCGGTTCTTGTAGCAGTATAAATTTTGTGATCCCATGTTACGCCGAGGTCAGTAGCCTCCCACTTAGAGTTTTGCTTAACAGTGTCGTGGGTGATTCCGCATACATGTGAGTTAAACTGGTGTGTGCAAGTTAGGTGTGTTTTCAACAAAAGACCGTGACGGAATTAGTCCCGATGGACTAAAGGAATCCGTTACTCGTGGGTAAAGAGTACACCCTCTGCAGAGATTAAACCTATTCGAATAGCCGTGTCCACGGTTAAGGAATTACAGCCTGGGATGGGTCTAGTGTCGGTCTTAGTGTCGGTCTTCGGAGGTGAAACTATTAAACTAGAACTGGAATCACAACTCGTGACTTGTGATAATTATGATTATTATTATTATTGTTGACTAACCCATGATATTATTGGTATTATCGAATATCCCTGGGATGGTTCTACCTCCTGGATATTCACTGTAATTCTTTTAAAGCCCTTTATGTGGTGTCGCTAAGACGCCCGACTGCGACATTTCTTTTTCAACTGTGACGCCCGGATAATTAGGCTACAGTAATCCCGCGTTAACGATGCCACGTCACCTCGGTTACTGTTGCTAACCTCGCGTTAGATCGAAACTGATTCGAAATCAAATTCAAAATCAATCAAACTAAATAAAAGTTTTCAAATAATTAAAACTAAAATGTTCGGAGTGAACCAAATATTGTATAGGTAATTATGGTGGAGAAGCCACACCTTTATAAAATGTTTAAATACTATAAGATGAATAAAACAACAGCAAAAACAATTATTTAAATACCTTTTATAATAAATAAAAGGTCAAACTAATTTATTTGAGGACTAGACTTATTGTGACTATGGACTAAGTTGAAATACTAATTTATATACTACGTGTATATTTTACTAAAACTAAAATAATAGGAAACACTATTAAAACAGAAAAGGAAAAGGAAAACAAGAAGAAGAAGAATAAGAGAGAGACCCCCACCTCATTGGCCACGGCCCAAGAGCCATCGGGTCAGCCAAAGCCGCCCACCCCCCACCCTCCTCCTTATCCCCACCAGGGGAAACCCTAGCTCCGACCGCACACCCCCCCTCCCGATCCAAATTTGGATCGGGGACGAACCCCTCCCACGACCCCCCCACTCTCCCCCGCACGTCTCTCCCTCTCCCTCCCAGCGCCGCCACACCCAGCGCCCCAGCGCTCGGCGCCCTCATCCCATCGCCCCGTCGGCCTCGTCCCGACCTCGCCGCCTCTCCGGCTCACCTCCCCTCGCTCCGCTTTCCCCCATCCCGATTCTGGATCGGGGCACCAAGTCCGCCGGCGCCCCACCGCCACACGCCGCTCGTCCCCGCCGTCTGGAGCCCCACGTCGCCTCGGATCCGTCGCCGTCCATCACCGCCTCGCCCCCGCCCTCACATCACCCGCTGCTTCTTCCCCAACGCCGGCCGCCTCACGCCATCGCCGGATCCGCTGCGGATGCTGCACCATCACCCTCACCGAGCCCCTCCTCGAGCATCGCCAGGAGCTCACGCTCCTCCTCACCCTCTTCTCACTCCTCCCGTGCCCCGTTGGCTCACCTCGACGAGGGCAAGTCGTCACCACCGTCGGACGTCGTCGTCGTGGTCATTTTCACCCGCCCCTACACGAACCGCTTACACCACTGCACGCGCCTCGTCGTGCTGGTTCTCCAAGTGTTCGCAGATGAACATTTTGTCGCCGAGGTCGCGTTCCGGTGAGGCGTCGCCGTCCCGCTGCACCCGCCGCGCCTCACCCGTCCGCCCCGCTCGCCCTTCTACCTGCTGCTACCGCATACCACGTCGCACCTCGCGTGCCTCTGGTCGCTGCGTTCGGCCAACGCGCGCCCCGGAGCTCGCCATGCTCTGGATGAGGCCGAGTCCTCTCTCCCTTTCCCCCAGACATTACACACAACCCTAGGGCACATTGTGCCCCGAAACATTAAAATAAAAGAGATAAAAAAATATTAATAATAATAAAAATATAATTAAATTAATTAATTAATTAATTAATTAAATTAATTAACTTAATTAATTAAGTTTAATAAACCTAATTAAATAACCAACCTAACTAATCTGTTAATTAATCTAATTAACATGGTTAATTAGTTAGCAGACATTGACAATGGGACCCACATGTCAGTTTGACTAGGTCAACTGACTAGTTGACTGCTGACATCACCCTGACATAATGCTGACATCATAATTGCATTTTCTAATTAAATCAATTTTGTTAATTCTAGAAATGAATTAAAAACTTTGAAAATTAATATTAAATAAACCGTAACTCGGATGGAAAAACTTTGTACATGAAAGTTGCTCAGAACGATGAGACGAATCCGGATACGCAGTCCGTTCGTCCGCCACACACCCCTAACCTATCGAACCCGCAACTTTCCCCCTCCGGCTCCTCTCGCTCAAAACACGAAACACCGAATACTTTCCCGATGTTTCCCATTCACTAGTATCACCTCCCTACAGATTAGGTCACCTCTAGCACCGCGTGTGCCATGTTACGCTTTGTGATACTTTGATTGCTCATATTTATTGTGTTCCTCCGTTACTTCTTTCCCAGACCCCGAGACTGCCGGCGACCCCCGATTCGACTACGGAGTTGGCGACCCTCTCTCTTGCCGGAGCAACCAGGCAAGCCCCCCTTGATCACCAGATATCGCCTACTCGCTCTTTCTTTACCGCTTGCATTAGAGTAGTGTAGCATGTTATCGCTTTCAGCTTATACCTATCCCGATGCATAGCCTGTCCTTGTTACTACTGTTGTTACCTTACCCGCAATCCTATATGCTTAGTATAGGATGCTAGTACTTTCATCTGTGGCCCTACATTCTTGTCCGTCTGCCGTGCTATACTATCGGGCCGTGATCACTCGGGAGGTGATCACGGGTATATACTATATACTTATACATGATACATGTGGAGACTAAAGTCGGTCGGCTTAGGAGCACCATGAGTGATTCACGGATTGGGGGCTGAAAGGACCTTTGTCCCGACGGCCCTCTGGATGGATCTTTGTGGCGGAGCGACAGGGCAGGTTGAGACCGCCTAGGAGAGAGGTGGCCTGGCCCTGTTCGGCGTTCGGGGATACTTAACACGCTTAACGAGGTCTTGGTATTTGATCTGAGTTGGCTACGAGCTTATACGCACTAACCATCTACGCGGGAGTAGTTATGGGTATCCCGGCGTCATGGTATCAGCCGAAGCACTTCAGACGTCAGCGACGGAGCGGCGCGCGCCGGATTGGACTGGAACGCCTGCTAGGCTAGGTCTGCTTCCGGCCACGTACGCAACGTGCAGGTGTGCTCAGGGCGATGGGCCCAGACCCCTGCGCGCTTAGGGTTAGACCGACGTGTTGGCCTCTCTGTTGTGCCTAGGTGGGGCTGCGACGTGTTGATCTTCCGCGGCCGGGCATGACCCCGGAAAGTGTGTCCGCCAAATGGGATCAAGCGTCTTTGGATAAGATGGTGCACCCTGCAGGGAAGTTAATCTATTCGGATAGCCGTGATCTTCGGTAATGTGACGACTTGGAGTTGTACCTTGAGCTTATGACAACTAGAACCGGATACTTGATAAAACACACCCTTCCAAGTGCCGATACAACCGTGGTCGCTCTCTCTCGTGGTTATGAGGAGGGATCGCGGGTAGGATTATTGCTATGTGATGTTACTTGGAGGACTTTAGATCGTCCTCTTCTACCTGTTGCAAGGCAGGTGTCCAGAAGCGTAGTCTTCGTTAAGACTAGCTATCCCCCTCTTATTCTGGCATTCTGCAGTTCAGTCCACTGATATGGCCCTTTACACATATATCCATGCATATGTAGTGTAGCTCCTTGCTTAAGAGTACTTTGGATGAGTACTCACGGTTGCCTTGTTCCCCTTTTCCCCTACCTCTACTCGATTGCTGCAACTGCACGATGGAGCCCAGGAGCGACGCCACTGTCGATGACGACTACTACTACTCGAGGTGCCTACTACTACGTGCAACCCGGCGATTTACCAGGAGTAGCTAGGAGGATCCCGTGCAGGAGGCCTGCTCCTCTTCGATCAGATCCCAGTTTATGCTAGCCTTCTTAAGGCAAACTTGTTTAACTTATGTCTGTACTCGAGATATTGTTGCTTCCGCTGACTCGCCTATGATCGAGCACTTGTATTCGAGCCTCGAGGCCCCTGGCTTGTATTATGATGCTTGTATGACTTATTTTATTTGTAGAGTTGTGTTGTGATATCTTCCCATGAGTCTTCGATCTTGATCGCATACATTTGCGTGCATGATTAGTGTACGATTAAATCGGGGCGCCACAAGTTGGTATCGAGCCGATCGCTGTAGGAATCCCCTTCCACACTCCTTGGCCAAGTCGAGTCTAGACATTGCAAAAACTTTTACTAACTTGGCTGTGTGCCTTATGGGCCCACGTCGCCATCGGGTGGTAGTAGGATCTTTTACTCCTCGACCTTTACTCTGGGACTCTGAACTCTCTTCTACTCGGGTTAAACGATTTTACTAAAAACAAAACTAACTTTAGGTTCTCGCAAGTACTTTCTCCCGGAGAGCCCCTCACTTCAGATGATCGCCCCGCTAATCGAAGATTCCAAGATACTCTCTGATGTTCTCTCGAGACTTTGTGCCCATCACTTTTGCTATTCCTGACCACCGATAAATCCGTATGGTTAACTACTTACACTTGCCATTCATACGATCATCCCCATTGATCTTGTTATTACAAGATACCCCGAAGTTTTCTCTATTGTTCCGAGAATACTTTGTGCCTACTGCCTAGCAGTTCTTGGCCACATGAATACCCCTTCAAATAAATCCTCGCACTTGTCGAGTATCCTCTCAACTCCAGTTGTTCTTGTGTTTCACAAAAATACCTTCAAATACTACCCGATCTTCCGATAATCCTGAGCAGCCTATTGCTCTTGAAATTCTTGCTTGCTTGCAATATGATTAATCCCATAAGTCTCGTAATCTTAATGGCATACCTTGTCATTATCATTTTGAGTCTGTTGATTCAATATGGTGCGAATGCACGCTATCATCAGTTGATCCTTTTAAATTATCTTTCCTGCTCTGACGTCTTTTTGAACGTGAGTTGGTTCTCGACCAAACTATTTGTCGTCAATTGTGCCTCTGGTCTATACAACTTATTCATCCTTGATCAGAGCGTCTGCTTCTGATCCTTTGTTTGGAAATCATAATTCCTTTGTTAGCTAAGCATCGAATTATTCCAATGTTCTATAATATGATGCCCGTGCATTCTTTCTGGAGTACCGATACTCACATCAGCTCCGTTGCGGATCGCCCGATCCATGGTTGGATTTCATCTGGCATCGTCCTTCATATTCAATCACTTTGGAAGTTCTTTCTCCATTGGTAAATCCTACCCTCTGATTGACCAAGCATGCTCTGCTTTCGAGCTGGTGGTATTTACTATTGAAGCTTGTAGTATATGTTTCCATGATACCCTGACGGGTTGAACCTATGCCTTCCTTTATATGTGTGAACTCGAAAGTTTTTCACGAGTCATACTCATCTGGTATTTTGCCAGATAAAATTTCAACACTACAACTTCTTCGAAGGTGAGAAGTGAATGAAGGGTTATGCATTGGAGAAGTGGGAGTCGACCTTGAACTTTGTGTTCATGCCCATGGACACGATGTAGATCTTATCATTAAAGCTTCTCTTAAATTAATTATTCCTTTGGGATAAGTTCATCTTATATCTGGGATCCGCCTTTTGCAATCATGGTTCCGACCATGTTCTCTTTTAAATACCATTTCTCGTGCAAGTTTAAGCACTTGTCTTCGGTAGAGCAATACCCCAGTCCAACTTCTACTCTGATCTGTCATCGAGTATTACCCCCCTGGTATCTCGAGATTATCATGGAACTGCATAACTTTTTATGAGTTCTTCATCAAGCGCTACCTTCCCACTGAGTCAAATTTTCACGGGCTCTGAGTTATTAAACACTCAAGGACACCGATAACTGAACCAAGTCCGCACTACGGTTCAACAACTCTTCAGTGAGCTTCTATAAATACGAGTTTGTATCCGATCACGCCATTCCTAGCCTGTTTGGCTATATCATTGTCGTGATGATTCTAACTGTGCTACCTGGTCCTTAATTCTCGGAGCACCACTATGCGACGATAGCTAAGCTTACGTCGATTTTCCTCGTCATCCCCTTTCACCTTAAACAACAAGCTGGAGTTCGAGTTTATGTCGTAACCGTGGTTCCAATAACCTCTTGCTTCATCATTCCTTTGACTTGATGTCGTCGCCGATTGATTACATCTGCATGAAATCTCTCGACAATTGTGTCGTGATCATCATCAACCTTATGAGCTCTTCCAGGAATTCAATTGAATTCATGATGGGTAATACCATCCTTGCCCCTCGATGATTCCTGTTCTCATCGACCACTTTATTGCCTTCCGTTCAAACACAAGTTGTTCGTGTTTTGTGTAAACCTTGAGATCCCTGCTATCCAGCATTTGTTCTTCTTTACCTTGGAGTATTACCATCTGTTAATATCAAGGATGTTGTGAGGACTGCTCCACCTCTTAAGAAATTCTTGGTATTGAGATGTTTCTCACCATCACCATTCTTTCTTGGTCCCCGTGTTGCTTCCAACCTTGTACCAACAAGTGAACGGTGCTGTTTGAATTCTGCCCTTCTAGCAAGCCTCTTGCTTTGAAGTGAAATTCTTAGACTATTGATTATTGAATCACCATTCCGACATTGGTCATACAACCCAGCCCATATTTCGGGCGCACCTTTCAACCAATGTGTAATTGTGTATGTTTTCCTCGAGCATACATCCTTATATCATTTGATCTGACAAATGTTATCTCCTTGTTCACTTAATTGTGGAAATCCATCTTTTGGGGAATCTCGGTAAATTGCCATTGAGTTCACCAGACACCTCCTTGTCCTCTCCTTGGGTTAATGATGGACTCTTGTTAACGGAAATCACTTCATAGTTCCTTTCCCCTGAGAATCTTACAATGTCATCTCGTCAAATTGCGTTGCACCTTTTCTTCTCAGGTATCCTAAGTTTGAGGTATCCTGACACCCATCGGATCTGAATCTCGGTCAGATATGATGGTTGGGACTACTTTCCAAGAGTTATGATGTTGATCCTTTGGTGACCCGGTAACATGATGTCATGCCTAGCACCCCCCCCCCGGCTGGAGGACCTATCATTATATTTTCCTTTTTAGCAATGTTAACCACTCTTCCAAAAGGAAATTGAAGGGCTTATTCTATAAGCTGTTCCTGATGAATCCATTGAGTATCTAAAGTCCGACCTTTGCTTGAAGACCATGTCAATGCTATCTCGAAGCATGTCAATGATACTCCGATTTTCAACAGGAACATTTGAAGCACAATGCAAAATTTTATTTATCACTTATCCTAACACCGTGTATGGGTAATATCATGAGATTCCTCCCCCCTTTCCTAAATGGTTTTCTACTTTATATCCTGTCATGGATATCTTGCTCTGCTTGTCCTTGGGAAGGATTTACCCTTGAAATATGTGTTTAAACATATTTTCCTTTCCATTGTTATGTTTAATCTGATGATCATATTTTCCCTTCCATTGTTTGGTTTAACCTTTCTTGTGATCTATATGACCTAAGCAGTAATACTTTCCTGCTTATGTAACCACCTCAGTAAACCATTCCGTCAGAAAGACCCTGTACTCCTGTTGATGACATTCCTGTAACCACGGATAGACGAGAACTTTGCCTATTGGTCCGCCTCGTTCAACGATCCCTCACCCTTGGTATCGATGTTGTTGCCGAGATAACTGATAGGCCACCCTCTGACACGCCCTACTATCGTGACCGTGCAAGATGTCGGCCCCCTTCCTGCTTTCAACCACATGGTGGGCCCATAACCCACAGTTCCACAGGATCGAAACCTGAATCTCCTGTACACCCCCTGTTCCCAAAGTTATTCCTCGCAGGACTCAGATGTAATTCACGGGCCACCGTCCCAAGTGGTCTATTTTTGTATCAGACGCAATACTTATTCTCGTTGCGCTGAACCCCTTTCACCTTCTAATTAGGCATCGAACGCTTGCCTATCCGTTTGAAAATTCTCATGGTACCTCTTTACTTTGCTCTCGATATTTTCTTAAGATTCAATCCGAGAGTAACTTCCGCCACCTTCCTCGATGTTATCGACCAGATAGTCAACCTTGTAGAGGTCTGTCCTTTTGAAGCTACCCCTTATCCTTTCCGTAAGTACGATGAAGATCCCCAAGTCAGGACGACAACTTCATCATGATGACCCGAAGCCGAGAACTGAAGACATCAATGTAATGGATCGACCTCTTCGAGAAGAGCAAGCCAGGATGAGAAGATCCGTTAGAATTTCGTAACCAGATCCCTTCCCCCTTACTCCTGCTCTTAAATCTCGGGACGAGATTTCTTGTAGTGGAGGAGAATTGTGACGCCCGGATAATTAGGCTACAGTAATCCCGCGTTAACGATGCCACGTCACCTCGATTCTTGTTGCTAACCTCGCGTTAGATCGAAACCGATTCAAATCAAATTCAAAATCAATCAAACAAAATAAAAGTTTTCAAATAATTAAAACTAAAATGTTCGGAGTGAACCAAATATTGTATAGGTAATTATGGTGGAGAAGCCACACCTTTATAAAATGTTTAAATACTATAAGATGAATAAAACAACAGCAAAAACAATTATTTAAATACCTTTTATAATAAATAAAAGGTCAAACTAATTTATTTGAGGACTAGACTTATTGTGACTATGGACTAAGTTGAAATACTAATTTATATACTACGTGTATATTTTACTAAAACTAAAATAATAGGAAACAATATTAAAACAGAAAAGGAAAAGGAAAACAAGAAGAAGAAGAATAAGAGAGAGATTCTCACGGGCCACGGCCCAGAGCCATCGGCCGCCAAAGCCGCCCAGCCGCACCCACCCCTCCTCCTTATCCCCACCATGGGAAACCCTAGCTCCGACCGCACACCCCCCCTCCCGATCCAGATTTGGATCGGGGACGAACCCCGCCCACGACCCCCCCACTCTCCCCCGCACGTCTCTCCCTCTCCCTCCCTGCCGCCACACCCAGCGCCCAGCCGGCGCCCTCATCCCATCGCCCGTCGGCCTCGTCCGACCTCGCCGCCTCTCCGGCTCACCGCCCCTCGCTCCGCTTTCCCCCATCCCGATTCTGGATCGGGGCACCAAGTCCGCCGGCGCCCCACCGCCACACGCCGCTCGTCCCCGCCGTCTGGAGCCCCACGTCGCCTCGGATCCGTCGCCGTCCATCACCGCCTCGCCCCCGCCCTCACATCACCCGCTGCTTCTTCCCCAACGCCGGCCGCCTCACGCCATCGCCGGATCCGCTGCGGATGCTGCACCATCACCCTCACCGAGCCCCTCCTCGAGCATCGCTGTGAGCTCACGCTCCTCCTCACCCTCTTCTCACTCCTCCCCGTGCCCCGTTGGCTCACCTCGACGAGGGCAAGTCGTCACCACCGTCGGACGTCGTCGTCGTGGTCATTTTCACCCGCCCCTACACGAACCGCTTACACCACTGCACGCGCCTCGTCGTGCTGGTTCTCCAAGTGTTCTCAGATGAACATTTTGTCGCCGGGTCGCTCCGTGAGGCGTCGCTGCCCCGCTGCACCTGGCCAAGGCTCACCCCGCCTGGCCGCTTCTTCGACTCTGCTACCGATACCACGTCGCACCTCGCGTGCCTCGTCAGCGTTTCGCTAACGGCCGGTTCTCACGTGAGCTCGCCATGCTCCTGGATGAGGCCTCCGAGTCCTCTCTCCCTTTCCCCCTCACAGACATTAATTAACACCTAGGGCACATTGTGCCCCGACAGGCCGTAACATTAAAATAAAAGAGATAAAAAAATATTAATAATAATAAAAATATAATTAAATTAATTAATTAATTAAATTAATTAACTTAATTAATTAAGTTTAATAAACCTAATTAAATAACCAACCTAACTAATCTGTTAATTAATCTAATTAACATGGTTAATTAGTTAGTAGACATTGACAGTGGGACCCACATGTCAGTTTGACTAGGTCAACTGACTAGTTGATCTTGACATCACCTCGACATAATGTCGACGCTATAATTTCATTTTCTAATTAAATCAATTTTGTTAATTCTAGAAATGAATTAAAAACTTTGAAAATTAATATTAAATAAACCGTAACTCGGATGAAAAACTTTGTACATGAAAGTTGCTCGTAATGATGAGATTTAATCCGGATACGCAAATTGCTCGTCCGCCACACACCCCTAACCTATCGAACCCGCAACTTTCCCCTCCGCCTTCTCGAAAACACGTAAACACCGGAATACTTTCCTGATGTTTCCTTCACTAGTATCACCTCCTACATTAGGTCACCTCTAGCACCGCGTATTGCCATGTTACGCTTTGTGATACTTTGATTGCTCTGTTATTTATTGTGTTCCCCTCCGTTACTTCTTTTGGTAGACCCGAGAGGCCGCGGCGACCCCGATTCGACTACGGAGTTGACGACCCTCTCTCTCTTGCCGGAGCAACCAGGCAAGCCCCCCCTTGATCACCAGATATCGCCTACTCGCTTTCTTGCTCGCATTAGAGTAGTGTAGCATGTTACCGCTTTCGCTTATACCTATCCCGATGCATAGCCTGTCCTTGTTACTATCATTGTTACCTTACCGCAATCCTATATGCTTAGTATAGGATGCTAGTACTTTCATCTGTGGCCCTACATTCTTGTCCGTCTGCCGTGCTATACTATCGGGCCGTGATCACTCGGGAGGTGATCACGGGTATGTACTATATACTTATACATGATACATGTGGAGACTAAAGTCGGGTCGGCTTGTGGAGCACCAAAGTGATTCACGGATTGGGGGCTGAAAGGACCTTTGTCCCGACGGCCCTCTGGATGGATCTTTGTGGCGGAGCGGCAGGCAGGTTGAGACCGCCTAGGAGAGAGGTGGGCCTGGCCTGCTCGGGCGTTCACGGATACTTAACACGCTTAACGATGGCTTGGTATTATATCTGCCTTGGCTACGAGCTAATACGCACAAACAATATACTCGGGAGTAGTTATGGGAAACCCGGCGTCGTGGTCTCAGCCGAAGAACTTCAGACGTCGGCCGACGAGCGGGCGCGCTACCGGATTGGACTGGAACGCCTGCTAGGCTAGGTCTGCTTCGGCCACAGACGTTAACGTGTGTGTGCTCGTGGCGATGGGCCTGCACTGGCGCTTAGGGTTAGACCGCGTGTTGGCCTCTCTGTTGTGCCTAGGTGGGGCTGCGACGTGTTGATCTTCCGCGGCGGGCATGACCCCGGAAAGTGTGTCCGCCAAATGGGATCAAGCGTCTGGATAAGATGGTGCACCCTGCAGGGAAGTTAATCTATTCGGATAGCCGTGATCTTCGGTAACAGGACGACTTGGAGTTGTACCTTGAGCTTATGACAACTAGAACCGGATACTTGATAAAACACACCCTTCCAAGTGCCAGATACAACCGGTGGTCGCTCTCTCTCAGGGTTATGAGGAGGGGATCGCCGGGTAGGATTATTGCTATGTGATGTTACTTGGAGGACTTCAGATCGTCCTCTTCTACCTGTTGCAAGACAGGTGTCCAGAAGTGTAGTCTTCGTTAAGACTAGCTATCCCCCTCTTATTCTGGCATTCTGCAGTTCAGTCCACTGATATGGCCCTTTACACATATATCCATGCATATGTAGTGTAGCTCCTTGCTTTCGAGTACTTTGGATGAGTACTCACGGTTGCCTTGTTCCCCCCTTTCCCCCTACCTCTACTCGATTGCTGCAACCAGACGATGGAGCCCAGGAGCGACGCCATCGCCGATGACGACTACTACTCGAGGTGCCTACTACTACGCAGCCCGGCACGACAACCAGGAGTAGCTAGGAGGATCCCAGGCAGGAGGCCTGCTCCTCTTTCGATCTGTATCCAGTTTGTGCTAGCCTTCTTAAGGCAAACTTGTTTAACTTATGTCTGTACTCAGATATTGTTGCTTCCGCTGACTCGTCTATGATCGAGCACTTGTATTCGAGCCCTCGAGGCCCCTGGCTTGTATTATGATGCTTGGATGACTTATTTTATTTGTAGAGTTGTGTTGTGATATCTTCCCGTGAGTCTCTGATCTTGATCGTACACATTTGCGTGCATGATTAGTGTACGATTAAATCGGGGGGTTCACAACAACCCTTTATGTGGTGTCGCTAAGACGCCTAACTGCGGCATTTCTTTTAAAGCCCTTTATGTGTGTCGCTAAGACGCCCGACTGCGGCATTTCTTTTAAAGCCCTTTATGTGGTGTCGCTAAGACGCCCGACTGCGGCATTTCTTTTAAAGCCCTTTATGTGGTGTCGCTAAGACGCCCGACTGTGGCATGCTTGTTATTATTTTCATAATTTTTAATACTACTACGTATTGCATATTCATAAATAACATGCTTGCACGCATCAGAATTTTTATTTATCTTTTGTGACTGACGTCATGAGCATGAAATATTTTTAGCGCATCATTGTTATATCATGCCTGTGTTCATAATGTTTGCGAGTACATTCAAAGTACTCACTGGCTTGTCCCTGGCTATTGTCTTGGCCAGATTTTCTTGCACGGAGAGGAGCGACCGTGTCGACAGTCCCAGAACCTAGCAACGGCGATAGCAACCTCACGAAGATAGGAGTTAACCTGGTCAGCTGTTCCTGTGGAAATGGAGTCCCATAGACAAGGATGTTTCATAACCCGCTTCCGCCATCAACCTTTAGAAACCATTTGTTGTACCCACAGACCAGAATGGTCTTGTACTACATATATTGTATTTTTCTTGGAATTTCTGTATCAAGTTGGTGCCTTATCAGCTAACAGTTATCCTGGGGCTGGTAAGCACAAGGGCCATTTTCTGGGATTAACATCCGGAGAATCGGTCGCCACAATGACCATAGTTTCCTCTCTCATAATAATTACATGTGGGATCATACGAATATTCAACAAAATAGTTATCACATAAATATTTTCAACATGATCCACATGCATGCAAAGTTGACACTCTTCCGAAATAGTGGGATTAACATTAACTGAAGTCATGACCTCTCCAAACCCACTTTTATCAAAAATTTCATAAGATTGAATATTCTCCAAATATGTGGGATCTAAAGTTGACACTCTTCCAAACCCGCTTTCAATATTATTGCAAACAATATTATCAATCTCATATTCATCATGGGGATTAAATAAATTTTCAAGATCATAAGAAGAATCACCCCAATCATGATCATTGCAACAAGTAGTAGACATAGCAAAACTAGCATCCCGAACATTAGGGTTGTGCATATTATTAGCACAATTGACATCAAGAGAATTTATAGTAAAATCATTGAAATCATGCTTTTCATCGAGGGAACTATCAAGCATGGGTGCAATAGCAACAATCTCATTTTAACATAAGGAACTATAGCAAATTCGTCTTCATAAATATTAGCATCATGACCACAAGAATAGCAAGCATCATGTTCATCAAGGGATTTTTCAACCAAACCATCGGAATCATCATTATCTATAGATTCATGCATATCATTATTTTCTTCCAAAGCAACGGTCATTCTTTCAATAAATTCTTTGACATAGACATTATGAGCAAAGTTTTCATTGCAATATTTAAGTATGACGGAATTTTCAGATTTGTTGAGAGTAATATCATACTTTTCAATCAAAGAAGCAACTTCATGAGCACCCTTAAAAACGACAAATTCTTCAATTTGTTCGATATCATAGTAGCTATAAACACCCTTTGCATAAGAAGATAAAATTTCATTATCATTGAACTCACATAGGTAGGGAAGGTGTTTTTTAGGGTTCTTAGAGCAACAAGTAAAATCCCAAATTTCACAAAGATTCCAAGCATAGCATAGCAAACTATTTATATGATACCATAAGAGCTTCCTTTTCGCATAAATGATGACGCACAAAATGAGCATGCTCATCTAAAGATTTCCCATCAACTAGGCTAGTTGGGGTTTCAGCACGAGCGCATAAGGATCGAATATGATCCAAGTAGAACACTTTAAGTGGATCCATATAATAAGATTTTCAGCAAGCGAAGATGCAAGCATATAGAAGGCACAAGGAAACACAAACAAAGATACATATGGGAAGAAGGCGAACGAAAAAGAGAGGGCGAACAAAACGGCAAGGGTGAAATGGGGGAGAGGAAAACCAGAGGAAAATGGCAAATAATGCAATGCGGGAGATAAGGGTTTGTGATGTGTACTTGGTATGTTGACTTTTGCGTAGACTCCCCGGCAACGGCGCCAGAAATCCTTCTTGCTACCTCTTGAGCACTGCGTTGGTTTTCCCTTGAAGAGGAAAGGGTGATGCAGTAAAGCAGCGTAAGTATTTCCCTCAGTTTTTGAGAACCAAGGTATCAATCCAATAGGAGGCCACGCACGAGTCCCTCGCACCTACACAAACAAATAAATCCTCGCAACCAACGCAATAAAGGGGTTGTCAATCCCTTCATGGTCACTTACGAGAGTGAGATCTGATAGATATGATAAGATAATATTTTTGGTATTTTTATGATAAAGATACAAATTAAAATAAAAGGCAATAAAAATAACTAAGTGTTGGAAGATTAATATGATAGAAATAGACCCGGGGGCCATAGGTTTCACTAGAGGCTTCTCTCAAGAGCATAAGTATTACGGTGGGTGAACAAATTACTGTTGAGCAATTGACAGAATTGAGCATAGTTATAAGAATATCTAGGTATGATCATGTATATAGGCATCACGTCCGAGACAAGTAGACCGACTCCTGCCTGCATCTACTACTATTCCTCCACACATCGACCGCTATCCAGCATGCATCTAGAGTATTAAGTTCATAAGAACAGAGTAACGCTTTAAGGAAGATGACATGATGTAGAGGGATAAACTCATGCAATATGATATAAAGCCCATCTTGTTATCCTCGAGGGCAACAGTACAATACGTGCCTTGCTGCCCCTACTGTCATTGGGAAAGGACACCGCAAGATTGAACCCAAAGCTAAGCACTTCTCCCATTGCAAGAAAGATCAATCTAGCAGGCCAAACCAAACTGATAATTCGAAGAGACTTGCAAAGATAAGCAATCATACATAAAAGAATTGAGAGAAGATTCAAATATTGTTCATAGATAAACTTGATCATAAACCCACAATTCATCAGTCTCAACAAACACACCGCAAAAGAAGATTACATCAAATAGATCTCCACAAGAGAGGGGGAGAACATTGTATTGAGATCCAAAAAGAGAGAAGAAGCCATCTAGCTAATAACTATGGACCCGAAGGTCTGAGGTAAACTACTCACACATCATCGGAGAGGCTATGGTGTTGATGTTGAAGCCCTCTGTGATCGATGCCCCCTCCGGCGGAGCTCTGGAAAAGGCCCCAAGATGGGATCTCACGGGTACAGAAGGTTGCGGCGGTGGAATTAGGTTTTTGGCTCCGTATCTAGTAGTTTGGGGGTACTTAGGTATATATAGGAGGAAGAAGTACGTCGGTGGAGCAACGTGGGGCCCACGAGGGTGGAGGGCGCGCCCAGGGGGGTAGGCGCGCCCCTACCTCATGCCCTCCTGGTTGATGTCTTGACGTAGGGTCCAAGTCCTCTGGATCACGTTCGTTCCGAAAATCACGTTCCCGAAGGTTTCATTCCGTTTGGACTCCGTTTGATATTCTTTTTCTGTGAAACTCTGAAATAGGCAAAAAGCAACAATTCTGGGCTGGGCCTCCGGTTAATAGGTTAGTCCCAAAAATAATATAGAAGTGTATAATAAAGCCCAATAATGTCCAAAACAGAATATAATATAGCAAGGAACAATAAAAAATTATAGATACGTTGGAGACGTATCAAGGTCCCTAATATTTGCTCCTTTTCCAGCCCAGAATTCCAGCTGCCGGCATTCTCCCTCTTCATGTAAACCTTGTAAAATAAGAGAGATAGACATAAGTATTGTGACATAACGTGTAATAACAGCCCATAATGCAATAAATATTGATATAAAAGCATGATGCAAAATGGATGTATCAACTCCCCCAAGCTTAGACCTCCCTTGTCCTCAAGCGGAAGCCGATAACGATAAATATTTCCACATGTTTAGAGATAGAGGTGTCGATAAAAATAAAATACGGACATGAGGGCATCATGATCATTCTTATAACAGCAACATATATGGATATTGTCATATGATTTCTTATGCTCAAGTACTAATCTGTTCACAATGTTAAGTATGAATTAGAAACTTCATTGAGAACCAACAAACTATAATCTCAGTCATTGAAGCAATTACAATTTATCATAACATCAGAAAGAGTCAACATAGGAGCTTTTCAGCAAGTCCAAATACTCAACTATCATTTAGTCTTTCACAATTGCTGACACTCACGCAATACTTGTGGTTATGGAGTTTTAATCGGACACAGAGAAAGATAGGGGCTTATAGTGTTGCCTCCCAACTTTTTACCTCAAGGGTAGTGTCAACAATAATAGTTCATGCTAACTTACATCCAATTATATATATATATATATATCAAGATCTTTCCAACACAATGTGCTTGCCAAAGGATAAAATGTAAAAAGGAAAGGTGAAGATCACCATGACTCTTGCATAAGGTAAAAGTATAAGATAGGCCCTTCGCAGAGGGAAGCAGAGGTTGTCATGTGCTTTTGGGGTTGGATGCACGAAATCTTAATGCAAAAGAACTTCACTTTATATTTCCACTTGTGATATGGACCTTTATTATGCAGTCCGTCGCTTTTATTGCTTCCATATCACAAGATTGTATAAAGTTTATTTTCTCCACACTAATAGATCATACATATTTAGAAGCAATTTTTATTGCAAGCAACATGACAACTTACTCGAAGGATCTTACTCAATCCATGGGTAGATATGGTGGACTCTCATGGCAAAACTGGGTTTAAGGACATTCGGAAGCACAAGTAGTATCTCTACTTAGTGCAAAGAATTTTGCTAGCATGAGAGGGAAATGCAAGCTCATCATGTTGGATGATCCATGACAATATACTTTATTTCAGATATAAGAAAACATAACCCATTACGTTGTCTTCCTTGTCCAACATCAACTCTTTAGCATGTCATACTTTAATGAGTGCTCACAATCATAAAAGATGTCCAAGATAGTATATTTATATGTGAAAACCTCTCTTTCTTTATTACTTCCTATTAATTGCAACAATGACCAAAACTAAATTTGTCAACTCTCAACAACTTTTAATCATCACACTCTTTGTATGTGAAGTCATTACTCTCCATAGGATCAATATGATCTCTTTATTTATTTTTATTCTTTCTCTTTTCTTTTATTCCCTCAAGATCATAGCAAAATAATCAAGCCCTTGACTCAACACTAATCTCTATTATATAGCTCACAGACTCGATTACATAGAGGGATCATAAAGCAAAACTCGAAACCAAATCATACTAAAACTTTATTCTACTAGATCAAGATATTACCAAAAGGATCGAACTAAGAAAAACGGTAAAGATAGGAGTGTGATGGTGATACGATCCCGGGGCACCTCCCCCAAGCTTGGTAGTTGCCAAGGGGAGTGCCCATACCCATGTGATTATATCTCTTTTGCCGGTGAAGGAGATGGAATTGTTGATGATGTAGGCGTGTCGTCCCTCTTCCAAGGCATAGGCTCACCATCATAGAAGGATGATCGAGTCTCCGGGATCCTTAAATCTGCAGCCGAACTCATCCTCTTGAATCTATATTCATACTCACAATTTTGGTTCTGCAGGTCATAGATCTGGACTTGGAGGTGCTCGATTTTCTTATGAAGCTTGAAAATGGCCCCCCCAATGTCCTTGACGTCCAGCTTGTGGTTTTTGGTGAACTTCGTGATCATTATGTGATTGGAGTCTAGTCCACGCTCCACCATCTCCTGGCACTTGAAAACTTGTTGCTCCATTGCCTCGAGCCTTGTCTCAACGCTTCCGGTCCTCCTTGGTTCCTCACGCATCTCAATGGTTTGAAGATGTTGCAGCACTTCCGAGAGGTAGGGGTTGATGACCTTCTCGAAGAACTTGTCCTTGGGGGCACTTGGAGACGTCATGGTGATCTAGATCTGTCAGAAAAGCAGCTCGAAACAAGAACAGAGGATAATTGTGTGATATGGTGGTCAAAACCTTTGGGAGATTATATAATGAATTTTTACCGACCAAAAGAAGTGTCATGCAAGAAAACGGAGTCCGGAGAGCGCACGAGGTGCCCACGAGGCAGGGGGCGTGCCCAGGGGGGTAGTGCACGCCCTCCACCCTTGTGGAAGCCTCGTGTCCTTCCCGGACTGCTTCTTATTTTCCTAATTTCTTAAATATTCCAAAACAGAGAAAAAATGCCATTAGAACTGTTTTGGAGTCGGTTTACTTACCGTACCATGTACCTATTCCTTTTAGGAGTCTCAAACATTCTGGAAAGTGCCCCTTATGTATTCCTCCGGGGTTACGGTTTCAATAATATTAGTTTCAACATTTATAGGATTACCTGAGATATAATGTTTGATTCTTTGACCGTTCACCACCTTCGGATTTGTGCCTTCGAAGTTGTTGATTTTTATGGCACCGGAATGATAGACCTCCTCGATAACATAACGAACTTCCCATTTAGAGAGAAGTTTTCCTGCAAAAAATCTTAAACGAGAGTTGAATAGCAACACATAATCACCTACATTAATCTCACGCTTTTGTATACTTTTATCATGCCATCTTTTGACTTTTTCTTTAAATAGTTTGACATTCTCATAGGCTTGGGTTCTTCATTCATCAAGTGAGCTAATGTCAAATAGCCACTTCTCACCGCCAAGTTTGAAATCATAATTGATCTCTTTAATGGCCCAATATGCCTTATGTTTTAGTTTGAGAGGTAAGTGACATGCTTTTCCATAAACCATTTTATATGGAGACATACCCATAGGATTTTTATATGCAGTTCTATAGGCCCATAATACATCATCAAGTTTCTTGGACCAATTCTTTCTAGATCTATTAACAGTCGTTTGCAAAATTAACTTGAGCTCTCTATTACTCAATTCTACTTGACCACTAGACCGTGGGTGATAAGGGGATGCAATTCTATGATTAACATCATACTTAGCAAGCATTTTACGGAAGGCACCATGAATAAAATGTGAACCACCATCAGTCATTAAATATCCAGGGACTCCAAACCTCGGAAAAATAACTTCTTTAAGCATCTTAATAGAGGTGTTATGATTAGCACTACTAGTTGGAATAGCTTCTACCCACTTAGTAACGTAATCAACAACAACTAAAATATGTGTATACCCATTAGAGGAAGGAAACGGTTCCATATAATCAAATCCCCAAACATCGAATGGTTCAATAACAAGTGAATAATTCATAGGCATTTCTTGACGTCTACTAATGTTACCAATTCTTTGGCATTCATCACAAGATAAGACAAACTTACAGGCATCCTTGAAGAGAGTAGGCCAATAAAAACTGGATTGCAATACCTTATGCGCAGTTCTATCTCCAACGTGGTGTCCTCCATAAGCTTCGGAGTGACACTTGCGCATGATCTGTTCCTGTTCATGCTCAAGTATACAACGTTTAATAACACCATATACTCCTTCTTTATAAAGGTGTGGGTCATCCCAGAAGTAATGCCTCAAATCATAGAAAAACTTTTTCTTATGCTGGTATGTGAAACTAGGTGGTATAAATTTAGCAACAATGTAATTAGCATAATCTGCATACCATGGAGCAGTACGAGAAGCATTTATGATAGCTAATTGTTCATCAGGAAAGCTATCATCAATAGGTAGTGGGTCATCTAGAACATTCTCTAACCTAGACAAGTTGTCTGCAACGGGGTTCTTAGCTCCCTTTCTATCAATAATATGCAAATCAAATTCTTGTAGCAAGAGAACCCATCTAATAAGTCTAGGTTTAGCATCTTTATTTTCCATAAGATATTTAATAGCAGCATGATCAATGTGAATAGTTACTTTAGAATCAACAATATAAGGTCTGAACTTATCACAAGCAAATACAACTGCTAAGAATTCCTTTTCCGTAGTTGCATAATTTCTCTGGGCATTGTCTAGAGTTTTACTAGCATAATGAATAACTTTTCATTTCTTATCAACTCTTTGTCCTAGAACGACACCTACAACATAATCACTAGCATCACACATAATTTCAAAGGGTAAATTCCAATCAGGTGGCTGAACAATAGGTGCAGAAATTAATGCTTTCTTAAGTATTTCAAATGCTTCTACACAATCATCATCAAAGAAAAAAGGGATATCTTTTTGTAATAGATTAGTTAGAGGCCGAGAAATTTTTGGGAAGTACTTATTTAACCTCCTATAAAAACCGGCATGACCAAGGAAACTTCGTATACCTTTGATGTCCTTGGGACACGACATCTTTTCAATAGCATCAACTTTAGCTTTATCAACTTCAATACCTCTTTCAGAAATTTTATGCCCCAAGACAATTCCTTCATTAACCATAAAGTGGCATTTCTCCCAGTTCATGACAAGGTTAGTTTCTTCACGTCTCTGCAAAAATCGATCAAGGTTTCTCAAGCAATCATCAAAAGAGGATCCATAAACAGAGAAATCATCCATGAAAACTTCACGGATCTTTTCCCAAAAATCAGAGAATATAGCCATCATGCATCTTTGAAAGGTAGAAGGTGCATTACATAAACCAAAAGGCATACATCTATAAGCAAAGGTACCGAAAGGGCAAGTAAAAGTGGTCTTCTCTTGATCATCAGCTGACACAGGTATTTGAGGGAAACCAGAGTAACCATCTAGAAAGCAAAAATGTGTATGTTTGGATAATCTTTTAAGCATTTGATCAATAAAAGGTAAAGGGTAATGATCCTTTTTAGTAGCTTTATTTAATTTGCGGAAATAAATTACCATTCTATAACTTGTAATAATTCTTTGTGGGATCAATTCATCTTTATCATTAGGAACGACAGTGATACCTCCCTTCTTAGGAACACAATGGACAGGACTTACCCATTGACTATCAGCAACGGGATAAATTATACCTGCTTCAAGGAGCTTTAATATTTCCTTTCTTACCACTTATTTCATCTTAGGATTTAGCCATCGTTGGTGATCAATAACTGGTTTGGCGTCTTTCTCCAAATTTATTTTGTGTTGACATAGAGTGGGACTATTGCCCTTAAGATCAACAAGAGTATATCCAATAGCAGCACGGTGTTTCTTCAGAGTTTTCAATAATTTCTCTTCTTCATGCTCTGAAAGGTTAGCACTAATAATAAGAGGACATATCTTCTTTTCATCAAGATACGCATATTTAAGAGTATCAGGTAATGGTTTAAGCTCAAACACGGGATCACCCTTGCCGCGATCGGTTTTCCATGATATATTTCCCAGAAAATGGTCCTTGTGCTCACCAGCCCCAGGATTACTGTTAGCTGAGGAGGCACCAACTTGATACAGAAATTCCAAGCCAAATACATAATATGTAGTACAAGACCATTTTGGCCTATGAGTACAACAATTGGTTTCTAGTGGCAGAAGCGGTTTGTGGTTCATCTGCGTATATGGGACTCTCTTCCCACAGGAACAGCTGACCTGGATAACTCCTATCTTCACGAGGCTGCTATCACCATTGCGTAGGTTCCGGGGCTGTCATCGCAACGCTCCTCTCCATGTAAGAAATCTGGCCAAGACAATAGCCAGGGACAAGCTAGTGAGTACTTTGAATGTACTCGCAAACATTATGAACACAGGTATATCATAATGAATGACAATCATGCTTTGAAATATTTCATGATTACGACGTCAGTCACGAAATAAAAACCCATGATGCATGCAAGCAGGTTATTCATATACAACATGAATATGCAATAAGGGAGTAGAAACAGAATGCACCGATTGGGTGTCTGAAGCGACGCCTCGAAAGGATGATAATATAAGGCATGCCATAGTCGGGCATTGGAGCGACACTTCATAAAGGGCTTATAAGTAATTTAAATAACAAGCATGCCACAGTCGGGCGTCTGAGCGACACCACATAAAGGTCTTATAAATAATTTAAATAACAAGCATGCCACAGTCGGGCGTCTGAGCGACACCACATAAAGGGCTTATAAGTAATTTAAATAACAAGCATGCCATACGAAGGCGTCGTATGCGACACCACATAAAGGGCTTATAAATAATAATCACAGTGAATATCCAGGAGGTAGAACCGTCCCAGGGATACTCAATAATTCAAATAATGTAAATGGTTAATCCTTAATGATAATAATCATAATCATCATGAGTTACAAATCATGATCCATGTTCTAGTTTAGCAATTTTTCCTCCGAAGACCGACACTAAGACCGACTCTTGACCCATCCCAGACTGTAGTCCTTAACCATGGACACGGCTATTCGAATAGGTATAATCTCTGCAGAGGGTGTACTCTTTACCCACGAGTAACGGATTCCTTTAGTCCATCGGGACTAATTCCGTCCATGGTCTTTTCATTGAAAACACACCTGACCGCACACACCAGCCTAACTCACCGGTGTCTGGAATCACCCACGACACCCGTTAAGCAAAACTCTAAGTGGGGAGGCTACAACCTCGACTAGCATGGGATCACAAAATTTATAATGCGCGCAAACTAGGGGAGCTACCCCCTCGGCTCCAACCGGAAACACCCATGCCCCCGGACCAGGTGGCATGCCTACCGGATGCAGCCGGTATCTTCCACCATGGCCTCTCTGTACGGTGTGTGCTAGGCAGGGGTTGACAACTTACTGAACCGTACCCTACCTATGGCAGGGACAAGTGGTAGTACGAAACAAGTATGGGGGTTACTGGAACAAGACTCGATCTACGGTCGACTCAGGAGGTTAAAGCATTTCCTGCATGATAAGCATAAGAAATATATTTCACACCAATCAGACAGAATCACCACTCATCATACCTCACCATGCCTTACCGGACATAACCGTCTCGATGAAGAACTAGAGACAAGCTCGTGTTTACCCAAGACAGCGACTTTCCCGGATTCCTTCTGCTAGGCATGAAAGGCATACAAGGGTGATTAGTATCAGAAGCATATCAAATTCCAACAGCAGGGAATCATTATTATGTACTCATGAATATGGTCATAGCACCACATAAAATACAGAATACTTCGCGTGAAGGTGGTGTCGCATATGCATCGAATGACACACAACAAATATTATGCCGGGGTTCAGAATGCTTTCCTTCAAGAGTATGCAAGGGGGTGCACTTTTTGAAAGTTGCCTTCTTCTTCAAAATCCTATTTTACGAAAATTTGAATTAACACATAGTTTCAAAACAGTACAAAAAAGTTGTTTGGAATTTTTTTCAAATAAATATGAAAATAAACTAGACAAAATTTGAGAAACAACAGAAAAAGAATCAAATCAATTGGACTTGTATTTTAAAAGTTATAGCCAATCAAAGTTTAGTCAAAATCTGCTTTTAAATAAAACAGAAAAAGAAAAACGGTTCGGCAGCACTTACGTTTTCCTCTAGCGAAGGCGTATTTGGTGGAATACGCTTCCACTTAAAACACGCTTCGGCGGGGCTGGGTCACTGACAGTGGGTCCATCGGGCCCACTGGTCAGGTTTGACCAGTCGCCCGCGCCTTCTTTCTCCTCTGGCCGAGCAGAGGCGGGGCTCCCGCGATCGCCGTCGACGAACGGCGCCTCCCCACAGGATTTCGAGGCAGGGATGGATCCGCCAGTCCAGAGCGGTCCTCCCAGTGGTGGATAGGTTGGCGGGGGTGGAGGGGTCGCCGGCGGCAAGCTCCGCGGCGGACGGTGGTTTCGGGAGGATTGGGGGCTCAAGCTACGGTGGTTCTTGATCGGGTTTGAGAGGTGGGGTGGCTTCGCAAGGTCAAGGAGAAGAGGATGGTGGCACTGGATGGACTGGGGAGGCCCTGCTCGCGACGAACGGGACCGGAGTGTGGCGGCGGCCGAACTGGCCAGAGATGAGGAAGACGGCCTCCCTCCGTCGATTGCTGGCTGTGGGGGCCCTAGAGGGTTGGTCTGAGGTCGCTTGAGGGTCTGGACGAGCTCGGGGTCTCCTATTTATAGGCGGTCTAGGTCGGTTCGACGGCGGCAGTGGGTAGGAACGGCGAACCGCAGTTCTGTACCCAAGGGGGCGCGTGGCGATGGCTGGCGAGGTCTGGCAGGACGAGAGGATGAGCTCGGGCTGTTCAGGGGCGAGCTGATGCGCGGCTGTGGCTCAGGCGGCGCCGTCCATGGCAGGAGCGTGCTGTGGATGCCGGCGTGCCGCCAAGGGGGCTCTGACAGCGGCGCTGTAGGGTGCCAGGGTGGCTTGGAGGGTTCTGGCGAGTGGATAGGAACGAGGCGTGGCCCTGCGGGCGAGCGAAGGCCAGGGGAAAGATGCGGCGGCTCGGTGCGCGCGCATGCAAAATGTGCGCTCTGGGCGCGCCCAGAGCACGCACGCCAGGTGCTCGATGCAATGCCAACGCGTTCTAGACCAGAAACTTGTTAGTGCAAGTTTTTGAGAAAACCAAATCTAGACAGAAAGTGAAGGGCATTATTGCATGGACCAAAAATATTCCAATGGGTCCAATCTCCTGGACTTAAGGGTTTGGTAGGGTGGACTATAAGCAGGAAAGATCTCATGGGCACTAGAGCAAAACAAAATAGGGTTGCAGTAGAAAATACCAAATTGGGCCAGAGAGCAAAAGAGGGTGTTTTGCTCAAATTTTTCAAAGGACACCAGTGGGTCTTTGCATATAAATGAATTATATACTCCTACTAACATCCCCAAATTTTGGTGGAATTTTTAAATAAATTTATCAAAGGGTTGTAGTGCAAAAGAGGCTCTAAGGCTTATGAGCAACCATTTTTAAAGAATTAAAGTTCAGGAAAAATAATTATAGAAATAAATCCACTGATAAAAGAAATGTTTCTTGAGAGGGTAAACAAGTCCAACAACATTTTTGAAAAGTTTCCACCTAGAAGGAAAAACTAAAAAATTCAGAGGGACAGAGTGATCTAAAATTAAAAGATAAAACTAGAAAATAAAAATTTAATTTCCTGGCAAAATTTTAATTAATAAAACAAGGTCAATTTTTTTGGGATGTTACAACCCTTGGGTGGAGGAGGAACCCCTAGGATTTCAACAGGCAAGTTGTGTTTTAGAATAGGACCCTGTTTAAAGAATACTTCATCTGTTTCCCTTCTTTCATTCATAAACATATCATTTTCATGGTCTAGCAAATATTGTTCTAAAGGATCACTAGGAGGCACGACAATAGAAGCAAGACCAATAATTTCATCTTTACTAGGCAACTCCTCATCATGGGGTTGTCCACGAAATTTAGCAAAATTAAACTCATGAGACATATCACCCAAACCAATAGTAAGAACATCCTTTTCGCAGTCTATCCTAGAATTCACAGTGTTCACGAAGGGTCTACCAAATATAATGGGACAAAAGCTATCTTGTGGGGAACCAATAACAAGAAAATAAGCAGGATATTTAACCTTCCCACACAAGAATTCAACATCTCTAACAATCCCAATCGGTGAAATAGTATCTCTATTGGAAATCTTAATGGTAACATCGATATCTTCTATCTCAGCAGGTGCAATATCATGCATAATTTCTTCATATAAAGAACGAGGTATTGCACTAGCACTAGTACCCATATCACACAAGCCATGATAACAATGACCTCTTATTTTAACAGAAATAACAGGCATGCCTACAACAGGTCTATGTTTATTTTTAGCATCAGGTCTAGCAATTCTAGCAGCTTCATCGTAGAAGCAAATAACATGCCCATCAATATTATCGGCCAAGAGATCCTTAACCATAGCAATTTTAGGTTCAACTTTAACTTGCTCAGGGGTTTTTTGTGTCCTAATATTACTTTTGTTGACTACAGTTGAGGCTTTAGCATGATCCTTTATTCTTACAGGGAAAGGTGGTTTCTCAACATAAGCAGTAGGAACAATAGGATCATTGTAAGTGATAGTCTTTTCTTCAACTTTAATAGGTGCAACTAGTTTTACTTAAATGGGAGGATTATATTTAAACTACTTCTCCTTAGGGAGATCAACATGAGTAGCAAAGGATTCACAGAAAGAAGCTACTATCTCAGAGTTAAGTCCATATTTAGTGCTAAATTCACGGAAAGCATCGGTATCCATAAAAGATTTAACACAATCAAACTTAGGTGTTATACCTGACTCTTTACCTTCGAGATCCCAATCTTTAGAGTTGCGTTTAATTCTTTCCAATGAATCCCATTTGAATTCAATAGTCTTCATCATAAAAGAGCCAGTACAAGAAGTATCGAGCATGGAGCGATTACTGAGAGAAAGCCGAGCATAATTTTTTTGAATAATCATTTATCTTGAGAGCTCATGATTGCGGCATGAATATAACATTGACTTAATCCTCCCCCAAGCTTGAGCGATGCTTTCTCCTTTGCGAGGCCTACGATCACGATGAATAAGATGCATAGGATAAAACTTCTGATGAAATTCCAATTTCAATCGTTTGTAGTCCCATGATCCCATATCATCACATAGCCTATACCATGTCAATGCCTCTCCCTTCAAAGATAAAGGGAAGAACTTCTTCTTGATAACATCATCGGGCATACCTACAAGCTTAAATAATCCACAAACTTCATCCAAATAGATTAGGTGTAAATCGGGATGCAATGTTCCATCTCCTGCAAAAGGATTAGCTAGCAATTTCTCTGTCATACCCGAAGGAATTTCAAAGTAAAAATTTTCAGTGGGTTCAGTAGGTTGAGGAGCAACTCTTTGCTCTACTAGTTGGGGTGAAGATACCCCGAACAAGCCCCTCAGAGAATTACTTTCCATAGTAACAAGTGACAGTAAATTTCAGCACACTATATAAAATTTTCCTTACCAAATTCCACCTACCAAAGGCGCTTCACTCCCCGGCAACGGCGCTAGAAAAGAGTCTTGATGACCCACAAGTATTGGGGATCTATCATAGTCCTTTCGGTAAGTAAGAGTGTCGAACCCAACAAGGAGCAGAAGGAAATGACAAGCGGTTTTCAGTAAGGTATTCTCTGCAAGCACTGAAATTATCGGTAATAGATAGTTTTGTGGTAAGGTAATTTGTAACGGGTAACAAGTAACAAGTGTAAATAAAGTGCAGCAAGGTGGCCCAATCCTTTTTGTAGCAAAGGACAAGCCTGGACAAACTCTTATATAGAGAAAAGCGCTCCCAAGGACACATGGGAATTATCGTCAAGCTAGTTTTCATCACGTTCATATGATTCGCGTTCGTTACTTTGATAATTTGGTATGTGGGTGGACCAGTGCTTGGGTGCTTCCCTTACTTGGACAAGCATCCCACTTATGATTAACCCCTATTGCAAGCATCCGCAACTACAAAAGAAGTATTAAGGTAAACCTAACCATAGCATGAAACATATGGATCCAAATCAGCCCCTTACGAAGCAACTCATAAACTAGGGTTTAAGCTTCTGTCACTCTAGCAACCCCTCATCTATTTATTACTTCCCAATGCCTTCCTCTAGGCCCAAACAATGGTGAAGTGTCATGTAGTCGACATTCACATAACACCACTAGCGGAAAGACAACATACATCTCATCAAAATATCGAACGAATACCAAATTCACATGACTACTAATAGCAAGACTTCTCCCATGTCCTCAGGAACAAACATAACTACTCACAAATCTTATTCATGTTCATAATAAGAGGGGTATTAATATGCATAATGGATCTGAACATATGATCTTCCACCAAGTAAACCAACTAGCATCAACTACAAGGAGTAATGAACACTACTAGCAACCCATAGGTACCAATCTGAGGCTTTGGGACAAAGATTGGATACAAGAGATGAACTAGGGTTTGAGAGGAGATGGTGCAGGTGAATATGCTAATGGAGATTGACCCCCTCCAGATGAGAGGATCGTTGGTGATGACGATGGCGATGATTTCCCCCTCCCGGAGGGAAGTTTCCCCGGTAGAACAACTATGCCGGAGCCCTAGATTGGTTCTGCCAAGGTTCCTCCTCGTGGCGGCGGAGTTTCTCCCGAAAGCTTGCTTATGATTTTTCCTCGGATGAAAGACTTCATATAGCATAAGATGGGCACCGGAGGCCTGCCAGGGGGCCCACGAGGCAGGGGGCGCGCCCGGGGGGTAGGGCGCGCCCCCCACCCCGTGGACAGGGTGTGGGCCCCCTCTGGTACTTCCTTCGCTCAGTATTTTTTATTAAATCCAAAAATGACTTCCGTGAAGTTTCAGGACTTTTGGAGTTGTGCAGAATAGGTCTCTAATATTTGCTCCTTTTCCAACCCAGAATTCCAGCTGCCGGCATGCTCCCTCTTCATGTAAACCTTGTAAAATAAGAGAGAATAGGCATAAGTATTGTGACATAATGTGTAATAACAGCGCGTAATGCAATAAATATTGATAAAAAAGCATGATGCAAAATGGATGTATCACGCCGCCGAGCTCTTTCTCCCCAGTCCTCCCCTTCCCTCCTTCCATCTCCAGCGATGGCCGAACGCTTCCCCAGCAATGCCGTGGCAGCCGACGGCTTCGGCCACCGCTCGCTCCAGTCGTCGGAGGTGTGGCTTCTGTTCGAGGCCAACATCCCGGTGTTGGGGAACGTAGCAGAAATCAAAAAATTTCTACGCATCACCAAGATCAATCTATGGAGTTATCTAGCAGCGAGGGGAAAAGGAGTGCATCTACATAGCCTTGTAGATCGCGAGCGGAAGCGTTCAAGAGAACGGGGTTGATGGAGTCGTACTCGTTGTGATCCAAATCACCGATGACCGAGCGCCGAACGGACGGCACCTCCGCGTTCAACACACGTACGGTTGGGGAAGACGTCTCCTCCTTCTTGATCCAGCAAGGGGGAAGGAGAGGTTGATGGAGATCCAGCAGCACGACGGCGTGGTGGTGGATGCAGCAGGGTCTTGGCAGGGCTTCACCAAGCTTTACGGAGAGGAGGAGGTGTTGGAGAGGGAGAGGGAGGCGCCAGGGGCTAGGGTGCGGCTGCCCTTCCTCCCCCCACTATATATACACCCCTGGGTGGGGGGGGGGGCACCGGCCCTAGGAGATGGGATCTCCAAGGGGGGCGGCGGCCAAGGGGTGCCTTGCCCCCAAGCCAGGCGCCCCACCCCTAGGGTTTCCTGCCCTAGGCGCAGGGGAGGCCCAAGGGGGCGCACCAGCCGACCAGGGGCTGGTTCCCCTCCCCACTTCAGCCCATGGGGCCCTCCGGGATAGGTGGCCCCACCCGGTGGACCTCCGGGATCCTTCCAGTGGTCCCGGTACAATACCGGTGACCCCCGAAACTTTCCCGTTGACCGAAACTTGACTTCCTATATATAAATATTTACCGCCGGACCGTTCCGGAACTCGTCGTGACATCCGGGACTCCGAACAACTTTCGGGTTACTGCATACTAATAGAACAACCATTATTCTCAGATTTAAATGAGTAGCCATCTCGAATTAAACGAGATCCTGATACAATGTTCATGCTCAAAGCTGATACTAAATAACAATTATTGAGGTTTAAAACTAATCCCGTAGGTAAATGTAGAGGTAGCATGCCGACGGCGATCACATCGACCTTGGAACCATTCCCGACGCGCATCGTCACCTCGTCCTTCGCCAGTCTCCGCTTATTCCGCAGCTCCTGCTTTGAGTTACAAATATGAGCAACCGCACCGGTATCAAATACCCAGGAGCTACTACGAGTACTGGTAAGGTACACATCAATTACATGTATATCACATATACCTTTAGTGTTGCCGGCCTTCTTGTCCGCTAAGTATTTGGGGCAGTTCCGCTTCCAGTGACCACTTCCCTTGCAATAAAAGCACTCAGTCTCAGGCTTGGGTCCATTCTTTGGCTTCTTCCCGGCAACTGGCTTGCCGGGCGCGGCAACTCCCTTGTCGTCCTTCTTGAAGTTCTTCTAACCGTTGCCTTTCTTAAACCTAGTGGTTTTATTCACCATCAACACTTGATGTTCCTTTTTTATCTCCACCTCCGCTGATTTCGGCATTGAATATACCTCACGAATGGTCTTTTCCATCCCCTACATATTGAAGTTCATCACAAAGCTCTTGTAGCTCGGTGGAAGCGATTGAAGGATCCTGTCAATGACCGCATCATCCGGGAGGTTAACTTCCAGCTGAGTCAAGCGGTTGTGCAACCCAGACATTTTGAGTATGTGCTCACTGGCAGAACTATTTTACTCCATCTTACAGCTGAAGAACTTGTCGGAGACTTCATATCTCTCGACCCGGGCATGAGCTTGGAAAACCATTTTCACCTCTTCAAACATCTCATATGCTCCGTGTTGCTCAAAACGCTTTTGGATCCCCGGTTCTAAGCTGTAAAGCATGCCGCACTGAACGAGGGAGTAATCATCTGCACGAGACTGCCAAGCGTTCATAACGTCTTGGTTCTCTGGGATGGGTGCTTCACCTAGCGGTGCTTCTAGGACATAATCTTTCATGGCACCTATGAGGATGATCCTCAGGTTCCGGACCCAGTCCGTATAGTTGATGCCATCATATTTCAGCTTGGTTTTCTCTAGGAATGCGTTGAAGTTGAGGGCAACATTAGCGTGGGCCATTTGATCTACAAGACATATTGTAAAGATTTTAGACTAAGTTCATGATAATTAAGTTCATTTAATCAAATTATCCAATGAACTCCCACTCAGATAGACATCCCTCTAGTCATCTAAGTGAAACATGATCCGAGTTAACTAGGCCGTGTCCGATCATCACGTGAGACGGACTAGTCAACGTCGGTGAACATCTTCATGTTGATCGTATCTTCTATACGACTCATGCTCGACCTTTCGGTCTTCCGTGTTCTGAGGCCATGCATGCGTGCTAGGCTCGTCAAGTCAACCTAAGTGTATTGCGTGTGTAAATCTTGCGTACACCCGTTGTATTCGAACATTAGAATCTATCACACCCGATCATCACGTGGTGCTTGAAACAACGAACCTTCGCAACGGTGCACGCTTAGGGGAACACTTTTCTTGAAATTATTATAAGGGATCATCTTATTTACTACCATCATTCTAAGCAAATAAGAAGCAAAACATGATAAACATCACGTGCAATCAAATAGTGACATGATATGGCCAATATCATATTGCTCCTTTGATCTCCATCTTGAGCGCCATGATCATCTTCGTCACCGGCATGACACCATGATCTCCATCATCATGATCTCCATCATCGTGTCTTCATGAAGTTGTCACGCCAACGATTACTTCTACTTCTATGGCTAACGCGTTTAGCAATAAAGTAAAGTAATTTACATGGCATTACTCAATGACACGCAGGTCATACAAAAAATAAAGACAACTCCTACGGCTCTCGCCGGTTGTCATACTCATCGACATGCAAGTCGTGATTCCTATTACAAGAACATGATCATCTCATACATCACATATATCATTCATCACATCCTTTGGCCATATCACATCACAAAGCACTTGCTACAAAACAAGTTAGACGTCCTCTAATTGTTGTTGCATGTTTTTACGTGGCTGTTATAGGTTTCTAGCAAGAACGTATCTTACCTATGTAAAACCACAACGTGCTATGCCAATTTCTATTTACCCTTCATAAGGACCCTTTTCATCGAATCCGCTCCAACTAAAGTGGGAGAGACAGATACCCGCTAGCCACCTTATGCAACTAGTGCATGTCACCGGTGGAACCTGTCTCACGTAAGCGTGCGTGTAAGGTCGGTCCGGCCGCTTCATCCCACGATGCCGCCAAAGCAAGATAAGACTAGTAGTGGCAAGAAAATTGACAACATCTACGCCCACAACTGCTTTGTGTTCTACTCATGCATAGTAACTACGCATAGACCTAGCTCATGATGCCACTGTTGGGGAACGTAGTAGAAATAAAAAAATTTCTACGCATCACCAAGATCAATCTATGGAGTTATCTAGCAACGAGGGGAAAAGGAGTGCATCTACATACCCTTGTAGATCGCGAGCGGAAGCGTTCAAGAGAACGGGGTTGATGTAGTCGTACTCGTCGTGATCCAAATCACCGATGACCGAGCGCTGAACGGACGGCACCTCCGCGTTCAACACACGTATGGTTGGGGAAGACGTCTCCTCCTTCTTGATCCAGCAAGGGGGAAGGATAGGTTGATGGAGATCCAGCAGCACGACAGCGTGGTGGTGGATGCAGCAGGGATCTCGGCAGGGCTTCGCTAAGCTCTACGGAGAGGAGGAGGTGTTGGAGAGGGAGAGGGAGGCGCCAGGGGCTAGGGTGCGGCTGCCCTCCCTCCCCCCACTATATATAGGCCCCGGGGGCGCCCGGCCCCACGAGATGGGATCTCCAAGGGGTCGGCGGCCAAGGGGTGGCTTGCCCAAGCCAAGGCGCCCCACCCCTAGGGTTTCCTGCCCTAGGCGCAGGGAGGCCAAGGGGCGCACCAGCCGACCAGGCTGGTTCCCCTCCCCACTTCAGCCCATGGGGCCCTCCGGGATAGGTGGCCCCACCCGGTGGACCCCCGGGATCCTTCCGGTGGTCCCGGTACAATACCGGTGACCCCCGAAACTTTGCCGTTGGCCGAAACTTGATTTCCTATATATAAATCTTTACCTCCGGACCATTCCGGAACTCCTCGTGACGTCCGGGATCTCATCTGGGACTCCGAAAAACTTTCTGGTTACTACATACTAATATCTCTACAACCCTAGCGTCACCGAACCTTAAGTGTGTAGACCCTACGGGTTCGGGAGACATGCAGACATGACCGAGACGACTCTCAGGTCAATAACCAACAGCGGGATCTGTATACCCATGTTGGCTCCCACATACTCCTCGATGATCTCATCGGATGAACCACGATGTCGAGGATTCAATCAATCCTGTATTCAATTCCCTTTGTCAATCGGTACGTTACTTGCCCGAGACTCGATCGTCGGTATCCCAATACCTCGTTCAATCTCGTTACCGGCAAGTCACTTTACTCGCATCAGTAATGCATGATCCCGTGACCAGACACTTGGTCACATTTGAGCTCATTATGATGATGCATTACCGAGTGGGCCCAGAGATACCTCTCCGTCATACGGAGTGACAAATCCAAGTCTCGATTCGTGCCAACCCAACAGACACTTTCGGAGATACCCGTAGTGCACCTTTATAGCCACCCAGTTACGTTGTGACGTTTGGCACACCCAAAGCACTCCTACGGTATCCGGGAGTTGCACAATCTCATGGTCTAAGGAAATGATACTTGACATTTGGAAAAGCTCTAGCAAACGAACTACACGATCTTTGTGCTATGCTTAGGATTGGGTCTTGTCCATCACATCATTCTCCTAATAATGTGATCCCGTTATCAATGACATCCAATGTCCATACTCAGGAAATCATGACTATCTGTTGATCAACGAGCTAGTCAACTAGAGGCTCACTAGGGGCATGTTGTGGTCTATGTATTCACACATGTATTACGATTTCTGGATAACACAATTATAGCATGAATAATAGACAATTATCATGAACAAAGAAATATAATAATAACCATTTTATTATTGCCTCTAGGGCATATTTCCAACACCCGGCGCCACCGGACAAGCGCACCGGGCCAACGGGGTGGAGGCTCAGCAATGACGGCGTCCCCATCCCCCCGGCCGGTGCCCGACGTCGACGCGCGCAGATACGTCATATCTATAATTTTTGATTGCTCCATGCTATTATATATTCAGTTTTGGTTGTTTAATGGCTTTATTATACACTTTTATATTATTTTGGGACTAACCTATTAACCCAAGGCCCAATGCAAATTGCTGTTTTTTTGCCTGTTTCAGTGTTTCGCAGAAAAGGAATATTAAACGGAGTCCAAACGGAATGAAACCTTCGGGAACGTGATTTTTGGAACAAACGTGATCCAGAGCACTTGGAGTGGACGTCAAGAAACATATGAGGAGGCCACGAGGCAGGGGCGCGCCCTCCACCCTCGTGGGCCCCTCGTGGCTCCACCGACCTACTTCTTCCTCCTATATATACCTCGCATTCTCAAACCATCGAGGAGCACCACGAAAACCTAATTCCACCGCCGCAACCTTCTGTACCCGTGAGATCCCTTCTTGGGGCCTTTTCTGGCACTCTGCCGGAGGGGGAATCGATCATGGAGGGCTTCTACATCAACACCGTAGCCTCTCCGATGATGTGTGAGTAGTTTACCACAGACCTTCGGGTCCATAGTTATTAGCTAGATGGCTTCTTCTCTCGCTTTGGATCTCAATACAAAGTTCTCCTCGATCTTCTTGGAGATCTATTTGATGTAACTCTTTTTGCGGTGTGTTTGTTGAGATCCGATGAATTGTGGGTTTATGATCCAGATTATCTATGAACAATATTTGAATCTTCTCTGAATTCTTTTATGTATGATTGGTTATCTTTGCAAGTCTCTTCGAATTATCAGTTTGGTTTGGCCTACTAGATTGATCTTTCTTGCCATGGGAGAAGTGCTTAGCTTTGGGTTCAATCATGCGGTGCTCGATCCCAAAGGATGAGGGGAAACGGCACGTATTGTATTGTTGTCATCAAGGATAAAAAGATGGGGTTTATATCATATTGCATGAGTTTATCCCTCTACATCATGTCATCTTACCTAATGCGTACTCTTTTCTTATGAACTTAATACTCTAGATGCATGCTGGATAGCGGTCGATGTGTGGAGTAATAGTAGTAGATGCAGGCAGGAGTCGGTCTACTTGTCGCGGACGTGATACCTATATACATGATCATGCCTAGATATTCTCATAATTATGCACTTATCTATCAATTGCTCGATACTAATTTGTTCACCCACCTAATATTTATGTTATCTTGAGAGAAGCCACTAGTGAACCCTATGGCCCCCGGGTCTATTTTCCATCATATTAATCTCCTGTCAACTAGCTATTTCTATCACCGTTTATTTTGCAATCTTTACTTTTAATCTTTATCATAAAAATACCAAAAATATTATCTTATCATCTCCATCAGATCTCACTTTTGCAAGTGGCCGTGATCGGATTGACAACCCCTTTATCGCGTTGGTTGCAAGGTTCTTATTTGTTTGTGTAGGTATGAGGGACTTGCGTGTGGCCTCCTACTGGATTGATACCTTGGTTCCCAAAACTGAGGGAAATACTTACGCTACTTTGCTGCATCACCCTTTCCTCTTCAAGGGAAAACCAACGCATGCTCAAGAGGTAGCAAGAAGGATTTCTGGCGCCGTTGCTGGGGAGTCTACGCACAAGTCAAGACATACCAAGTACGCATCACAAACTCTTATCCCTCGCATTACATTATTTGCCATTTGCCTCTCGTTTTCCTCTCCCCCACTTCACCCTTGCCGTTTTATTCGCCCTCTCTTTCCATTCGCCTCTTTTTCGCTTGCTTCTTGTGTGTTCGTTCTCTGTACTGCCGTCATGTCTGATACGGGGGAGGTTATCATTGATAAGGATAATAGTATGGAAAACTTTGATGTTTTTGATGATCCTCTTGAAGATCCTACTATTTTACACACTAAAAAGTTTCGGATTGGTAGCGGTAATATTATTGGGAAAGGAGTTCTTCAAGATTTCTTTACTTGTGCCGGTACCTTACCCTCTATGGGTGGGTCTATTCTTCATAGGACTAGTAGTCTTGTGGAGGCTATATCCTTGCTCGTAGTTGAACTTGAAAGACAATTTATTCATTTGCATCCTTGCATACAAAGGATCTTTCTAGAGTTCTCCAATATAGAGCATTCTTCTGTTAAGCGAGCTGCTACCATCTTTTTGGCACATGAGTTCAGATTTATAAAGAAAGAGGCCAATGAAATTTTTGCGCATTATAGGGTGGACGATGGTCGTCCTCCCATAGAGGCTATCCTTTTTAATCAAGAAGATTTAATGTGCTTACAGTCCATTGATCATGTTGCTTACAATGAAAACCTTAGAAAAAAGGTTCCTACCGATGTTCTAGTTGATAGAATTTCCGAACTTAATGATGACTTTGCTATTCAGAACAACGGTCTAGGTTTTTCTCTTGAACAAAGGATCATGACTTATTGCCAAAAGAATGCTTATTATGATGAATTGGTTGTGCAATATAAAAGGCCAAAGGAGGAACCCATACCTCCAGAGATTGATCTTGGGGACTTTTGTCCTATTAAATTTAGCCCTTTTGATTACTTTTGCTTGCCACAAGGAAAACTTGCTGCTGAACGTAGGGAATATGAGATGAGTTTTCGTGATTTACCCTACTATCATTATGGCAATACCTAGATCTATCCTTGCCTTTATGCCTAGCTAGGGGCGTTAAATGATAGCGCTTGTTGGGAGGCAACCCAAATTTATTTTATTTTTTGCTTTTTGGTTCTGTTTAGTAATAAATAATTCATCTAGCTTCTGTTTAGATATGGTTTTATGTTTTAATTAGTTTTTGTGCCAAGTAAAGCCTTTAGGATCTTCTTCGATGATAGTTGTTTGATCATGCTGTAGAAAACAGAAACTTTGCGCTCACGAGCATAATTTTGATAAATCACAGAAAAGAGATTTCACCCTGATTATTTTTTCAGTAGATTAATATACAAATTACCCAGGTAGTCCTAATTTGGTTGAATTTTTGGAGTTCCAGAAGTTTGCGTTAGTTACAGATTACTACAGACTGTTTTGTTTTTGACAGATTCTGTTTTTCGTGTGTTGTTTGCTTATTTTGACGAATCTATGGCTAGTAATGGAGTTTATGAACCATAGAAAATTTGGAAAAAACTAGGTTTAACACCAATATAAAAAAATAATGAGTTCATTACAGTACCTTGAAGTGGTGTTTTGTTTTCTTTCGCTAACGGAGCTCACAAGATTTTCTGTTAAGTTTTGTGTTGTGAAGTTTTCATGTTTTGGGTAAAGATTTGATGGATTATGGAACAAGGAGTGGAAAGACCCTAAGCTTGGGGATGCCCAAGGCACCCCAAAGTAAAATCCAAGGACAACCAAAAAGCCTAAGCTTGGGGATGCCCCGGAAGGCATCCCCTCTTTTGTCTTCGTCCATCGGTAACTTTACTTGGAGCTATATTTTTATGCACCACATGATATGTGTTTTGCTTGGAGCGTCTTGTATGATTTGAGTCTTTGATTTTTAGTTCATCACAATCATCCTTGTTGTACACACCTTTTGAGAGAGACACACATTATTCGGAATTTATTAGAATACTCTATGTGCTTCACTTATATCTTTTGAGTTAAACAATTTTGCTCTAGTGCTTCACTTATATCTTTTTAGAGCACGGTGGTGGTTATATTTTATAGAAATTATTGATCTCTCATGTTTCACTTATATTATTTTCAGAGTCCTTTAGAACAGCATGGTAATTTTCTTTGGTTATAAAATTAGTCCTAATATGATAGGCATCCAAGATAAAAACTTTTAAGTGCATTGAATACTAAGAGAAGTTTGATACTTAATAGTTGTTTTGAGATATAAAGGTGGTAATATTAAAGTTGTGCTAGTTGAGTAGTTGTGAATTTGAGAAATACTTGTGTTGAAGTTTGCAAGTCCCGTAGCATGCACGTATGGTAAACGTTGTGTAACAAATTTGAAACATGAGGTGTTCTTTGATTGTCATCCTTATGAGTGGCGGTCGGGGACGAGCGATGGTCTTTTCCTACCAATCTATCCCCCTAGGAGCATGCGCGTAGTGCTTGGTTTTTGATGACTTGTACATTTTTGCAATAAGTATGTGAGTTCTTTATGACTAATGTTGATTCCATGGATTATACGCACTCTCAACCTTCCATCATTGCTAGCCTCTTGATGCACTGCATTGCCCTTTCTCACCTTGAAAGTTGGTGCAAACTTCACGGTGCATCCATACCCCGTGATACGATACGCCTATCACACATAAACCTCCTTATATCTTCCTCAAAACAGCCACCATACCTACCTATTATGGCATTTCCATAGCCATTCTGAGATATATTCCCATGCAAGTTTCCACCGTTATGTTTATTATGACACGCTTCATCATTGTCATATTGCTTTGCATGATCATGTAGTTGACATCGTATTTGTGGCAAAGCCACCATGCATATTATTTCATACATGTCACTCTTGATTCATTGCCCATCTCGGTACACCGCCGGAGGCATTCATATAGATTCATATTTTGTTCTAAGTATCGAGTTGTAATCAATGAGTTGTAAATAAATAGAAGTGTGATGATCATCATTAATAGAGCATTGTCCCAAAAAAAAGAGAACGACCAAAAACAAGAAAGGCCCAAAAAAGAAAAAAAGGGAGAAATAAAAAGGGACAATGCTACTATCCTTTTTCCACGCTTGTGCTTCAAAGTAGCACCATGATTTTATGATAGAGAGTCTCTTGTTTTGTCACTTTCATATACTAGTGGAAATTTTTCATTATAGAACTTGGCTTGTATATTCCAACGATGGGCTTTCTCAAATACCCTAGGTCTTCATGAGCAAGCAAGTTGGATGCACACCCTCTTAGTTTGTTTTGTTGAGATTTCTTACATTTATCGCTCTAGTACATCCGTTGCATGGCAATCCCTACTCCTTGTATTGACATCAATTGATGGGCATCTCCCTAGCCCGTTGATTAGCCGTGTCAATGTGAGACTTTCTCCTTTTTTGTCTTCTCTACACAGCCCCCATCACCATACTCTGCTCCACCCATAGTGCTATATCCATGGCTCACGCTCATGTATTGCGTGAAAGTTGAAAAAAGTTTTAGATTACTAAAGTATGAAACAATTGCTTGGCTTGTCATCAGGGGTGTGCAAGATGAGAGCATCTTGTGTGACGAAAATGAAGCATGACCAAACTATATGATTTTGTAGGGATGAACTTTCTTTGGCCATGTTATTTTGAGAAGACATAATTGCTTTGTTAGTATGCTTGAAATATTATTATTTTTATGTCAATATTAAACTTTTATCTTGAATCTTTCGGATCTGAACATTCATGCCACAATAAAGAGAAATACATTGAAGAATATGCTAAGTAGCATTCCACATCAAAAATTCTGTTTTTGTCATTTACCTACTCGAGGACGAGCAGGAATTAAGCTTGGGGATGGTTGATACTTCTCCAATGTATCTATTATTTTTGATTGCTCCATGCTATTATATATTCTGTTTTGGATGTTTAATGGGCTATATTATACACTTTATAGTATTTTTGGGACTAACCTATTAACCCAAGGCCCAGTGCAAATTGCTGTATTTTTTGCCTATTTCAGTGTTTCGCAGAAAAGGAATATCAAACGGAGTCCAAACAAAATGAAACCTTCGGGAGTGTGATTTTTGGAACAAACGTGATCCAGAGGACTTGGAGTGGACGTGAAGAAACATACGAGGAGGCCACAAGGCAGGGGGCGCGCCCTCCACCCTCGTGGGCCCCTCGTGGCTCCACCGACCAACTTCCTCCTCCTATATATACCTACGTACCCCGAAACCATCGAGGAGCACCACGAAAACCTAATTCCACCGCCGCAACCTTATATACCCATGAGATCCCATCTTGGGGCCTTTTCAGGCACTCTGCTGGAGGGGGCATCGATCACGGAGGGCTTCTACATCAACACCATAGCCTCTCCGATGATGTGTGAGTAGTTTACCACAGACCTCAGGGTCCATAGTTATTAGCTAGATGGCTTCTTCTCTCTCTTTGGATCTCAATACAAAGTTCTCCTCGATCTTGTTGGAGATCTATATGATGTAAATCTTTTTGCGGTGTGTTTGTCGAGATCCGATGAATTGTGGGTTTGTGATCCAGATTATCTATGATCAATATTTGAATCTTCTCTGAATTCTTTTATGTATAATTGGTTATCTTTGCAAGTCTCTTCGAATTATCAGTTTGGTTTGGCCTACTAGATTGATCTTTCTTGCCATGGGAGAAGTGCTTAGCTTTGGGTTCAATCATGCGGTGCTCGATCCTAGTGACAGTAGGGGAAACGACACGTATTGTATTGTTGCCATCGAGGATAAAAAGATGGGGTTTATATCATATTGCATGAGTTTATCCCTCTACATCATGTCATCTTACCTAATGCGTTACTCTGTTCTTATGAACTTAATACTCTAGATGCATGCTGGATAGCGGTCGATGTGTGGAGTAATAGTAGTAGATGCAGGCAGGAGTCAGTCTACTTGTCGCGGACGTGATACCTATATACATGATCATTCCTAGATATTCTCATAATCATGCACTTTTCTTTCAATTGCTCGATACTAATTTCTAAAATCGGTTGAAAATTTGACCCGGAGACCCAGGGAGGCAGAGCAGGCTGAGCGCGGGCGAAAGAGTTCGGAGAAATTTCCAAAATTTGACCCGTGGATATATATAGCCTGACCCTGTTGGTGTGACCGAGTAGAAAAATTCGGTGGCACCGAGATGCATAACTGCAAGCAGTTACAGGAACTCAGTGTGACCGAAAAGTTCAAATCGGTTGCACCGAGATTGAAAACCTAGATCGACCTAGTGATCTCGGAATGACCGAAATGGAAGAATCGGTCAGACCGAAACGCACAAAGAAGTTTTGGAAGTTTAAGTCTATGACGAATCGGGACTCCGAGTGCTCCTCACACGTAGTGGTTCGAATCGACTTGATCAAATTTTGTGATGTAGCATGAATAGAGTTTGAGACAAGAAAAGCATAGATAGCTAGAGAAGGTTCTTAGGCATTCTTGTCCATCCACTTGGCAAAAGAAAAGGAATCCAAACAATCAAAACAACAAGTGGATGTGCTCGAATGAGTAAATTATGCAACCAACATGCTCACACAATAAGATGGCAAATGAAATATGTGGCAAAGCATGCACAATCAATTCTAGCATCTATCAAGCAATTGGCAATGACTAGGTCATCTATATATGAGTATATTGACTTAGGAGTCAAATGAGAACATTTGATCATAGGTCATACTCATCATTTAAGCATAAGTGGGGTTACCACTTTTACATAAAGCGTTGTTGTGTTCACACCATTAGAGTTGCTTTAGCTCAATTCGTAGAGTAAAGCTCCCCCTAGATGTGAGATCCCCCCTTAGAGGGATGAACTAACCTTGGGTTTTGTCAACGATGACTTCATGTAGGTGTTGAAGATGTGGGTGCTCAATTTTGATGTATATCATTTGGAGCAATCCTTTGGAGTGAGTTGCACTTTCAATACCTACACAGGTTAGTCCCACAAGGAACAAGCAAAGATATCCATAGACATAGAGTGATGCACACACAAGATGATGTCTATGAAAGCATTATGTTACCTTGTCCCTTGACTTACCAACAAGAGGGTTTGTGACTCCTTGAACTAGTGCAAGATGTGGATGTTGATTGCACTTGTTCTTGCCAAAATGATAAGAGTGAAGTATGTTGGCGGAGTCACCCTCAAGAACTCTCTAGTTCTTCTTCTTTGGGATCCACATCATCTTGATGGGAATCCTTGGAGTTGTAGTCGTACTTGATGAATTAGAACTTGATGTAGTCTTGGGAACCCACTTGACCAAGGCCTTAGGAGCTTCTTCAAATGCATCAATTTCTTCTTGAAGCTTGTCCTTGCCTTTTTCCTTGTGGTCTTGTGGTGGAAGATCATCTTGAGCTTGTGTCCCTTTGAAAGAAGTAGGATCATACTTCTCTTGTTGAGGAACAAACTTCATCTTGGGGTATTGATCTTCTTCCCACTCAACTCCATTGGCGTTGAACTTACGTTCAAAACCAACACCTTGGTTCTTCCGGTGCCTTCCTTGCTTATGCATAATTTCCTCGAATTTCTTACTCCCGGCAAGGCTCTTGTAAACACCTTTCTCTATAATTCCCTTCAATAAGCTATTTTCTTGCTCAAGTGTAAATTGGCTAAGAGAATCATTAGTGGAATCAAGAGAACTACTAGAAGCAACAACATTGGATTTAGCATGATTATTGTTACTACTAGAGGAAGAATCTTTCTTGTTCTTGTTACTAGACTTGACTTGAGGCATGTAAGTGGATAAGAGTAAGTGCTTGGCAATGTAAGAAGAACTTTTCTTGCGAATATCATCATTGATTGCCTTTAAGAACTCATGCTCTTGCTCAAGGTTGAGCTTTTCAAAACGTAATTTCTCATGAGTCCTTCAAAGTTGTCGATGATCTCCTAAGATAGTTTCATGAGCTAACTTAAGAGTGTTTAGTTCTTTAGTTAGAGACTCAATCTTCTCCTTATCATTGACATTTGTTTTATCTTGATTATCATGATTAATTGACGTTTCATCATAGTATTCATCACTAGAGTCGTCAACAAGTAAATCATCATCACCTAACAAGTCATCTTCATCACTATTGAAATCAACATACTCAGGGTGTGATACCTTTGGACCTTTGGCCATGAAGCATCTTCCAATTCCTTCATTTTGTGAATCAAATATGTCGTAGGAGTTGGTTGACACAAGTGCTAGACCGGCAACACCTTCATCTTGAGTATATTCGGAATCGGAGTGATAGCTTCTCTTGGAGTGATTGTCGGCGTCGGATACCCATTTACCAACATGAGCTTGATGTCTTTGTTTTGTGTAGCTCCTTGATGACTTTTCCTTCCTTTCCGAATCCTTGCTTCTCCGTGAGGGTCTTCGTTCATAACGATCATCCCTACTCCTTCTCTCTCTTGATGGTGATTCTTCTCTTCTTTTGTAGGGGGCCGTACACTCATTTGAATAGTGTCCGGGTCTTCCACAATTGTAGCAATTACGCTCTCGACTAGAAGATCTTTTGTGATTGTAGGACCTTGACTTGGAGCTTCTCTCTTTGCTTCTACTCTTGTAGAATTTGTTAAAGTTCTTCACCATTAGGCCCAATTCTTCACTAAAGGTTTTTTTCTCACTTGATGATGTGGGGGCTTCACATGAGGCTTTGTAAGCACCACTTGACTTGTTGTGAAGTTCCTCCTTATCCTTGAGTGACATCTCATGAGCAAAAATTCTTCCAATGACTTCCGTTGGCTTGAGATCTTTGTAATTTTGCATCATTTGGATCGATGTTCACACGGTATCATATTTTCCATCCAAGGCTCTTAGGATCTTCTTGATGCTGAATCTGTCAGTCATCTCTTTACTTCCTAAGCCGGCGATCTCATTTGTGATAAGAGCAAGCCTAGAGTACATTTCAGTGACACCTTCACCATCCTTCATTTTGAACTTGTCAAGTTGACTTTGAAGCACATCCAACTTGGATTCCTTGACGGAGTCGGTACCTTCGTGCATATCAATCAAAGTATCCCAAATTTCCTTTGCATTCTCAAGACGGCTGATTTTGTTGAATTCTTCGGGGCACAATCCGTTGAAGAGGATATCACAAGCTTGAGCGTTGTATTGCAGCATCTTCAACTCTTCCGCGCTAGCTTCACAGTTCGGTTCTCTCCCATCAAAGAATTCACATTGCAAGCCAATACACACAATAGCCCAAACGGCGGGGTTATGTCCAAGAATATGCATTTTCATCTTATGCTTCCAACTAGCAAAATTAGTACCATCAAAGTAAAGACCTCTACGGTGATAATTTCCCTCGCTAGACGCCATACTCTCCTAGGTTTTGAAACCAAGGCTATGACCACCAAAAGCTATGGAAATCAAAGCAAATGGAGACCAAGGCTCTGATACCACTTGTAGGATCGAAAGTATGTCTAGAGGGGGGGTGATTAGACTACTTGACCAAATAAAAATCTAGCCTTTTCCCAATTTTAGTTCTTGGCAGATTTTAGCAACTTTAGAACAAGTCAAGCAATCTTAACACAATTCAAGCAAGCATGCAAAGAGTATATGAGCAGCAGAAAGTAAAGCATGCAACTTGCAAGAATGTAAAGGGAAGGGTTTGGAGGATTCAAACGCAATTGGAGACACGGATATTTTTGTCGTGGTTCCGATAGGTGGTGCTATCATACATCCACATTGAGGGAGACTTCAACCCACGAAGGGTAACAGTTGCGCGAGTCCACGGAGGGCTCCACCCACGAAGGGTCCACGAAGAAGCAACCTTGTCTATCCCACCATGGCCGTCGCCCACGAAGGACTTGCCTCACTAGCGGTAGATCTTCGTCAAGTAGGCGATCTCCTTGCCCTTACAAACTCCTTGGTTCAACTCCACAATCTTGTCAGAGGCTCCCAAGTGACACCTAGCCAATCTAGGAGACACCACACTCCAAGAAGTAACAAATGGTGTGTCGATGATGAACTCCTTGCTCTTGTGCTTCAAATGATAGTCTCCCCAACACTCAACTCTCTCTCACAAGATTTGGATTTGGTGGAAAGAAAATTTGAGTGGAAAGCAACTTGGGGAAGGCTAGAGATCAAGATTCATATGGTAGGAATTGAATATCTTGGCCTCAACACAAGGGTAGGTGGTTCTCTCTCAGAAAATGTAAGTTGGAAGTGTAGGTTCGTTCTAATGGCTCTCTCCACGAATGAAGAGGAGGTGGAGGGGTATATATAGCATCCACACAAAATCTAACCGTTACACACAACTTGCCAAACTCGGTGGGACCGAATTGTTAAACTCGGTCGGACCGATTCAGCAAATCTAGTGACCGTTAGGATTTTCGGTGGGACCGACACGCAATTCGGTAGGACCGATATGGTTAGGGTTAGAGCATAACATAATCTCGGTGAGACCGATTACACAAAATCGGTGAGACAGATTTTGGTAATAAGCTAACCAGAGAGTTGGTCAGGTAAACTCGGTGGGACCGATTCGCTCATTTCGGTGAGACCGAAATGTTACAAAAGGGAAACAGAGAGTTTACATTGCAATCTTGGTGGGACCGATCGCTCATCTCGGTAGGACCGAAACGTTATGAAGGGAAACAGAGAGATTAAAATCCCATCTCGGTGAGACCAAGATCCCTATCGATGAGACCGATTTGCCTAGGGTTTGTGGCAGTGGCTATGACATCTGAACTCGGTGGCGCCGGATGGAAAGAATCGGTGGGGTTGAGTTTGACTTTTGGTTTAGGTCATATGTGGATGTGAGAAAGTAGTTGAGGGTTTTGGAGCATATCACTAAGCATTTTGAGCAAGTAAGCCATTAAGCAACACCTCATCCCTCCTTGATAGTATTGGCTTTTCCTATAGACTCAATGTGATCTTGGATCACTAAAATAGAAAATGTAGAGTCTTGAGCTTGAGCCAATCCCTTTGTCCTTAGCATTTTGAGGGGTCCACTTTTATCATCCATGCCATGCCAATCATTGACCTTTCCTGAAATATTAGTCTTGAAATAGTGTTAGCTCAATGAGCTATATGTTGTTAGGAATTACCAAAACCACCTAGGGATAGTTGCACTTTCAATCTCCCCCTTTTTGGATTGATGACAACATATAGATCAAAGCTTCGACAAATGATAATAAGAGTGAAAAGCATTGTCGCTTTGAGAAATATGTGAAAAGCAAGAGCTCCCCCTAAATTTGTGCATAGTTTAAGATTTGCTTTGGACTGCAAATGCACAATGTGTTAGGATCATGGGTTACTCTTCCATGTCACATACATCTTGGTGGAGCGCTCAAAATGATAATAAATAAATACATGCACTCATCACCAAGCAAAGTGAATGATCATATGGGAGATAAAAGGATAAAATCATCCAACAAGAAAGTAAAGTAGCATATGATCAAACACATGATCATCCAAGTATCTCACAAACGCATAAAGTATCTCAAACAAGCAAATAAAGTTCAACCACCAAAACAAGAGAGAACAAAAGCAACACTCTCTCTCGAAACCTATGATCTATACATTTTTCTCCCCCTTTGGTAACAGGTTACCAAAAAGTTCATAGAAAATGCATAGCACTAAATCGACTCTCAGGCTTGGTCTTCAGGTGGTGGTGTAGACAGAATTCCAAGAATGAAGGCATCAGTCGATGTAGATGGTGCTGGAGGAGTAGGTGCTGGAGCTGGTTTCACAGAAGCTGTAACTGGTGCAGATGTAGTGGCTCTAGTGTCTCGTAATGTGCACCGCAGCTGATCTCCTGCCTGGGCACTCTGGCAAAAGCATCAGTAGTAGTCTTGCCCTTCCTCTCCTGCATATCATCCTGAAGTTTCTCAACAACTGACTGTATCTCAGTGACCTTCACATCCAAATCATAGAACTTCTACTCCATGATCCTCTCCAAGTTCTCCTAGTTTTGAGTCTGGGTGGCCAGTCCCTTCTCAATCCACAGAGTGGAGGCAATCAAGTAGCCAAGATGATCCTGCTTGCTCTTCAGAAGATACTGAGATGCCTCATCAATGGTTGGCATCTTTGCAGCCTTTTCAGTCCTTGCCTTCTCCCTCTTTGCTTGTGCTTGCACAGAAGATGGTTCATCTTCATCCATCATAACAGTGTTGTCCTCAAAATCTGGATAGATGGGTATGTGTTCCTTGTCCAAGAGGTATGTGCCTGTGCCCATCTTGGAGTTGATGAGCTCCTGGATCTGTGGGGCATACCCACAACTTCTCTTCTGATCTGCAGCAGTCCTCTTGATAGTTTCCACTATGAGGCTCATGACTTTGAACTTCTGTGGGACATCAAATATGTGCAGCAAGTTGATGGAGTGTCCTCTGATCATTCTGTGATCACCTGACTTGGGAAGAAGTGTGTGCCTGAGGATCCAGTTGATTGTAGGCAGTCCAGATAGCAAGTGTTTCACAGAACCAAATTGGTGAGTCTCAAGATCTGCATCTGGAATCTCCTTGTACATGCTAGCCATTGAGTTGTGATCCTTCTTCTTCTTGGCATACACATCCAAGTCATCTTCTTATTCTTCTGGGGCATTGATCAACTGAGCCCATTCTTCAACTGTTGATTGGTACCTAGTACCTTCAGACATCCAAACAATCCTTCCATCCGGGTAGAAATGAGCTGTGGAGTAGAACTACATAATAAGCTCATCATTCCACTTTGTAAGCTTCTGAGCCACAAACTTATCAACTCCACAAGCCTTGAAACTATCATAGACTCCAGGATAGTGTTCTTCATTCTCCTTGATGTATTTCCAGTCCACCCATCTCATATCACAGACTATAGGCTTCTTGTCAAGCAGAATTGTCTCATAGAAGTCCTGATGTTCCTTAGTGTGGAGTCTATAGTCCACAGTAGTCCTTCTCCTGGTGGCATATGGATCGGACTCTCTCCATAGTCTCAGTCCTGAATCTTTCCTGATTTTCATGTTCTCAGCTACTGGATGAGCATCATTGTGATCTGGAATTTTTGGCTTCAGCTTTCTCAAGACATGTGACTCATCATCTTCTACTTCCATTGCAGCTTCAGGCACTGGGGCCTTGTTCTTCTCTGTGGCTGGAATGTTCCTGGTGCTTCTCTTAGGTGCACTTTTGGGTTTTGGAGCAGCTAGCTTGGGAGCTTCTTTGGGCTTAGATGGAGCAGCCCTTGATCTTATGGCATCTCCCATAAGCTTATGTGCCTTAGGTGCTGGTGCAGCAACCTCTTCCTCTTCATCTTCCATCATTGAGGGCTTCCCAATTACTCTGGCCATGGTCTTCTTGACCCTTTCTTTTCTTTTCTTGCCATCTCCAGTTTCTTCAGCAACAGTTTTTGAGGCTTCAACAGTTGAAGCTCTGGCTTTGGACATTGGAACTCTTCTTGCTGCCATTTTTGTTTTCAGACCTGGCTTTAGTGGAGCTGTTGTGCCAACTCCTTTCTTCAGCACTTTCTTCTTTGAGGTAGCTTTTTCCTCCTCAGCAACATAGTCCTCATCCTCTGAATCTGAGGTTCTTTTCTTGTTGGCTCTCGTGGCAGCCTTTGGCAAGTTGCTGGGTGTGCTCCTGCTTCCATCATCTGAGCTGCTAGAGAGACTAGTGCCCTCACTCATGTGAACCTGCTCCTCAGACTTGTTCTGACTGTCACTCTGATCTAACATGATGCAAACACTGACAGCTGACCCTGTGAATAGTTTATAGATGAGGTAGAGTGGATGAGCATCACAAAATATAGAGGTTTTTGCAAAAGAATGACTCAAAAACTTAGTTTTAGTTTTCCATAGAAAGCATTTCGGATCTACCGACTTGTAAACTCGGTGATACCGAAGTAGCTTTTGGAACCTATACTGGTGAACTCGGTTAGACCGAGTCATAGTTCGGTGGCACCAAGACTGCTAGGGTTTCACAAAGTCCTGAACTCGGTCACACCGATTTGCAATTCTCGGACAGGCCGAGAATTACATGTGCAATGGCCTTAACCGAATCGGTGGTACCGAGTTCTACAACTCGGTTGGTCCGAGATGGTTTCGGCGGAAACCTAACCCTTAATTTTCAATTCACATCTAATCTACAGAGTGTTTTTGGTGGATAAGATGATCTCAATCGTGGCAAGATTAATGACAAAACAATGTGCTAGGGATTTGGAGTTAGGAATAGCACAAAGATCAAGTCCATACCGTAGTTCGGCGATGGACTTGCTACGGCGGCAATGGCGGAGACGATTCCCGTTGACGGTGGCGGAGACCAGCGGTAGGAGGCAGCTGACGACGAGGAGGACGATCCGGAGACCCAGGGAGGCAGAGCAGGCTGAGCGCGAGCGAAAGAGTTCTGAGAAATTTCCAAAATTTGACCCGTGGATATATATAGTCTGACCCTGTCGGTGTGACCGAGTGGAACAACTTGGTGGCACCGAGATGCATAACTGCAAGCAGTTACAGCAACTCGGTGTGACCGAAAAGTACAAATCGGTTGCACCAAGATTGAAAACCTAGATCGACTTAGTGATCTCGGTATGACCAAAATGGAAGAATCGGTCAGACCGAAACGCACAAAGAAGTTTTGGAAGTTTAAGTCTATGACGAATCGGGGACTCCTAGTGCTCCTCACACAGAGTGGTTCGAATCTGACTTGATCAAATTTTGTGATGTAGCATGAATAGAGTTTGAGACAAGAAAATCATAGATAGCTAGAGAAGGTTCTTAGGCATTCTTGTCCATCCACTTGGCAAAAGAAAAGGAATCCAAACAATCAACACAACAAGCGGATGTCCTCGAATGAGTAAATTATGCAACCAACATGCTCACACAATAAAATGGCAAATGAAATATGTGGCAAAGCATGCACAACCAATTCTAGCATCAACCAAGCAATTGGCGATGACTAGGTCATTGATGACCCACAGGTATAGGGGATCTATCGTAGTCCTTTCGATAAGTAAGAGTGTCGAACCCAACGAGGAGCAGAAGGAAATGATAAGCAGTTTTTAGCAAGGTATTCTCTGCAAGTACTGAAATAAATGGTAAAAGATAGTTTTGTGATAAGGTAAATTGCAACGAGCAACAAGTAACAAGAGTAAATAAAGTGCAGCAACAAGGTGGCCCAATCCTTTTTGTAGCAAAGGACAAGCCTGGACAAACTCTTATAATAGGAAAAGCGCTCCCGAGGACACATGGTGTCGTGGAATTGTCACGGCAGATGTCCTCATGAAAGGACTTAGTCGCAGGGCCATCGTACGGGTTAACCTAGAGGGGTTAAAGCGGACACAAAGACGCGGGAGTTATACTAGTTCGCCCCTTCGATGAAGGTAAAAGCCTACGCCTAGTTGTGATGGGGTTGATGTGATTTCATGACTAGGGAGCAATAGCTTCGCCAGCCTCGAATTCTCTGTCCTTAATCCGCCTGTGTCGCCCCTTTATATACACGGGTTGACGCCTTGCCGGTCTCTGAAGTCCCGATCCGGCTCATACAAGTGTCCGGCTCGGCCTTCTCTCTTATCTTACAAAGCACAAGTTGCAACACTAAGGCGGTTTACATAAACGGACCTTAATTCGCCTCTGGGCTCGGGCCTCCTCCGTGGGCCCGAATCATGGATTTAGGGTAACCCAGCCTCCGTATGGCGGTTCACACTCAGTAGTTGTATCCCCAACATTAGGCCCCAGATTGACTTGAACCGGTTCATGTTAATCTTCAACATCTTCAGGAAATCTTGATAGCCTTTCATACTTCCGTAAACCGCCATCTGCTTGAACCGCCATGACGTCATCCTCCGATCCCCGCGACGGGGCGCCTTGACGTCATCTTTAATAAAGAAATCCAAACAGTAAGATTCCCTTCATTAATGCTATCCCGGAAATCGAGGCGACCGCTGCACCGTCCGCCGCTTTTGACTCCTTGATTCTCGCGCTCGTTGATTGCTCCGGTTCCTTATAAATAGACCGGAAGGCCCCTTTCTCTTCTTCTTCTTATGCTCTTCTCCTTCCTCGCGACGCTCCCGCTCTTGAAGCTCCGCCGTCGCCGCCGACCTTCGACCTCCGCGTCAGTGCCAGGCCGCTGCATCAACCTGACCAGACCAGAAGCTCTTTAGCGCTCCTCCGCCGCTTGGCGCATCAGGTAAGGCTCCTCTTTGAGCCCTAGATCCATATCTCAAGGTCCCTGTTCCTCTTGCAGTTCACGGGTGTTCATCGCAGCGTCCTCGTACCTGCCCTGCCATGGCCGTACGATTCGGCCGTAGTATACATCCTGTGCGGCGACCGCTCCGCCATCGGTTTTATCTCTTGTTTCATCTATCATTTTGTTTAGATCTTCTTGTTTAGGACGCACGAATCCTCCTGCCCTCTATGAGGCTTGCATAGGTCGCAGAAATTTTCCTCACTGAACCTTTGGTAGATCTAAATTACTTCCACTCGCATGTGAAATCTGTTTCTGTCCACACTTAGTAGATTTTTCAGTTCTGTCTCTTTCGGCGGTTTGACTTTTGATAGCTAATCCGTCACTCCATTAGTCCTCAGTTAAACCGGAATTGAAAGCTAGCCGCCAAATTGCCGGTTTAACATTGTACAACGCGCCTGAACCTTTTAACGGTGAACCGCTTTTCCTTTTCTTTCGCAGTTTAGTCTTCCGAATGGCCCTCAATTCTCAGCTTGCAATTGGGTCCGTCCAAGATTATCAAACGCAACTCAACGGCTACGCCACCACCGGGCGCCTTGGCTCCAAAAAATGTCCTCCACTGGCGTGTTCCGGATGGCGAATTCCCTCCCGAGCCTCAAGAAGGAGAAGTGATTGTGTTTATGTAGCACTTAGACCGGGGATTCTGCCCACCCGGATCAAAATTCTTCCGGGATGTCCTTGCCAGTTTTCAACTCCATCCACAGGATATTGGTCCCAACTCCGTGTCAAACATATGCAATTTTCAAGTGTTCTGTGAAATCTACCTTCAAGAAGAACCATCTGTGGAGCTGTTCCGGGATTTCTTTCACTTGAACCGTCGTACAGAATTTTCTGATGGTCCCAACACAGAGCTGGGCGGCGTTTCAATCCGTAAGAGGAAGGAAGTGGACTTTCCTCACGCCAAACACCACAGCCATCCAAAAGATTGGAACCAAACCTGGTTCTACCGCCGAACACTTGCTCCTGCCAACGAGAATCCTTTGCCGGGTTACCGTCCTCACCGGCTCAGCAACAATCATCCGCTGCCTTCACGCTTAACTGCCGCAGAACGGAAGAACTTTGCGCCTCAGATCATTAAACTTCGGGCTCTAATGGCCAATGGACTAACTGGTGTGGACCTTGTGCGATGCTGGGTTTCTTGGGGCATCTTGCCATTAAGCCGTCGGCCCGGATTGATGCACGAATATACTGGCAGCCTCAAAGACCCTCAAAGACGTCACGAGTTACCAATAACTGAACTTGAGGTCACAGAGACTGTAAAGAGGATGCTTGATGAACCGATCTTCGTCTGCAGCCTAACCGGGTTGGCTCCATTCTGTGTTGCCAACAAACCGCCGGCGGTAAGGCTCTGCTCACCGCTTTCTCGGGCCCTTAATACTTTGTTGATATTCATTAACCCTTGTTACCTTGCAGGCTAACAGCTCCTTCTGGAAGCGGACCAAAACGGCTCGGGCTCCGCGTGTAAAGTCCAAGGCTACCAAAAAGGCTGGCAAGAAAACCGCCGAGTCTTCTGATCCGCCGGAAGACGAAGAATCCGAAGCTGAGGTAAAACTTGATATCCTTACGGGAGCCGCCAGAACCGCTCTCCACTTTGTGTTTCCTCTTACTTGTAGTTTGTCCCTTTCGACAATTTTTAACTCCTGTGATGATGTCAAGCCAGCCATGCCGACCATGTTGAGGTAATCGTTCTTTCTTCCGAATCCGACCTTGCGCCGTTAAAAGAATTCGTCGCTACCGCCCGTAAAGTGAAAAAATATCATTCCTGTGCTTACGTGAATCCAAACCTTTCCTTGAAGACACAGAAGTCAAGAGCGCCAGACGACCCGCACACAAGGGCCAACGGATTACCTCATCCGGTTTACCGAGACACACCAACCCGGAAGCGTCGTCCGGTGACTTGTTCTCCGAAAAGCGTTATCCCTTAAAAGGTTTCTTCCGATGTCCTCTCAATCCGTCGACCAATTATCGTGCCTCTTCCAACTCTTTCCGCGGTTCGTCAACTACGCAACTGCCTCCGCTTAAAGTTGCTGCAGGGTACGCAACTGCTGTCCGCCAATTCGGTTTACAATTGGCTTGGTCGATTTATCTTAATCCAATTCTGAATATTGCAGCACCAAGGCTCGCCTGAGCAAGAAAGCGAAACCCTTGATCCTACTGCGGATGTTGATCCGGAAAAGACCCCAGAGCGAACCCATGAAAATCCTGAAGTCGCCAAAAATAGCTCTGGCGAGTTGTACCGAGACGACATTGCTGATCCGCCAGAAACTGAACCGGAGGCCCAAGTGGAAACCTCGCATCCTGCTCCCCCAAGTCCGGCCACAGAGCGGGTCGTAATTGTTGAACCGCCGAGCCAGAGCATGAAGGCACCAAGCCCAAAGAAGACCGCCAATCCGCCAGCCCGCCAAAATGATGACGTTATTGTGACGGGCATGGCTACACCACTCCCGCCAACCGGTCGTTTAGCAAAACACAGCGCCAAGGACGAGTCTGCCACTATGAGTAAAGATAAGGGAAAACTGATCTGTCAGCTTATGACAACTTCTCTGCCCAAGAACTTCACTCCGGTTTCAACCGCTCTATACCAGCCGTGACTTTGAAGTCGGGTCTGTAAACCGTATGAAGGACCGCTATGAGGTAATGAGTTATGCCTTTCTTGTACTTTGGCTGTATAGTAGCCCCCAAGGGTCGGTTCAACTTAGCATAGTTAAACCGGGACTTAACTTTGCATAAAAAACATACGCTTTAAACTGCAGTATTGTAGCCCCCAAGGGTCGGTTCAACTCAAAGATAGTTAAACCGACTTAATTTCTGCATCCTTATAGCAAACCGAGATCAACTAGCCATTAGCCCCCAAGTGCCAAGTTGAATATTTATATTGAGCTTGGGACTTTATAATGAAACAACTAACGTGCTCCCTTTGTTATCGTAATGAAATATACCAAAGAAACCGTGCAAATCAAGGACCTTCGAGCCAATCTGAAACTCAACAAGCGAAACCACCAAGGCCAAGGGCGAATTGAAAACTGCGTTGGCCACTATGGAACAATCAAGGAGTGGTATAAATCCGAACGTGCCAACTGGGACACCGAGAAGGCCGGTTTGAAAAAACGGGCGGAAGAAGCTGAAGCGGCTCTTAAACCGGTGACTGAAGAGCTTACCGGACTCAAGCGCCAAGTGCATGCCATGACCTCTGCCATCTTTGGTAAGAAAATTTGCACTGATTATTCTCAATTTGGATATTTCCGCCGGTTTAACCTGAGCTGTCTGACACCGTGCAGCAAGCGTATTGCGCATATGGGCTCGATGTGCGGAAGAAGCTCAAGGCCGCTTATACGCTGATTGAGCAGCTGTATACCGCGCCCAAATGAGTCATATGTGCCACATCATACGACAACATGGCGCCGCCCCTGATCAGAGATACACCGGACCGCTGTCCATGGTTCCGGCAGCTTGAAGAGTTGAAGCGATCCGCTGCCGGGCGGCCACCCCATCGCTCGACTCTTGCCAAGGCGTGGATAGCAGATCTTGATCCGGCTGACATAGCCAAGGGTTTCCCCAGTGCTCAAGAGAATGGTGAAGCCTTTGACAACGACGCCCTGAAACAGATAACAAAGGAGATGCGTCCGCTGGCGAGTCAACTGGCCGCAGAAGCCAACCTGGCGGTTCACCGCTCTTTTTATGACGCAAGCAACAAGCGAGTGGAATTTGTCATTCCTGAAGTGCAGAGCCTTGTTCCTCCAATCCGTAAGCACACTTATGCCCTCGACTTTGATCCGCTGAGCTGATAAGTGAAGAAGCTGTCTTTCGTGCCTTAACCCGGATTGACCGTCTACCAATGACTTCCGGGCCTTGGGTGATGAAGAGGAAGAAGTTGAACCGACGCCAGGCACACCCTCTACTTCACGTCAACCCGGCGAAGAAGCGTAATCCGTCAAGCCGGGTGACGCCTCCGAAATTGCTAGTCATAACACCACGCGAAACACCGGGCCGTGGAAGGCTTTGTAATAGGATAGTCAGCACTTTGTTTTGAACAATGCCTTTATGACCTCGGCCGTATCCCTTGCATAGTGGTATTGACACCGTGGATTGATGAACCGTCAACTTAGTTCGCTCGCAATCACAAATTCTTTAAACCGCCACGGCGTTTGTGTCGCCAAATGCTTGTGGCGCTTATATATTTATATAAGAAAATATTAAGGCATATGACCAAATGTTATGATACAAAAATACCTGCCAGCGTTGGGCATGCAGCTGGCCTAACCAAACTTGAGGCGGAGGTTGTGTAAACCATTACCGTCAAAGGAGAAAACAACTCTCAGAGTTTATAATACCGGTTTACCGTGTAAACCGTGGTCGGGTCATGACAAGCCCCTGTTACTCCATAATGGGCTGATAACAGAAAAAATCAAACCGGAACAAAATCACCGAATTCCGTTTAACTGACAACTTGAATCCGGTTTAAAGAGGTTGTCGGTTTTAAGAAGGCAAGGAAAAAATCAAATAACTGGTATGCAGACCACATGGAAGCAAAGGCAATGATAAAAACCGTTTGCAAGAAGATGCTTTACCGAGCCTGATCAGATGGTGTTACCATGGTCGGACAGGACCAAGCTCCCCATAAGGTGTAGCGATGGTTCAAGTCAGCCAAGTCCCCAACTGAAATCGTGGCATTATGCCGATCAAGTGGCATGACAATGGTTCGGGTTCGACCAAGCCCCCAAGTGATTCTATGGCCTTAGGCCGACCAAGAGGCGTGATCGGGTTCGTATACATGACCATGTCCCCAAGTGATCTGGTGGCTTTCGCCCGTCAAAAGGTGTTGCATTGGTTCGGACACGACCAAGCCCCCAAGTGACAAAAAACTTCTAAAAAGCAAGACCAAGGGTTAAACCGGAGTCTGCTTTGTGACAACAGCTCCATGTACCCAAACCGGACTTTTTACGTAATCTAATACCCCGCTTTAGCCGAGGATCCGGTTTATTGCTTTTATTCATAATATATACATTGCCTTAATATGTACATAAGTGGAGCCGATGGCTCGTGTATAATAAGGCCAAGATGAGCTATGTTCCACGGCCTGTTGGTCTCCTCCTCTGACGTGCGTGAGTCTTTTCGCTCTCGAACATCAATCAGATAGTATGACCCGTTGTACAGATTCTTGCTGACCACAAAAGGCCCGTCCCAAGGTGGGGATAGCTTGTGCATATCTTTCTGGTCTTGAATGAGCCAAAGCACCAAGTCTCCTTCCTGAAAGGTTCTGGTTTTAACCCGCCGACTGTGATACCGACGAAGATCCTGCTGGTAAACCGCCGAACAAGCAGCCGCCATATCTCGCTCTTCATCCAGTCGGTCCAAAGCATCCCGCCGTGCAGCCTCGCTATCTGCCTCAACATAGGCTGCCACGCGAGGCGAGTCGTGACGGATATCGCTGGGAAGGACCGCCTCCGCTCCATAGACCATAAAGAACGGTGTGTATCCAGTGGATCTGTTAGGGGTAGTGTTTATACTCCATATCACCGATGGTAGCTCTTCCACCCAACAACCCGGCGTCCTCTCTAAAGGGACCATAAGCCGGGGTTTGATACCTTTCAAGATCTCCTGATTAGCTCGTTCCGCTTGACCATTGGACTGCGGGTGGGCCATCAAGAAACGCTGTCAAGCCGGATGTGCTCTCGCTCACAAAACTCCTTCATGGCTCCCTTGGACAAATTGGTGCCATTGTCTGTGATGATACTGTGTGGAAACCCAAACCGGAAAATCACCTTTTTAATGAACTGAACAGCCGTGGCCGCATCACACTTGCTAATGTGCTCGCCTCGACCCACTTTGTAAATTTGTCGACCGCCACCAACAGGTGGGTCTTCTTGTCCTTGGATCTTTTGAAAGGTCCAACCATATCCAGCCCCCAAGTTGCAAATGGCGAAGTGATTGGAATCATCCTCAATTCTTGGGCCGGTACATGAGCACGTCTGGAAAACTTTTGGCAACCATCACATCGTCTGACCAGATCTTCCGCATCAGCATGGGCAACAACCAATAGAAACCGTGGCGGAACGCTTTGGCCACCAAGGATTTTGACCGGCGTGGTGACCACAGTCCCCTTCATGGATCTCACGCAATATCTCACGGCCTTCCTCAGGGGACACACAACGCTGAAACGCCCCTGACACGCTGCAACGATGCAACTCGCCCTTATATATGGTCATAGACTTAGACCGCCGAACAATCTGCCGGGCCAATGTCTCATCTTCTGGTAAGTCGCCCCGGTTCATGTCTGCCAAATAAGGGAGCGTCCAATCCGGAATGACATGCAAGGCCGCCACCAACTGAGCCTCCGGATCAGGAATAGCCAAATCAACTTCATCAGGAAGCTTAATTGACGGATTGTGCAGTACATCAAGGAAGACATTGGGCGGACCGGTTTACGTTGAGAGCCCACCGCTTAGAGCATCCGCCGCTTCGTTCTTCCGACGGTCCACATGGTCCACCTGATATCCTTTAAAATGTCCTGCAACAACATCCACCTCCCGACGGTACGCAGCCATGAGTGGATCTTTGGAATCCCAAGTACCTGATACTTGCTGGGCCACCAAGTCCGAGTCACCAAAACACTTAACCCGGCTTAGATTCATCTCCTTAGCCATCCGGAGACCATGGAGCAAAGCCTCATACTCAGCTGCATTGTTAGTACAGGGGAACATTAAGCGAAGAACATAATGTAACTTGTCACCTCATGGGGAAGTTAATACGACTCCAGCCCCGAGCCCTCCAATTGCTCGGACCCATCAAAGTGGATGGTCCAATAGGTATGATCCGGCTTTTCTTCGTGTGCTTGCAACTCCGTCCAATCATTAATGAAATCCACAAGTGCTCGAGACTTTACCGCCGTCGAGGCACATACCTTAAACCGTATGCCCAAGTTCTATAGCCCACTTAGCAATCCGCCGCCGCTTTGCTCAGATGATATCGCCCAAAGGAGCTGAACTGACCACTGTGATGGGGTGCCCTTGGAAATATTGTTTCAGCTTCCGGCTTGCCATAAAAACTCCATATACCAGCTTCTGCCAATGCGGATATCTTTGTTTAGACTCAATAAGGACCTCGCTGATGTAATAAACCGGCCGTTGAACCGGATACTCCTTCCCTGCCTCCTTCCGTTCCACCACAATGGCTACGCTGACCGCCTGGCATTAGCAAAGCAACATATAACAGAGCTCCTTGTCAATGGGAGCGGCGAGAACAGCGGGTTGGCCAACCGCCGCTTTAAGTCCTCCAATGCTTCATCAAGAAGGAACTCCGCATTTAACCGATCCGTCGTCTTCAAAGATCTCGGTATAAGGGAATGGCCTTCTCCTAGGCGGCTGATAAACCGGCTTAGCGCAGCAATCCGACCCGCCAAACGTTGGACATCATTGATACACTTTGGCTTAGCCAGGGAGGTGATAGCTGTAATCTTCTCCGGATTAGCTTCAATCCCCCTATTGGACACAAGGAAACCCAATAACTTGCCTGCCGGAACACCAAAAACACACTTGGCCGGGTTAAGCATCATCTTATACACCCACAAGTTGTCAAAGGTTTCTCTCAAATCCTCAATCAGTGTTTCCTTCTCCCTTGACTTAACCACAATATCATCCACATAAGCATGCACATTACGGCCGATCTGTTTATGCAAGCAATTACAGACGTTAACGTTGATAAGTTGCTTGGGCGCTCTTGAGCCCAAAAGGCATAGACACATAGCGTAAGGCTCGAAAAGGTGATAAACGCCAGATTCTCCTGGTCCTTAACCGCCATCTTAATCGATGATATCCGGAATATGCATCCAAAAAGCTCAACGCTCACAACCCGCCGTAGCATCAATAATCTGATCAATACGGGGAGGGCGAAGGATCTGCCGGACAAGCCTTGTTAAGATCTCAGATAATCCACGCACATGCGCCAAGTGCCGTTCTTCTTAAGGACCAACACCGGATTAGCAAGCCACTCTGGATGGAAAACTTCAACGATAAATCATGCCGCTAAGAGCCTGGCAACCTCCTCTCCAATGGCCTTGCGCCTTTCCTCATTAAACCGGCGTAGGAACTGCTTTACCGGTCTGTACTTGGGATCAACATTAAGAGTGTGCTCAGCGAGTTCCCTCGGTACACCTAGCATGTCAGAAAGCTTCCATGCAAAAATGTCCCGGTTCTCACGGATGAACTCGATGAGCGCGCTTTCCTATTTAGGTTCCAAGTTAGCACTGATGGTGAACTGCTTGGACGAATCGCCGGGCACAAAATCAACAAGTTTAGTCTCACCACGACTTAAACTTCAAATCCGGATCGTGCTCAGAGTTGGCTTTTTCAACGGGTCATATCAGCCGGATCAACATTGTCTTTATAATACTTTAACTCCTCGGTGGCACAAACCGACTCTGCATAAGCCGCATCACCTTCCTCGCATTCCAACGCAATCCGCGGCTCCGTGAACCGTTATCGCCCCTTGTGACCCGCATTTTCAGCTGCAAATAAACATAACAAGGCCGTGCCATAAACTTAGCATAAGCCGGCCGCCCAAACAGGGCGTGGTAAGGGCTTTGGATTTTCACCACCTCAAACGTCAATGTTTCCGATCTGGAATCATGTTCATCCCCAAAGGCCACCTCCAGAGCTATCTTACCGATCGGGTATGCCGACTTGCCCGGCACCACACCGTGAAACACTGTGCTAGAGGGCCTAAGATGCCGATCCGTCAACCCCATACGCTGGAAGGTCTCGTAGTACAGGATGTTGATGCTGCTTCCTCCATCCATGAGCACCTTGGTAAACTTGTATCCTCCTACCTGAGGCGCCACCACCAGGGCTAACTGAACCGGATTGTAAACCCGAGGAGGATGGTCCTCTCTGCTCCATACGATAGGCTGCTCTGACCAGCGTAGGTAATGCGGCGCAGCCGGTTCAACAACACTGACCGCCCGCTTCTGAAGTTTTCGATCTCGTCTGTCCAAGATGGTGGTAAAGACGCGGGTATCGTCCGCCGCTCAACCGCTTCGATTAGTTTGGTAACCCGATCGCTGCTGTTGTTGATTGTAACCCCTAGTTCTGATTGTTCGATTGTTCTGACATTTAATTGCCTTGCCCGCCCGGATTACCACCGAACCTCGGGCCGAATTTCCTCCATCAGAATCCGGGCGGACCTGAACCGCCGGGCCCTTGATCATACCGGAAAGCATTAGAGTTTTTGAACTCCTGCATAATATAACAATCCTTCCAAAGGTGGTTTGCCGGTGCCTCCTTCGTCCCATGCTTCGGACAAGGTTGATTCAATATGTAATTCAGACGATCCAGATTGTGACCGCCCCGGTTTGATTGCTTACCCTTGCGCCGCTGACCCTTGTCCTGCGCGTTGGTGTTGGCTGCGAAGCCCATGTTACCGTTTGCCTTACGCTTGTTCCCTCCATTGCCTGCCGAATGATGCTGCTGGCCTCTGGAGTTGCCGTTCTTTTTTCCCTTCCCTACTTCGTCATCCTCAGACTCGGGATCCATGGTACTATCAGAATCAGCATACTTTACCAAAACGCCCATGAGCGTGCCCATGTCATTGCAAAACGCTTCATGCGACTCCAGCTTCAACTTCAACGGCTCAAACCGCAATTGGCTTCAAGGTTAAGATCATGAATCAGGGTTGATCCGTCTCAAGAATGTAAAACTTCCAAACGCTGGCGCACCCAATGGGTTGTGGATTCTCCCTCCGCTCGACGCGAGCCGCCAAATCCACCACGTATATGGGTTGCTTATAGGTGTCTTTGAAATTTTGAATGAACCGGGTCCGCAATCGGGTCCATGAACTGATCGAGTTAGGCGGCAAGTTCTTCAACCAAGTCCGGCCGCACCTTCCAACATCATAGTGAAATACTTCGCACACGCAGCTTCATCCACATCCAGATCTCCATGGCCATCTCATAGCTTTCTATCCATGCTTCGAGCCAAATCGGCAAGATAATTGGGCACCTTGCGTGGCCCCTTGAAGTCCTTGGGCAAACGACGCTATGTAAAGCGGGACGAGGCAAGGCACCCCAAAGAGCCAGACGTGACCCCGGTTTGAAGATGGTTTGACGAACCGGCGCGAGCTGATGATCCTCGTGTTGTGCTACTAACTCGGCCTCCCCACGTGCCTGGCCCGGTCCACTACCACTTGAGCATCTTGAAGCCACCCGCCGGGTTGTTGCCTTGGCGGACCGTCTTCGCGCATTGCTTGAAACAGCCGGTTCGTCGGCGCGTCGACTATAGCTCCGGCTTGGGCGGGGGGTAGAGTGGATCCGATCCCGACTGTATGAATACGCTTCCTGTTGAGCCAGGGCCGACCTGAGGAGCTCCTTAACCCGGCGTGTCTCTACCGCCTGTGGTGAATCACCTTCAATCGGAATCGCCTCCAACCGCAAGCCGCAGCCGCAACAAGGTTATCCATCGGGTTGGAGTAGTGACCCGGAGGTGTCTGCAGATGCAGGGCGCGCTTATGATGATGGCGAGGCAGATCTATCACACGGGCTGAACCGCGCGCCGCCCCAGTGCTTCCGGCGGTTTACCACCGCGACGGATTATCGTCCTCGCCTCGGTATTGAAAAGCTCTCTTCCTCGAAAACCGAAGGTAAACGGATATGAACTTCCTTTTCATGACTTCATGTGACGCGCTCGATCCAAGATGAGCCTATAAGCTGCGCATCCAAAGCGGTTCGCTCGCCGCCATCCTCACGCCCGCTGCTGCCAGTCTGCTTTAGCTTTAGTGATCTGTTCCCTCACCCTTGCAATCTCCGCATTGTGCAGGTCCTGATCCGCGGATTAGCCTCGCCATGAGCACAGCCAATGCGTCGAAAAGCTCTGATAAAACTTGAGCCGGCGGGCGCACAGGGCCTCCTTCCCCGGCTGCCATCACCGCTGTTGACCCGGCGGCTATGGGCGCCGCGGTCGAAGAGTGAAGCGTCGCTTGCATACCGGCCATGAAGATTCCAACCCGGTTGGGTAGATCAAAGGGGTCCGGAATACTCTCACCGTCGGAACAGCCCCCGATCTGGCCATCTTGCAGCTGGTACAGAGACTCAGTTTCTCCGGCTGATGACTCGTCGCCAGAGTAGACAACGGTTTCGCCGCCAGATGCTGATCCGCCCTCGTAGTCTCCGTGGACGACTCCCACGAAAGCACGCCTGACAGCCGGTTTAGCCAGGGCAGGACTCTTCTTCGCCCGCTGAGCCGTTTCGACGAGGTCGGTGCAGATGTCCGGCCCAGGCCCTGGCTCGCCGATCTTGCCGATGAACACGTGTATGCCACCAAAGGGGACCCGGTACCCGTACTCAATCGAGCCGCCTCGGGGCCCCTGTCCGCATCGTCGATGTAGAGTTTGCCGCGAAGATTCTTTGTCATCCGGCCCACAGCATAGACTTCGAGTCCTTCGAACTTGCCCTCTAAGATCATCAAACCATTGTGCGATAGCCCCACGGTGGGCGCCAACTGTCGTGGAATTGTCTCGGCAGATGTCCTCATGACAGGACTTAGTCGCAGGCCATCGTGCGGGTTAACCTAGAGGGGTTAAAGCGGACACAAAGACGCGGGAGTTATACTAGTTCGGCCCCTTCGATGAAGGTAAAAGCCTACGTCTAGTTGTGATGGGATTGATGTGATTTCGGCGACTAGGGAGCAATAGCTTCGCCTCAGCCTCGAATTCTCTGTCCTTAATCCGCCGCCGGGTCATGCCCTTATATACACGGGTTGACGCCCGGCCGGTCTACAGAGTCCCGATCCGGCTCATACAAGTGTCCGGCTCGGTCTCTTCTCTCTTATCTTACAGCACAAGTTGCAACACTAAGGCGGTTTACATAAACGGACCTTAATTCGCCTCTGGGCTCTGGGCCTCCTCCGTGGGCCCGAATCATGGACGAGGGTAACCCGGCCCCTCCAGGGTGGTTCACACTCAGTAGTTGTATCCCCAACACATGGGATTATCATCAAGCTAGTTTTCATCACGTTCATATGGTTCGCGTTCGGTACTTTGATAATTTGATATGTGGGTGGACCGGTGCTTGGGTGCTGTTCTTACTTGAACAAACATCCCACTTATGATTAACCTCTATTGCAAGCATCCGCAACTACAACAAAAGAATTAAGGTAAACCTAACCATAGCATGAAACATATGGATCCAAATCAGCCCCTTTAAGCAACGCATAAACTAGGGTTTAAGCTTCTGTCACTCTAGCAACTCATCATCTACTTATTACTTCCCAATGCCTTCCTCTCGCCCAAATAATGGTGAAGTGTTATGTAGTCAACGCTCACATAACACCACTAGAGGCTAGACAACATACATCTCATCAAAATATCGAATCTAATACCAAATTCAGATGACTACTAATAGCAAGACTTCTCCCTTGTCCTCGTGAACTAACGTAACTACTCACAAAGCATATTCATGTTCATAATCAGAGGGGTAATAATATGCATAAAGGATCTGAACATATGATCTTCCACCAAATAAACCAACTAGCATCAACTACAAGGAGTAATCAACACTACTAGCAACCTACTAGCACCAATCCCGGACTTGGAGACAAGAATTGGATACAAGAGATGAACTAGGTTTGGAGATGATATGGTGCTGGTGAAGAAGTTGATGGAGATTGCCCTCTCCCGATGAGAGGAGCGTTGGTGATGATGATGACGATGATTTCCCCCTTCCGGAGGGAAGTGTCCCCGGCAGAACAGCTCCGCCAGAGCCCTAGATTGGTTCCGCCAAGGTTCCGCCTCGTGGCGGCGGAGTCTCGTCCCGAAAGGTTGTCTCTGATTTTTTTCTTCGAAAGACTTCATATAGGAGAAGATGGGCATTGGAGATCCACCATGGGGCCCACGAGGTAGGGGGCGCGCTTGGGGCGCCCCACCCTCGTAAGGTGGTGTGGGCCCCCGGCCTTCATCTTTGGCGACGATTTTTCTTTATTTATTTTAAGACATTCCGTGGAGTTTCAGGACTTTTGGAGTTGCATGTAATAGGTCTCCAATATTTGCTCCTTTTCCAAATTTCGATTCCAAATTGGCTTTCTCCCTCTTCATGTAAACCTTGTAAAATAAGAGAGAATAGCCATAAGTATTGTGACATAACGTGAAATAACAGCCCATAATGGCATAAATATCGATATAAAAGCATGATGCAAAATGGACATATCAACTCCCCCAAGCTTAGACCTCGTTTGTCCTCAAGCGAAAAGCCGATAACAATAAATATGTCCTCATGTTTAGAGGTAGAGGCGTCGATAAAAAAATAAAACACGAACATGAAGGCATCATGATTATTCTCATAACAGCAACATATCTAGATTTGTCATATGATTACTTATGTTCAAGTGATGATCTTTTCACAATGCAAAAGTATGAATCAGAAACTTTATTGGGTACCAGTAAAGTATAACCTCGGTCATTGAAGCAATTGCAATTTATCATAACATCGGAAAGAGTCTATGTAAGAGCTTAAAAGCAAGTCCACATACTCAACTATCACTTAGTCCTTCATAATTGCTAGCACTCACGCAATACTTGTGGTTACAGAGTTTTAATCGGACACAGAGAAATATAGGGGCTTATAGTTTTGACCCACAACCTTTTACCTCAAGGGTAATGTCAACAATAACAATTCATGCTCCCTACATCCAATTAGATATATATATATATATATATATATATATATATATATATATATATATATATATATCATGTTCTTTCCAACATGCTGGGCTTGCCAAAGGATAAAGAGAAAAAGGAAAGGTGAAGATCACCGTGACTCTTGCATAAGGTAGAAAATAATAATAAAAGATAGGCCCTTCGCAGAGGGAAGTAGAGGTTGCCATGCGCTTTTATAGTTGGATGCACAAAATCTTAATGCAAAAGAACGTCACTTTATATTGCCCCTTGTATGTGGAACTTTATTATGCAGTCCGTCGCTTTTATTACTTCCACAACAAGTTCGTACAAAGCTTATTTCTCTGCACTAATAAGTCATGCATATCTAGAGAGAAATTTTTATTGGTTGCACCGATGACAACTTACTTGAAGGATCTTACTCAATCCATAGGTAGATATGGTGGACTCTCATGGCCAAACTGGTTTAAGGGTATTTGGAAGCACAAGTAGTATCTCTACTTGGTGCTGAGAATTTGGCTAGCATGAGGGGGAAAGGCAAGCTCAACATGTTAGAGGATCCATGACAACATACTTTATCTCAGATACAAGAAAACATAACTCATTATGTTGTCTTCCTTGTCCAACATCAAATCTTTAGCATGTCATATTTTAATGAGTGCTCCCTATCATAAAAGATGTCAATGATAATATATCTATATGTGAAAACTCTTTCTCCTTATTACTTCCTATTAATTGCAACGATGACCAGAGCCATATTTGCCAACTCCCAACAAATTTTAATCATCATACTCTTTCTATGTGAAGTCATTACTTTCAATAAGATCAATATGAACTCTTTGTTTCTTTTTGTTCTTTTCTTTTATTCACCCAAGATCATGGCAAAGTAATCAAGCCCTTGACTCAACACTAATCTTTATTATATATATATAGCTCACGGACTCGATTACATAGAGGGTTCATAAAGCAAAACTTCAAAACTAGATCATTCCATGACTTTATTCTACTAAATCAAGATACTAGTAATAGGGTCAAACTAAGAAAAACGGTAAAGGTAGAAGTTGTGATGGTGATACGATACCGGGGCACCTCCCCCAAGCTTGGCAGTTGCCAAGGGGAGTGCCCATACCCATGTGATTATATCTCCTTCTTGGTCGGTGAAGGTGGAGGTGTTGGATAGTCGCACATCGAGCGTAAGAGGTCCTCCAACTTGCGGATAATGCCCTTGAGTGCAACAATATGCTCCTTCAACAAAATATTTTCACTTGTGAGATACTTTTTTTGAATACGAGCTAACTCAATCATCTTGAAAGCTTCGATTTCAGTTGGAGTGAGAAAGTTGTGATCAAGTTGGAGGGTGTCTTCTGCTGCCGGAGCTTGGTCCTCCATGGCCTCCTTGATCCTTTCATCCTTGTTGATCTCCATGGGTTCTTCCCTCTTCAACTCTATCTTCATTAGCCAAGCATCTTTGTCACCATTGTCAGAGGAGGGGGCTGACATGATGCCTGGCCTTGACAACCCTGACAGAAAACAACTCGAAATAAGAACAAGAGATATTTGCGTGGTACGGGAGTCAAAACCTTCGGGAGAATATATAATGAATTTTTACTGACCAAAATATGTATCATGCAAGAAAACGGAGTCCGAAGGGCACACAAGGTGCTCACGAGGTAGGGGGCGCGCCCAGGTGGGTAGGGCGCGCCCTCCACCCTCGTGAAGGCCTCATGTCCTTCCCGGACTTCCACTTATTTTTCTATTTTTCTAAATATTCCAAAACGGAGAAATATTGCCTTAAAAATTGTTTTGGAGTCGGTTTACTTACCGCATTCACATACCTATTCCTTTTCGGAGTCCTAAACGGTCTCGAAAGTGCTCCTTATGTATTCCTCCGGTTACGGTTTCAATAATATTGGTTTCAACATTTATGAGATTACCTGAGATATAATGTTTGATTCTTTGACCGCTTAACACCTTCGGATTTGTGCCTTCCAAGTTGTTGATTTTTATGGCACCGGAACGATAGACCTCCTCGATAACGTAGGGACCTTCCCATTCAGAGAGAAGTTTTCCTGCAAAAAATCTTAAACGAGAGTTGTGTAGCAATACATAATCACCTACATTAAACTCACGCTTTTGTATCCTTTTGTCATGCCATCTTTTAACTTTTTCTTTAAATAACTTGGCATTTTCATATGCTTGGGTTCTCCATTCATCAAGTGATCTAATGTCGAATAACCTCTTCTCACCGGCAAGTTTGAAATCATAGTTGAGCTCTTTAATAGCCCAATATGCCTTATGTTCTAGTTCGAGAGGTAAGTGACATGCTTTTCCATAAACCATTTTATACGGAGACATACCCATAGGATTCTTATATGCAGTTCTATAGGCCCATAATGCATCATCAAGTTTCTTGGACCAATTCTTTCTAGACCTATTAATGCCTTTTGCAAAATTAATTTGAGATCTCTATTACTCAATTCTACTTCACCACTAGACTGTGGGTGATAAGGAGATGCAATTCTATGATTAACGTCATATTTAGCAAGCATTTTACGGAAAGCACCATGAATAAAGTGTGAACCACCATCAGTCATTAAATATCTGGGGACTCCAAACCTCGGAAAAATAACTTCCTGAAGCATTTTAATAGAAGTGTTATGATCAGCACTACTAGTTGGAATAGCTTCTACCCACTTAGTAACGTAATCAACAGCAACTAAAATATGTGTATATCCATTAGAGGCAGGAAAAGGTCCCATATAATCAAAGCCCCAAACATCAAATGGTTCAAACAAGTGAATAATTCATAGGCATTTCTTGACGTCTACTAATATTACCAATTCTTTGACATTCATCGCAAGACAAAACAAACTTACGGGCATCCTTGAAGAGAGTGGGAAAATAAAACCCGGATTGCAATACCTTATGTGCAGTTCTATCTCCAGCGTGGTGTCCTCCATAAGCTTCGGAGTGACACTTGCGTAGGATCTGTTCCTGTTCATGCTCAGGTACACAACGTCTAATAACACCATCTACTCCTTCTTTATAAAGATATGGGTCATCCCAAAAGTAATGTCGCAAATCATAAAATAACTTTTTCTTTTGTTGGTATGTGAAGCTATGTGGTATAAATTTAGCAACAATATAATTAGCATAATCAACATAACATGGAGTGCTACGAGAAGTGCTTATGACATTTAATTGTTCATCAGGAAAGCTATCATCAATAGGTAGTGGGTCATCAAGAACATTCTCTAACCTAGATAACTTGTCTGCAACGGGGTTCTCAGCTCCTTTTCTATCAACAATATGCAAATCAAATTCTTGCAGCAAGAGAACCCATCTAATAAGTCTAGGTTTAGCATCTTTCTTTTCCATAAGATATTTAATAGCAGCATGATCGGTGTGAATATTTACTTTAGAATCAACAATATAGGGTATGAATTTATTACTAGCAAATACAACTGCTAAAAGTTCCTTTTCGGTAGTAGCATAATTTCTTTGAGCATTGTCTAGAGTCTTACTAGCATAATGGATAACATTTAACTTCTTATCAACTCTTTGCCCTAGAACAGCACCTACAAGATAATCACTAGCATCACACATAATTTCAAAGGGTAAATTCCAATCAGTGGCTGAACAACAAAAAGTAGACTAATGCTTTCTTAAGTATTTCAAATGCTTCTACACAATCATCATCAAAGATAAATGGTACATCTTTTTGTAATAAATTAGTCATAGGTCGAGAAATTTTTATGAAGTCCTTAATGAACCTCCTATAAAATCCGGCGTGACCAAGGAAACTTCTTATACCTTTGATGTCCTTGGGACATGGCATCTTTTCAATAGCATCAACCTTGGCTTTATCAACTTCAATACCTGTTTCAGAAACTTTGTGCCCCAAGACAATACCTTCATTAACCATAAAGTGGCACTTTTCCCAATTCAAGACAAGATTAGTTTCTTCACATCTCTGCAAAACTCGATCAAGATTGCTCAAGCAATCATCAAAAGAGGATCCATAGACGGAAAAGTCGTCCATGAAAACCTCAAATCTTTTCACAAAAATCAGAGAATATAGCCATCATGCATCTTTGAAAGGTAGCAGGTGCATTACATAAACCAAAAGGCATACATCTATAAGCAAAAGTACCAAAATGGCATGTAAAAGTAGTCTTTGATTGATCTTTAGCCGACACAAGTATTTGAGAGAAACCAGAATAACCATCTAGAAAGCAATAATGTGTATGTTTGCATAATCTTTCTAGCATTTGATCACTAAAAGGTAAGGGTAATGATCTTTCTTAGTAGCTTTATTTAATTTATGGAAATCAATTACCATCCTTTAACCTGTGATAATTCGCTATGAATCAATTCATCTTTATCATTAGGGACAACAGTAATACCTCCCTTCTAAGGGACACAATGGATGTGACTTACCCAATCGACTATCAAAGAACCGGATAAATTATACCTGCCTCCGTAAGCTTGAGTATTTCTTTTCTTACCACTTCTTTCATTTTAGGATTCAAACGTCGTTGAGGATCACGAACTGGTTTGGCATCCGCTTCCAAATTTATTTTATGTTGACATAGAGTGGGACTAATGCCCTTAAGATCATCAAGAGTATATCCAATAGCGGCACGGTGCTTTTTCAGGATTTTCAATAATCTTTCTTCTTCATGCTCTGAAAGGTTAGCACTAATAATAACAGGATATATTTTCTTTTCATCAAGATAAGCATATTTAAGATTATCAGGCAACGGTTTAAGCTCAAAAACGGGATCACCCTTGGGTGGAGGAGGATGCCCTAGGATTTCAACAGGCAAATTATGTTGCAGAATAGGTTCCTGTTTAAAGAATACTTCATCTATTTCCCTTCTTTCATTCATGAACATCTCATTTTCATGGTTCAGCAAATAGTTTTCCAAAGGATCACTAGGAGGTACGACAATAGAAGCAAGACCAATAATTTCATCCTTACTAGGAAATTCTTCCTCACGATGTTGTTTACTAAATTTAGAGAAATTAAACTCATGAACCATATCATCCAAGCCAATAGTAACAACATTCTTTTCGCAGTCTATCTTAGCATTAACAGATTCAAGAAGGGTCTACCAAATATAATGGGACAAAAGCTATCTTGTGGAGAACCAAGAACAAGAAAATCAGCAGGATATTTAGTTTTCCCACACAAGACTTCAACATCCCTAACAATTCCCACTGGTTAAATAGTATCTCTATTGGCAAGCTTAATTGTGACATCAATTTCTTCTAACTCAATAGGTGCAATATCATGCATAATTTCTTTGTATAATTCAATGGGTATTGCACTAGCAGTAGCGTCCATATCACATAAGCCATGATAACAATGATCTCCTATTTTAACAGAAATAATAGGCATGCCTACCACAGGTTTATGTTTATCTTTAGCACAAGGTTTAGCAATTCTAGCAGTTTCACCACAGAATTGAATAACATGCCCATCAATATTATCAGACAAGAGATCTTTAACAATTTGCTATATTAGGTTCTAATTAACTTGCTCAGGATGTGTATAAGTTCTAATATTGCTTTTACGAACAATAGTTGAAGCTTTAGCATGATCCTTTACTCTAACAGGGAAAGGTGGTTTCTCAACATAAGAGGTAGGAACAATAGGATCATTATAAGTGACAGTCTTTTCTTCAACTTTAATAGGTGCAACTACTTTTACTTCTATGGGAGGATGATATTTAAACCACTTCTCCTTAGGGAGATCAACATAAGTAGCAAAAGATTCACAGAAAGAAGCTACTATCTCAGAGTCAAGTCCATATTTAGTGCTAAACTTACGGAAAATATCGGTATCCATAAAATATTTAACACAATCAAACTTAGGTGTCATACCTGACTCCTTACCTTCGTTGAGGTCCCAATCTTCAGAGTTGCGTTTAATTCTATCCAATAAATTCCATCTGAATTCAATAGTCTTCATCATAAAAGATCCAGCACACGAAGTATCGAGCATGGTGCGATTGTTATCAGAAAGTCGAGCATAAAAATTCTAAAGAATTGTCACTTTTGAAAGCTCATGATTGGGGCATGAATATAACATTTATTTAAGCCTCCCCCAAGCTTGAGCGATGCTTTCTCCTTCGCGAGGCCAAAAATTATATATATAATTGCGATCACGATGAACAAGATGCATAGGGTAATACTTTTGATAAAATTCCAATTTCAATCTTTTATAGTTCCATGATCTCGTATCATCACATAGCCTATACCATGTCAATACGTCTTCCTTCAAAGATAAAGGGAAGACCTTCCTCTTAACAACATCATCGGGTATACGTGCAAGCTTAAATAGTCCACAAACTTCATCCACATAGAGTAAATGTTCATCAGGATGCTTTGTTCCATCTCCTGTAAAAGTATTAGCTAGCAGTTTTTCCATCATACCCGAAGGAACTTCAAAAGGAGTTTCATTTTCAATACGTTCAGTAGGTTCAGGAGCAACTCTTTGCTCTCATCGGACGGAGGTGAAGATACCCTAACAAGCCCCTCGTAGAATTATTTTCCATGGTAACAAGTGACAGAAAATTTCAGCACACTATATAAAATTTTCCTTACCAAATTCCACTTACCAAAGGCGCTACACTCCCCGGCAACGGCGCCAGAAAAGAGTCTTGATGACCCACAAGTATAGGGGATCTATCGTAGTCCTCTCGATAAGTAAGAGTGTCAAACCCAATGAGGAGCAGAAGGAAATGATAAGCATTTTTCAGCAAGGTATTCTCTGCAAGTACTTAAATAAATGGTAAAAGATAGTTTTGTGATAAGGTAAATTGCAACGAGCAACAAGTAACAAGTGTAAATAAAGTGCAGCAATGTGGCCCAATCCTTTTTGTAGCAAAGGACAAGCCTGGACAAACTCTTATAATAGGAAAAGCGCTCCCGAGAACACATGGGATTATCGTCAAGCTAGTTTTCATCACGTTCATATGATTCGCGTTCGGTACTTTGATAATTTGATATGTGGGTGGACCGGTGCTTGGGTGATGTTCTTACTTGAACAAACATCCCACTTATGATTAACCTCTATTGCAAGCATCCGCAACTACAACAAAACAATTAAGGTAAACCTAACTGAGGGAGTTCCGGACTAGGGGGTGTCCGGATAGTCGAACTATCATCGTCGGCCGGACTCCAAGACTATGAAGATACAAGATTGAAGACTTCGTCCCGTGTCCGGATGGGACTTTCCTTGGCGTGGAAGGCAAGCTTGGCGATACGGATATATAGATCTCCTACCATTGTAACCGACTTTGTGTAACCCTAACCCTATCCGGTGTCTATATAAACCGGAGAGTTTTAGTCCCAGAGGATCTAACAACAATCATACCATAGGCTAGCTTCTAGGGTTTAGCCTCCTTGATCTCGTGGTAGATCCACTCTTGTAACACACATCATCAATATTAATCTAGCAGGACGTAGGGTTTTACCTCCATCAAGAGGGCCCGAACCTGGGTAAAACATCGTATCCTTTGTCTCATGTTACCATCCGCCTAGATGCACGGTTCAGGACCCCCTACCCGAGATCCGCCGGTTTTGACACCGACACTAACCATAGCATGAAACATATGGATCCAAATCAGCCCTCATTTAAGCAACGCATAAACTAGGGTTTAAGCTTCATCACTCTAGCAACCCATCATATACTTATTACTTCCCAATGCCTTCCTCTAGGCCCAAATAATGGTGAAGTGTTATGTAGTCGACGTTCACATAACACCACTAGAGGCTAGACAACATACATCTCATCAAAATATCGAATCTAATACCAAATTCACATGACTACTAATAGCAAGACTTCTCCCTTGTCCTTAGGAACAAACGTAACTACTCACAAAGCATATTCATGTTCATAATCGAGGGGTAATAATATGCATAAAGGATCTGAACATATGATCTTCCACCAAATAAACCAACTAGCATCAACTACAAGGAGTAATCAACACTACTAACAACCTACTAGCACCAATCCCGGACTTGGAGACAAGAATTGGATACAAGAGATGAACTAGGGTTTGGAGATGAGATGGTGCTGGTGAAGATGTTGATGGAGATTGCCCTCTCCTGATGAGAGGATCGTTGTTGGTGATGATGACGATTATTTCCCCCTTCCGGAGGGAAGTGTCCCCGGCAGAACAGCTCCGCCGGAGCCCTAGATTGGTTCCGCCAAGGTTCCGCCTCGTGGCGGCGGAGTCTCGTCCCGAAAGGTTGTCTCTGATTTTTTTCTTCGAAAGACTTCATATAGGAGAAGATGGGCATCGGAGAGCCACCAGGGGGCCCACGAGGTAGGGGCGAAAGTTGAAAAAAGTTTTAGATTACTAAAGTATGAAACAATTGCTTGGCTTGTCATCAGGGGTGTGCAAGATGAGAGCATCTTGTGTGACGAAAATGAAGCATGACCAAACTATATGATTTTGTAGGGATGAACTTTCTTTGGCGATGTTATTTTGAGAAGACATAATTGCTTTGTTAGTATGCTTGAAATATTATTATTTTTATGTCAATATTAAACTTTTATCTTGAAACTTTCGGATCTGAACATTCATGCCACAATAAAGAGAAATACATTGAAGAATATGCTAAGTAGCATTCCACATCAAAAATTCTGTTTTTGTCATTTACCTACTCGAGGACGAGCAGGAATTAAGCTTGGGGATGGTTGATACGTCTCCAACGTATCTATAATTTTTGCTTGCTCCATGCTATTATATATTCTGTTTTGGATGTTTAATGGGCTTTATTATACACTTTATATTATTTTTGGGACTAACCTATTAACCCAAGGCCCAGTGCAAATTGCTGTTTTTTTTGCATATTTCAGTGTTTCGTAGAAAAGGAATATCAAACGGAGTCCAAACAAAATGAAACCTTCGGGAGCGTGATTTTTGGAACAAACGTGATCCAGAGGACTTGGAGTGGACGTCCAGAAACATACGAGGTGGCCACAAGGTAGGGGGGTGCGCCCTCCACCCTCGTGGGCCCCTCGTGGCTCCACCGACCTACTTCCTCCTCCTATATATACCTACGTACCCCGAAACCATCGAGGAGCACCAGGAAAACCTAATTCCACCGCCGCAACCTTCTGTACCCATGAGATCCCATCTTGGGGCCTTTTCTGGCACTCTGCCGGAGGGGACATCGATCACGGAGGGCTTCTACATCAACACCATAGCCTCTCCGATGATGTGTGAGTAGTTTACCACAGACCTCCGGGTCCATAGTTATTAGCTAGATGGCTTCTTCTCTCTCTTTGGATCTCAATACAAAGTTCTCCTCGATCTTCTTGGAGATCTATTTGATGTAACTCTTTTTGCGGTGTGTTTGTCGAGATCCGATGAATTGTGGGTTTATGATCCAGATTATCTATGATCAATATTTGAATCTTCTCTGAATTCTTTTGTGTATGATTGGTTATCTTTGCAAGTCTCTTCTAATTATCAGTTTGGTTTGGCCTACTAGATTGATATTTCTTGCCATGGGAGAAGTGCTTAGCTTTGGGTTCAATCATGCGGTGCTCGATCCTAGTGACAGTAGGGCAAACGACACGTATTGTATTGTTGCCATAGAGGATAAAAAGATGGGGTTTATATCATATTGCATGAGTTTATCCCTATACATCATGTCATCTTACCTAATGCGTTACTCTGTTCTTATGAACTTAATACTCTAGATGCATGCTGGATAGCGGTCGATGTGTAGAGTAATAGTAGTACATGCAGGCAGGAGTCTGTCTACTTGACGCGGACGTGATACCTATATACATGATAATTCCTAGATATTCTCATAATCATGCACTTTTCTATCAATTGCTCGATACTAATTTCCAAAATCGGTTGAAAATTTGACCCGGAGACCCAGGGAGGCAGAGCAGGCTGAGCGCGGGCAAAAGAGTTCGGAGAAATTTCCAAAATTTGACCCGTGGATATATATAGCCTGACCTCTGGTGTGACCGAGTGGAAAAGTCGGTGGCACCAAGATGCATAATCGCAAGAAGCGATAAAGAACTCGGTGTGACCGAAAGTTCAAATCGGTTGCACCGAGATTGAAAACCTAGATCGACTTAGTGATCTCGGTATGACCGAAATGGAAGAACCGGTCAGACCAAACGCACAAAGAAGTTTTGGAAGTTTAAGTCTATGACGAATCGGGGACTCCGAGTGCTCCTCACACGTAGTGGTTCGAATCGACTTGATCAAATTTTGTTATGTAGCATGAATAGAGTTTGAGACAAGAAAAGCATAGATAGCTAGAGAAGGTTCTTAGGCATTCTTGTCCATCCACTTGGCAAAAGAAAAGGAATCCAAACAATCTAAACAACAAGTGGATGTCCTCGAATGAGTAAATTATGCAACCAACATGCTCACACAATAAAATGGCAAATGAAATATGTGGCAAAGCATGCACAACCAATTCTAGCATCTAGCAAGCAATTGGCGATGACTGGGTCATCTATATATGAGTATATTGACTTAGGAGTCAAATGAGAACATTTGATCATAGGTCATACTCATCGTTTAAGCACAAGTGGGGTTACCACTTTTACATAAAGCGTTGTTGTGTTCACACCATTAGAGTTGCTTTAGCTCAATTCTTTGAGTAAAGCTCCCCCTAGATGTGAGATCCCCCCTTAGAGGGATGAACTAACCTTGGGTTTTGTCAACGATGACTTCATGTAGGTGTTGAAGATGTGGGTGCTCAATGTTGATGTAGATCATTTGGAGCAATCCTTTGGAGTGAGTTGCACTTTCAATACCTACATGAGTTAGTCCCACAAGGAACAAGCAAAGATATCCATAGACATAGAGTGATGCACACACAAGATGATGTCTATGAAAGCATTAGGTTACCTTGTCCCTTGACTTACCAACAACAGGGTTTGTGACTCCTTGAACTAGTGCAAGATGTGGAGGTTGATTGCACTTGTTCTTGCCAAAATGATAAGAGTGAAGTATGTTGGCGGAGTCACCCTCAAGAACTCTCTAGTTCTTCTTCTTTGGGATCCACATCATCTTGATGGAAATCCTTGGAGTTGTAGTCGTACTTGATGAATTAGAACTTGATGTAGTCTTGGGAACCCACTTGACCAAGGCCTTAGGAGCTTCTTCAAATGCATCAATTTCTTCTTGAAGCTTGTCCTTGCCTTTTTCCTTGTGGTCTTGTGGTGGAAGATAATCTTGACCTTGTGTCCCTTTGAAAGAAGTAGGATCATACTTCTCTTGTTGAGGAACAAACTTCATCTTGGGGTATTGATCTTCTTCCCACTCAACTCCATTGGCGTTGAACTTTCGTTCAAAACCAACACCTTGGTTCTTCCGGTGCCTTCCTTGCTTGCATACAATTTCCTCGAATTGCTTACTCCCGGCAAGGCTCTTGTAAACACCTTTCTCTATAATTCCCTTAAATAAGCTATTTTCTTGCTCAAGTGTAAATTGGCTAAGAGAATCATTAGTGGAATCAAGAGAACTACTAGAAGCAACAACATTGGATTTAGCATGATTATTGTTACTACTAGAGGAAGAATCTTTCTTGTTCTTGTTACTAGACTTGACTTGAGGCATGTAAGTGGATAAGAGTAAATGCTTGGCAATGTAAGAAGAACTTTTCTTGCGAGGATCATCATTGATTGCCTTTAAGAACTCATGCTCTTGCTCAAGGTTGAGCTTTTCAAAACGTAATTTCTCATGAGTCCTTAAAAGTTCTCGATGATCTCCTAAGATAGTTTCATGAGCTAACTTAAGAGTGATTAGTTCTTTAGTTAGAGACTCAATCTTCTCCTTATCATTGTCATTCGTTTTATCTTGATTATCATGATTAATTGACGTTTCATCATAGTATTCATCACTAGAGTTGTCAACAAGTAAATCATCATCACCTAACAAGTCATCTTCATCACTATTGAAATCAACATACTCGGGGTGTGATACCTTTGGACCTTTGGCCATGAAGCATCTTCCGATTCCTTCATTTGCTGAATCAAATATGTCGTAGGAGTTGGTTGACACAAGTGCTAGACCGGCAACACCTTCATCTTGAGTATATTCGGAGTCGGAGTGATAGCTTCTCTCGGAGTGATTGTCGGAGTCGGATACCCACTCACCAACATGAGCTTGATGTCTTCGTTTTGTGTAGCTCCTTGATGACTTCTCCTTCCTTTCCGAATCCTTGCTTCTCCGTGAGGGTCTTCGTTCATAACAATCATCCCTAGTCCTTCTCTCTCTTGATGGTGATTCTTCTCTTCTTTTGTATGGCGCCGTACACTCATTTGAATAGTGTCCGGGTCTTCCACAATTGTATCAATTACGCTCTTGACTAGAAGATTTTTTGTCTTTGTAGGACCTTGACTTGGAGCTCCTCTCTTTTCTTCTACTCTTGTAGAATTTGTTGAAGTTCTTCACCATTAGGCTCAATTCTTCATTGAAGGTTTGTTTCTCACTTGATGATGTGGGGGCTTCACATGAGGCTTTGTAAGCACCACTTGACTTGTTGTGAAGTTCCTCCTTATCCTTGAGTGACATCTCATGAGCAACAACTCTTCCAATGACAATCGTTGGCTTGAGATCTTTGTAATTTGGCATCATTTGGATCAATGTGCACACGGTATCATATTTTCCATCCAAGGCTCTTAGGATCTTCTTGATGATGAATCTGTCAGTCATCTCTTCACTTCCTAAGCCGGCGATCTCATTTGTGATAAGAGCAAGCCTAGAGTACATTTCAAATGAAACCTTCACCATCCTTCGCTTTGAACTTGTCAAGTTGACTTTGAAGCACATCCAACTTGGATTCCTTGACGGAGTCGGTACCTTCATGCATATCAATCAAAGTATCCCAAATTTCCTTTGCATTCTCAAGACGGCTGATTTTGTTGAATTCTTCGGGGCACTATCCGTTGAAGAGGATATTACAAGCTTGAGCATTGTATTGCAGCATCTTCAACTCTTCCGCGCTAGCTTCGCGGTTCGGTTCTCTCCCATCAAAGAATTCACCTTGCAAGCCAATACACACAATAGCCCAAACGGCAGGGTTATGTCCAAGAATATGCATTTTCATCTTATGCTTCCAACTAGCAAAATTAGTACCATCAAAGTAAGGACCTCTACGGTGATAATTTCCCTCGCTAGATGCCATACTCTCCTAGGTTGTGAAACCAAGGCTATGACCACCAAAAGCTATGGAAATCAAAGCAAATGGAGACCAACGGTCTGATACCACTTGTAGGATCGAAAGTATGTCTAGGGGGGTGATTAGACTAGTTGACCAAATAAAAATCTAGCCTTTTCCCAATTTTAGTTCTTGGCAGATTTTAGCAACTTTAGAATAAGTCAAGCAATCTTAACACAATTCAAGCAAGCATGCAAAGAGTATATGAGCAGCGGAAAGTAAAGCATGCAACTTGCAAGAATGTAAAGGGAAGGGTTTGGAGGATTCAAACGCAATTGGAGACACGGATGTTTTTGTCGTGGTTCCGATAAGTGGTGATATTGTACATCCACGTTGATGGAGACTTCAACCCACGAAGGGTAACGGTTGCGCGAGTCCACGGACGGCTCCACCCACGAAGGGTCCACAAAGAAGCAACCTTTTTTATCCCACCATGGCCGTCGCCCACGAAGGACTTGCCTCACTAGCGGTAGATCTTCAAGAAGTAGGCGATCTCCTTGCCCTTACAAACTCCTTGGTTCAACTCCACAATCTTGTCGGAGGCTCCCAAGTGACACCTAGCCAATCTAGGAGACACCACTCTCCAAGAAGTAACAAATGGTGTGTTGATGATGAACTCCTTGCTCTTGTGCTTCAAATGATAGTCTCCCCAACACTCAACTCTCTCTCACGGGATTTGGATTTGGTGGAAAGAATATTTGAGTGGAAAGCAACTTGGGGAAGGCTAGAGATCAAGATTCATATGGTAGGAATGGCATATCTTGGCCTCAACACAAGGGTAGGTGGTTCTCTCTAAGAAAATGTAAGTTGGAAGTGTATGTTCGTTCTGATGGCTCTCTCCACGAATGAAGAGGAGGTGGAGGGGTATATATAGCCTCCACGCAAAATCTAACCGTTACACACAACTTGCCAAACTCGGTGGGACCGAATTGTTAAACCCGGTCGGACCGATTCAGCAAATCTAGTGACCGTTAGGATTTTCGGTGGGACCGACATGCAACTCGTTAGGACCGATATGGTTAGGGTTAGGGCATAACATAATCTCGGTGAGACCGATTACAAAAAATCGGTGAGACCGATTTTGGTAATAAGCTAACCAGAGAGTTGGTCAGGTAAACTTGGTGGGACCGATTCGCTCATTTTGGTGAGACCGAAATGTTACAAAAGGGAAACAGAGAGTTTACATTGCAATCTCGGTGGGACCGATTGATGTAGACACAAACCTAGGGTAGGTCCTGGTCTTAAGAACAAAGGAGTTCAAGTATCAGAAGAAGGGATCCAGCAAAGGTGTCGAGTGAATTCTACTCGACCTACCATCCACTCGGAGATCTCGCTTTATCCAGGTCACTCGACCATCAAACCACTCGATGATAAGAAGACCTAAAGCCGCTCCACGCAGCAACGGTCGGGCATTTACTCAGATATTTAATGACTATTTGCAGCACTTCAATACAGGCGTTACCTGTAACGCCACCCCTTTATGTACATTGAATCCTATGTAACGGAGGGGATCTGGGGTCCTGGCGCACTCTATATAAGCCACCCCCCTCCTCTGGGACAAGGGTTTGCACCCTCAGAACTCACACGCCAGATAATCCAGTCGACCGCCTCCGGGCTCCGAGACGTAGGGCTGTTACTTCCTCCGAGAAGGGCCTGAACTCGTAAAACTAGCGTGTACAACTCCTCCATAGCTAAGATCTTGCCTCTGCATTCCTACCCCCCTATTCTACTGTCAGACTCAGAACCACGACAGTTGGCGCCCACCATGGGGCAGGTGTCTTAGCGACTTGTTGGAGAAGTTGCAATCTTTCCGATCCCCTTCATCATGGTTTCAGGCGGAGGTTTGGCTGAGGGCCGCGAGATCCTTCTCGGCGCGCTCGTGTTCATCGCCGACGACTCCGCTTGGCTTCAGGAGGCTCCACTCGACGTTGATGCACTCCCCATCCGTGGGGCAACGCACTTTCGCGCGTGCATCCGCGGCATCCTCCAGAGGCAGCCGTCGACCCAGTATCGGTCGGCACCTGTGGCGTCCTCCCGCCCCATCGCCCGCCGGCGCAAGCGCTCCGATCGGTCAAGGCTTCAACGATGGGTGAGGCACGCAGTGGCTCGCCAAACGGCCACCCCCCAAGTCGCGGCGATCGAGCCCGACGAATCTCTCTACGGCCTGTTCGACTGGCTCCGCAGAGACCGCATCCGAGTGCGACAGCAGTGATCCAGCGGCGGAGGTCCTGATGGTCGATGGACCTCGCAGTCCTCCCGGCTTCCCTCGCACCGACGGTGGCGACGGCAGAGGCGATCCGTCGCATGCCCATGAGGAATACCTCCCCGAGCCCCTCTCTTCGGAGCAGAGGGAAGAGCTTCGCCGCCGGAACATGGATGCTCTCCACACTCCTATCTTTGGAGAAACCCCCGAGGCCCGGGCCTTGGAGGACGCGCGCCTGGCCAATCTGGCTGAGCGCACTCGACTGGAAAATCTCCAGCGAGTACTCGACGAGCGTGCGCGGCAAAGGGTTCAAGAATCCAGTCGTCGCCAACTTTTCCCACCTCTGACTCAGGTATATCGAACTTTGATCCAAAATCTTACAGCTGCAGCTCGTATAGCAGAGTCAATTCAGCCCTCCCAGTCAGAAGCCGGCAGGGGTTTAATGCAGATCAGAGCTTTACTCCGGGCAGAGGGAGAGCAGAATACGGCTGTATCGCAGTCGCGGAATAGGATCCATAGCAGGTCCGTTGTTGCAGATATAGTCCAGTCGGCACATAGTCCAAGATCACCCCCGAGGCGTGAGGGACGTGACGACCGGCGTGATCAGTACAGAAACCGTGAGCAGTATGATTGTCGGTGTCAAAACCGGCGGATCTCGGGTAGGGGGTCCCGAACTGTGCATCTAGGCGGATGGTAACAGGAGACAAGGGACACGATGTTTTTACCCAGGTTCGGGCCCTCTCGATGGAGGTAATACCCTACTCCTGCTTGATTCATATTGATGATATGGGTAGTACAAGAGTGGATCTACCACGAGATCAGAGAGGCTAAACCCTAGAAGCTAGCCTATGGTATGATTATTGTTCGTCCTACGGACTAAAACCCTCCGGTTTATATAGGCACCGGATAGGGTTAGGGTTACGCAGAGTCGGTTACAATGGTAAGAGATCTACATATCCGTATCGCCAAGCTTGCTTCCACGCCAAGGAAAGTCCCATCCGGACACGGGACGAAGTCTTCAATCTTGTATCTTCATAGTCCAGGAGTCCGGCCAACGGTGATAGTTCGCTATCCGGACACCCCTAATCCAGGACTCCCTCAAGAGCCCTCTAACCAGGCTTCAATGACGACGAGTCCGGTGCGCATATTGTCTTCGGCATTGCAAGGCAGGTTCCTCCTCCGAATACTTCATGGAAGATTTTGAACAAAGGATAGTGTTCGGCTCTGCAAAACAAGTTCCACATAATACCGTAGAGAGAATAACCTTTGCACAGATCTGCTAACGTATTCCATGGCATGACATCACACCACGGCCAGGCCTTTATACGAATCGTTTTTTTACTGTTCCACCTCAGCGCGTTTAGCGAGGCGGTTTTCCTGGCACGTCTTATCAAAGCGGAGATCGTGCCCCCTTATTCCGGGATTCTCATCAATACGGACGTGGGTAACCCAACCGCGCCATTGATTACAGCGCTTGGGAGATAAGCGAGTTTTACCAGTGGCGGGGGACGATAGCTTCATTCGTCCATATAAGGGATAAGGATCCACCTTTTCACCCACGCCTTCTTCCTCCTTTGCTCATCCATTTCACAAGACTCGAGCTCCAGCGCCCAAGTCCGCACACTCTACCTCAACCTTCTTCAACTATGTCCGGAGCGGGAGGCAAGTGGATGGCCTCCTCCGTCACGGAGGGGCACATTAAAAAGCTGCGGAAGGCTGAATACTTGTCCGACAACATCGCGCATCGGCTCCCCAACGAGGGGCAGCTCATCCCCACCCCCGGGCCCCATGAGAGGGTGGTGTTCCTCACCCACTTCCTCCGCGGACTAGGTTTTCCACTTCACCCATTTGTCCAGGGGCTCATGTTCTACTACGGCCTGGACTTCCACGATTTGGCCCCGAATTTCATCCTCAACATCTCGGTGTTCATCGTCGTGTGCGAGGCCTTCCTCTGCATCCAGCCCCACTTCGGCTTATGGCTGAAGATCTTCAATGTCAAGCCGAAGGTAATGGGCGGCCGCCAAGCGGAGTGCGGAGGTGCCATGGTTGGCAAGATGGACAAATTCTTATGGCTCGAGGGCTCCTTTGTGGAGACCATAAAGGGGTGGCAATCGGGGTGGTTCTACATCACCGAGCCGCGCGACTCTCAATGGGCGGCGGCCCCCGAATTCCGATCTGGCTTCGCCACACGGCTCACATCATGGAAGGAGACGGGCCTGACGTGGGGTAATTCGGGCGAGCTGTCCGGACTCCAAACTGCGTCCGAAACCTGGTGGACAAGAATCTCAGGCTTGTCAACGTAATGCAGGTGATGCTCATCCGCCGGATTCTCCCATGCCAACAACGGGCCTTCAAATTGTGGGAGTTCGATCTGGCACAGCACCAAACTCTGAAAAGGCTCTTCGACACTACGTACGAAGATGCCTGGAAGGTGTTGTTCAAGGGCGCCGAGGCTCCCACATCCGCTACCGAAGATCGCGGATTTAGCTCGCAGCGCCAAGCTGCCGAGGTAAGCTATTTTACCCTTTACGGGACTCTTGTTTTTTAAAGTTTGACTCTACGTGGGATATAAAACTCCCCGACCTTTGGCAGCACTGGTTGAAGACGTCCGGACAGATTAACTGTCCGGCCCCCTTGCCAGAAGACCCAGCGGACGCCCGATTGACGGGGCTGCTAGCTCCGGCACCTCACGTGGTGCCGGAGAAGATGGCCAAGAAGAAGGCCACGGGAACTCGAAGGAGCTCCCGGCGTCAGGTGCTGTCGGACTCATCGTCCGACAGCTCTGAGGCGATATCCTCCTCTGAGGACGAGGAGGAGGAAAAAGAAGCCTCTCCCCTAGCGGGGGGGAGAGAAGAAAAGGAAGGCCGCCCCGACTGGGGAGGCCGGAGGGTCCAACAAAGGAAGGACCCTTCCTCCGGACTTCTCCACCAACGCCGACAACGACAAGGAGGAGTGGCCAACAAGGGCCAAGCCCCTGGCGAGATCGTAAGTGTCCGGACTCCGGAATAGTTCATGACTTTTTATTTGTCGCATAGTGTCTTCTAACGCCGTATATGACCATGTAGCCCGCCCTAAGGATTTGGCTCGCCGCTTCGTCGAAGCGGCACCCTGAATTGGCCGGATGTGAATAGCACTTCACTTCCGACCGCCTCCTCCCTCGTGGACGCAGATTTACACCGTGATGGAGTCCCAAAGGCCCAGCCAGAGGAGGTGGTCTCGAGGCGCCGCAAGGCGACCTCCCGGACTCCGGCGCAAAGGGGCGAAACCCCGGAGGGCTCTAAGTCTGGCCTGTGCGGACTCCGTCTGAACCCTTCAGGTTCCGAAGTCCGCAAGCGCCCCTTCATAAGAAGGGCAAGACTACGACGCCGGTGACCTCCGTCCATCCGGAGGCACCGGATAGCTTGCTGGAGGCGCTTAACGGCGCCTCCATCGACGAGGAGGACCACACTGTTATGAGTGTGGTGATCCAGAAAGTTTAGTCCGCCAAGAGCGGGTTGAATGAAGCCTGTACCAGCCTTCTAACAGGCTTTGAGCTAAGTTTAGAATATGTAAAAAATATTACCGCATAGACAGTAGCCCCTGATGCTTAGTTCGGTGTTCGGAAAGAAAAGCCGGACTGAGGATCTAAAAAGATATACGCAGGAGTCTAACATAAGTATGTCAATATGGGAATGCAGGCTGCGCTACTGACCTCTGCCGCACTGACTGCGGAGGTCAATGCATTGAAGCAAAGCCTCGAGCGGTCCGAGAACGAGCTCGGCCTTGCCAAGAAGCAGCTCGAGGACAAGGGAGGTAAGTAATACCTTATGAAAGAAATACCTTATAGAAAGGATGTGGTTGCAAAAATGACAGGACGAACATGGGTATTGTAGGGGCCACGAACGAGGTGGCGACCCTGAAAGAAGCGGTGTCCGCGGCCGAAAGCAAAGCGGCCGCGGAGCGCACCGAGCGAGCGAAGCAGGAGGCACGGGTGGCGGAGGTGCGGAAAGATGTCCAGGCTCTCGTGGAAAAACACGAGAGTTTGGAGCGTGACTCGAAGACTCGAGAGTCCGAGCTCGCCTCGGCTCTTGAGAGTGCCAAAGCCGCTAAGGCCGAAGCCCAAAAAGCCCTCCAAGATATTGAATCATTAAAGAAGATAGCGGCGGGTAAGGCATTCTTTATGCAAAGCAAGCATGTGAAAGTAAATTACCTATTACTTACACGAATCCGGAGCTCTCCAGAGCCTTCGCAGATCTGCCCGTAGTGTATACGATCTTTGTCGCGTTCTACCGCGCCAAGGAGGGAGCTCGACGGAAAAGGTGTTCTGGTCTTAGTATGTTGAGGCCGGACATCCGGTGCCTCGAGCGACCAGTGAAGCAGCTGGTCGAGCTCCACAAGGTCGCCGAACAGGCCATGAAGGGCCTCATAATTGGTTGTGGCCATTGGAAGCCATGCCCGAGCTACTTCGGGCTAGTGCGGCGGCTGGTGGACGCCATCCATCGATTGAAGTCATCAAGCGCTTCGTCTGCATTGAAGGTGCCCGTCGGGCCTTGCCCGTGCTAAAGTGCACCGGGCAAGCTGGATGCTGAGAAGCTTGTGACGAACGGGCCACCGAAGGGCAAGGAGCATCGCAAGCCCGAAATGTACTATGAGGGCGTCCTGAAGGGTGCCCGCCTTATAGCGGGTGAATGCTCCAAAGATGTAATTTTTGAATAGACTCACATTTGTTATCCTGTACGCTGAAAACTTGTTCATATGCGCTAAGCAACGCTTGTGAATTTAAAATATTACCTTTTGTGCGGCCGTTTATCAAATTTGAGAGATGGCAAGTTGTTGGCTTCAGCCCCCATGCCACGAAGTGCTTTGGGGTGTTCGGGATAAACTTGAGCTCTTGTTCCCATTCTTGGGTCCTTCTAGGGAGGCGCTCAACGCATAGCGAACAAGGCAACCGGACTTATAGTGCTTGAACACTCTCACTTAGCCATAGAATTCTATAATTTTAAATTTCCGCGAAGCCCCTAGTATTCGGAAGACCGAGTTCGGGGCGCTATCCATGCCTTGGCCGGACAATGCCGACTCCTCGCTCTAAGCGGCATAAGTCTTTAGGGACCCGAAAAAACCTCTCGAACAGCGACCGGCTCTCGCCCTATCATGACGGTCAGTTTTAGCTTTCTCCACTGAGGTGCTCAACCCAGCTCAACCGGGGCACAATCGCAGTGGTTCTCCCAGCGCTACCTTAGCCGATATAACGGAACGTAAGGTACCAAAACATGGGAGCCAGGCAAACCCAACTATTGACCCAAGACATGATTCGGAGCCGATGCATATAATGCTATAAGTTCGGGGTGCCGAACTTGTGAAAGTGTTCGGACTTATCACACCATATTTTTGGGGTACTTAAGCCCCTGGTGTATTGGCCGTACCAAAGTGTACGGGTGCAACATGTCATGAATGAACATATATATAGATAAAGAAAACAGTGCAATAATAGGCAAAAGCTATGTATTATTTATTCAAAAAGGTACTGCAATGAAAGCAGAACGATACAAATAGTGCGATAAGCAAGGGATGGGACTATTTAACATGTCCCCCTCCAGGGGTAAGCTGCGAAATGGTATGTAAAACAGGTATAATGCTCGTAGTAGAGACCACCTGGACACTCGACGTAGCTTTCTGCTTCCCTGGCTGTTGCATCATGAGTTCGGCAATTCTAGTGCCTGACAGGGCTTCTACGAAACGGAGTCCTGAAAGTAAAAGAAAAGAAGAAAGAAAAAGGAATGACACAATCGGGAGCCCCTGGTGCGGTTGAGCCGCATTCTGGGTGTGGCGTGGTCGTGCCCCTCCCCTTATGCCCATGGTATCTCCAGAGCGTAGTTATGTACGCATAGTACTGGCTTCGCAATTTTGCGAGGGCTGGGGTTGGGGCCGGATTGCTACGCGTGCTTGAATCGTGTCAGGCGGTCTTGTTGTAGGTTACTCCGGGCACGCTTGACGGTGCCCGGACGTTTAATAGCCGGACTCGAGAATTGCCGTGAGAGGCTGCTTTGCACCTCCGCCGCGAGGGCCGCCGTATGCTCCTCCGTTCATAGAGAGCGTTCGGTGTTTCCATTGACCGTGATTACTCCTCGAGGGCCTGGCATCTTGAGCTTGAGGTATGCCTAGTGCGGCACCACATTGAACTTTGCAAATGCGGTTCGTCCAAGCAGTGCGTGATAGCCGCTGCGGAACGGGACTATGTCGACGATTAACTCTTCGCTACGGAAGTTATCCGGGGATCTGAAGACCACTTCGAGTGTAACTGAGCCTGTACAATTGGCCTCTACACCTGGTATGACGCGTTTAAAGGTCTTCTTTGTGGGTTTAATCCTTGAGGGGTCTATGCCCATTTTGTGCAATCGTATCCCGATAGAGCAGGTTCAGCTGCTACCGCCGCCCATCGTGACTCTAGTGAGGTGAAATCCGTCAATGGTTGGGTCAAAACCAATGCGGCGAATCCGCCGTGGCGGATGCTAGTGGGTGGTCCCTTCGATCAAAGGTGATCGGGCAGGAGGACCATGGGTTGCTCCATCGCATATACGTCCCTTAGCGCACGCTTCCGCTCCCTTTTGGGTATGTGGGTTGCGTATATCATGTTCACCGTCCGCACTTGTGGGGGGAAACCCTTCTGTCCTCTATTGTTCGGCGGCCGGGGCTCCTCCTCGTCATCGCTATGCAGCCCCTTGTCATTGAGTTCGGGATTTAACTTGCCTGCCTGTTTGAAGACCCAACAATCCCTGTTGGTGTGGTTGGCTGGTTTTTCGGGGTGCCATGTACTTGGCACGAGCGATCGAGTATTCGGTCCAGATTGGACGGGCCCTGAGTATTTCTTTTGAACGGCTTCTTCCGCTGACCGGGTTTAGAGCCTCTGAATCCGGCATTGACTGCCGTATCTTCAGCATTATCGCTGTTAATGCGGCGCTTGTGCTTGTTGCGACGCGACCTGCCATTGCTGTCCTTGGTATCCAAACTACCAGGGTTTTTGGTCAAGTTGTTACTACGAGCTAGCCAGCTGTCCTCTCCAATGCAAAAGCGGGTCATGAGCATTGTGAGGGCTGCCATGGATTTCGGCTTTTCCTGTCCTAGGTGCCGGGCAAGCCACTCGTCGCGGATGTTATGTTTGAAGGCTGCAAGGGCCTCTGCATCCGGACAGTCAACGATTTGATTTTTCTTGGCTAGGAACCGTGTCCAGAATTGTCTGGCCGATTCTGTTGGCTGCTGAATTATGTGGCTGAGGTCATCGGCGTCTGGTGGTCGCACATATGTGCCCTGGAAGTTATCAAGGAATGCGGCTTCCAGGTCCTCCCAACAACCTATTGATTCTGGCCGCAAGCTGTTAAGCCAATGCCGAGCTGGTCCTTTAAGCTTGAGTGGGAGGTATTTGATGGCGTGTAGATCATCACCGCGGGCCATGTGGATATGGAGGAGGTAGTCCTCGATCCAAACCGCAGGATCTGTTGTGCCATCGTATGATTCAATGTTTACGGGTTTGAAACCCTCGGGGATTTCATGATCCATCACTTCGTCTGTGAAGCATAGTGGGTGTGTGGCGCCTCTGTATTGGGCTATATCACGACGCAGCTCAAATGAGCTTTGTCTACTATGTTCGGCCCGACCGGAGTTGCTGTATCTGGCGTGACGGTTATCATCACGTGTCGTGGGGCGCCCACGCGATCCGTAGATCGATCTTGTTTGCCTTGCCTTGTCCTCCAATATGTCTCGCAGGTCTGGCGCGTTTCCCCGTGCCTTGGTCGAGCGGCGTCAGGGTGCGGCTTGAATGGAGGGTCTAGAGGCCTCTCTGTCGCGGCCACGGGGTGGCCGGTCGTCCGCATCATGCGCTGGTGATGTAGTTTTGCGTTCTGCTTCCTCTAATATGGGTAGCAGCCTGCGTTTGGGTATCTCTTGGAGGCGCGTTCGAGTTCATACTCTTCGGCTGCAAGGACTTCAGTCCATCTGTCAGCTAGCAAGTCTTGGTCAGCTCTAAGCTGCTGCTGCTTTTTCTTGAGGCTGCTTGCCATGGCCATAAGCCTGCGTTTGAAATGCTCTTGTTTGGCGGGATCCTCAGGCACGACAAATTCGTCATCGTCGAGGCTTGCCTCATCTTCGGAGGGAGTCATATAATTATCGCCCTCCACCTCCCTGTCTGCCGCTCTATCACGAGGGCTGGCTTCTCCCTCCTCTGTCTTTGAGTCCTGCCGGAGGGGTTGTCTTCGCGCTGTCCGGTGTTATTATCTCCGTGCGGAATCACCCGTTTCTTTGTGGCGGGATTTAGAGCGGCGCCACGACGCCGGGCGCTTGGGCTGTTTCTTGGAGGGGTCATCCTCCGTTGTTCCATCGCCGTTCCCATCTTTTGGGATGTCCACCATGTATATGTCGTATGACGAGGTGGCTTTCCAGTGCCCTATAGGCGCTGGTTATTGGTCGTCTCCAGCATCGTCGTCCATACCGTCGATATCTTCGGAGTTGAAGTCGAGCATGCCGGTTAAATCATCGACAGTGGCTACAAAGTGGGTGGTGGGTGGGCGTTGAATTTCTTCGTCGTCCGCATGCCAACCTTCCTGGCCGTAGTCCGGCCAGGGCTCTCCTGATAAAGAGAGAGACTTTAGTGAATTCAGGATTTCGCCAAAGGGCGAGTGCTGAAAGATGTCCGTGGCAGTGAACTCCATAACCGGCGCCCAATCGGATTCGATTGGCAGGGACGCGGGGGGTTCGGAGTCCGGAGAGGAGTCCGGCACCTTGGAGTCACGGTCTTCGCAAAGGACAGGGATAGAGATCGGCTCAATAGCCGTAGAGATCGTAGCCCCCGAGGCGGTGTCCAACCACTCGTCCTCGATTGGCGGAGTCGGCTCCGAGCTAAGGGTCGAAGCGGACGCTGGTACGGCCTCGAGCCTTTGCTCGCGGCGTAGCTAGATCGTGCCCATCGAGACAAGGCGGCGCGCTTGGCTGTGGCTCGAATCCGTCGAATATCAAGTCTCCGCGGATGTCGGCCGTGTAGTTCAAACTCCCAAATCTGACCTGATGGCCAGGGGTGTAGCGTTCGATCTGCTCCAGATGGCCAAGTGAATTGGCCCGCGGTGCAAAGCCGCCGAATACGAAGATCTGTCCGGGGAGAAAAGTCTCACCCTGGACCGTGTCGTTGTTGATGATCGAAGGAGCCATCGGGCCTAAAGATGACGACACAGAGGAAATTTCAATGAAAGCACCAATGTCGGTGTCAAAACCGGCGGATCTCGGGTAGGGGGTCCCAAACTGTGCGTCTAGGCGGATGGTAACAGGAGACAAAGGGACACGATGTTTTTACCCAGGTTCGGGCCCTCTCGATGGAGGTAATACCCTACTCCTGCTTGATTAATATTGATGATATGGGCAGTACAAGAGTGGATCTACCACGAGATCAGAGAGGCTAAACCCTAGAAGCTAGCCTATGGTATGATTGTTGTTCGTCCTACGGACTAAAACCCTTCGGTTTATATAGGCACCGGATAGGGTTAGGGTTACACAGAGTCGGTTACAATGGTAAGAGATCTACATATCCGTATCGCCAGGGTTGCCTTCCACGCCAAGGAAAGTCCCATCCGGACACGGGACGAAGTCTTCAATCTTGTATCTTCATAGTCCAGGAGTCCGGCCAACGGTGATAGTTCGGCTATCCGGACACCCCCTAATCCAGGACTCCCTCAATGATCATCGACTCGATCGTGACGATCGTCGTCGAGTGCCCACGCCTCCCCCAAGGAGTGGATCATACGTGCCTCGACAGCAGGATGGCAGACACCCTCATAGTGTTGGGCGAAGGATTCCAGTCGACCCCAGGGACCAGGCTTTGATGCGAGATCTATTCTCGTCCAATGTTTGGTCGACAGGAACAGAGCTCACCGAGAAGTTCATGACAGAGATGTACCCACCAGCAGCAGAGTGCGTGTCTCAGGTCCAGAGTGCTTCAGCAGAGCCATCAGGGCCGCGATGATTCCTCCCAACTTCAGGTTGACGACTGGAGTCAGTAAGTTCACTGGTGAGTCCAAACCTGACACTTGGCTTGAGGATTAGTGAGTGGCTGTTCAGATTGGTGGCGGCAATGATGAAGTGGCCATGAAACACCTGCCTCTGATGTTAGAGGGTTCGGCCAGAGCATGGCTGAATCAATTAGCACCCAGCAGCATTTACACTTGGGAAGATCTTTCCCGAGTGTTTGTCAGAACATTTGAAGGGACATACAAATGACCAGCAGGGTTGACAAAGCTGCAATCTTGTGTGCAGAAGACAAATGAAACTTTGAGAGATTATATCCAGAGGTGTATCACACTGCATCACACAGTAGAGAATGTGTCTGATCACCAAGCAGTTTGCGCCTTCAAGGAAGGCGTCAAATATCGAGAGTTGAACTTGAAGTTCGGCCGGACCGGAGACATGTCTCTGAGTCGAATGATGGAGATTGCCACCAAGTATGCTAATGGTGAATAAGAGGATCGGCTCCGGAGTGGCAATCACAAATCAGTCGCCCGTGAAACCGGAGGAGGAAACTCCAGTCGGAAGCAGAAGCGCAAAGCCGAGCCAGCTGCTCCAGGGGAAACCTTAGCCGTGACTCAAGGAAAACCCAAAGGGAAGCCCTAAGAAGATAAAAGATCAAGATGGAAATGACGTGCTAGATTTGCCATGCCACATCCACACAAAGAAATATGAAGAGTGTAAAATCATTTACCCGAAGCATACCACTCGGCAGTGTCGGCTCCTGATCCAGCAGTTCCGAGAGAAACAGCCCAAAGATAAGGAAAAAGAGTCAGACAAGGTTGAGGACAAGGAGGAGAGTGATGGTGGTTACCCTCACGTCAATTCCACTCTGATGATTTTTGCTGATGTTGAAAGTAAGAGTCGACTGAAAGTGATCAACAGAGAAGTGAATATGGTCGCTCCGGCGACACCCAGTTATTTGAAATGGTCTCGCATCGCCATCACATTCGACCAGTCTGATCACCCAACGCACATAGCCACCCCTGGGAGGCAAGCTTTGGTGGTTGATCCAGTTGTCGAAGGCACTCGACTGACTAAAGTTCTGATGGACGGTGGAAGTGGACTAAACATTCTGTATGCAGAAACGTTGAAAGGGATGGGCATTCCGATGTCCAGACTCAGTGAAAGCAATATGAGTTTCCATGGAGTCATTCCAGGCAAGAAGGCTGAATCACTCGGCCAGATTGCTATTGACGTGGTTTTCGGTGATTACAAGAATTACCGCAAAGAAAAGTTGACATTTAAAGTTGTGGATTTCGGGCGCTTATCACGCCATTACGGGCAGGCCGGCTTATGTGCGTTTTATGGCTCGACCATGCTATGTGTACCTCAAATTGAAAATGCCTGGTCCCAAGGGAGTGATCACTATCACTGGCAATAGAAAGAAGGCAGAAGAGTGCTTCCAGAAGGGCTCGAAGATCGCCGATGCGCAGATGGCAGTAGTGGAATTGCAGGAGTACCAGAAAAATGCAGATCCGAGTGATTTGCTGCGAGCTAAAAAGCCCACAACGGATTTAGCATTCCAGTCGGCCGGTGAAACGAAACCGGTTCATATCCACCCGACTGATCCTAACGCTACTCCGACCTACATTTCAACAACTCTCAACTCCAAATAGGAAGAAGCGCTCATCCAGTTCCTCCGTGAGAACTGGGACATCTTTGCATGGAAACCTTCTGACATGCCGGGTGTTCCCAGGGAACTAGCTGAGCATCGTTTGCGAGTTGGCCCAAAAGTAAAACCGGTCAAGGTACATCTTCGACGGTCCGCCGTACAGAAGATAAAAGCAATCGGTGAGGAATTGGCTCGGCTCCTGGCAGCTGAGTTTATTCGAGAGATCTACCACTCCGAGTGGTTAGCTAACGTTGTCATGGTCCCTAAGAAGGACAATTCACTTCGCATGTGCATCGACTTCAAGCATATCAATCGTGCCTGCGCGAAGGATCACTTTCCTCTCCCTCGCATCGATCAGATAGTCGATTCGATTGTGGGATGTGAGCGTTTGTCCTTTTTGGACGCTTATTCTGGGTATCATCAGATCGGTCTATTTGGACCCGATGAAATTAAAACAGCTTTCATCACCCCATTCGGGTGCTTCTGTTATGTCACTATGCCATTCGGTCTGAAGAACGCTGGAGCCACATTCATGCGTATGATTCAGAAGTGTTTACTCACTCAAATAAGTCGGAATGTGGAAGCATACATGGATGACATTGTGGTCAAGTCACGCATAAAGGTTCCGACCCTCTTGGCGACCTTGCTGAAACCTTTGCCAACCTCAGAAGGTACGATATCAAGCTTAATCCATCAAAGTGCACATTCGGAGTTCCAGGAGGAAAGTTACTCGGTTTTCTCATTTCCGAACGAGGGATCGATGCTAACCCCGAGAAAGTTGGTGCCATACTCCGAATAAAATGCCCAGTGCGTATGCATGATGTCCAGAAGCTTACTGGTTGTTTGGCCGCCCTAAGTCGATTCATTTCCAGACTCGGTGAGAAGGCGCTACCTCTCTACCGACTGATGAAGAAGTCAGATAAGTTCGAGTGGACTCCTGAAGCTGATACAGCGTTTGCAGAGCTAATAGCCCTGCTTTCCACCCAGCCGGTGCTTGCTGCCCCAATCAGCAAAGATCCTTTACTGCTTTATATAGCAGCCACTGGACAAGTCATATGTACAGTACTTACGGTCAAGCGAGAAGAAGAGGGAAAAGCCTATAAAGTTTAGCGCCCGATTTATTATGTTTCTGAAGTTCCGACTCCGTCGAAACAGAGATATCCGCACTATCAGAAGCTTTTTTATGGGATTTATATGACCACAAAGAAGGTTGCGCACTATTTCTCTGACCACTCTATTACAGTCGTCAGGGATGCTCCATTATCAGAGATTCTGCACAACAGAGATGCAACTGGTCGAGTGGCAAAATGGGCGATTGAACTCCTTCCCTTAGATATTCAGTTTGAGGCAAAGAAAGCTATCAAGTCCAAAGCAATAGCTGATTTCCTCGCCGAGTGGATCGAACAGCAATCGCCGACTCAAGTTCACTCGAACCTTTGGACCATGTTCTTTAGCGGTTCCAAGATGTTGAATGGTTGGTGCCGGGTGGTATTAGTATCCCCGAGGAGACAAGCTCGGATATGTACTCCAGATTCACTTTGATTCCTCCAATAACGAAGCGTAATATGAAGCACTCTTATATGGGTTGCGCATGGCCATTTCACTTTCGGCGTTAAAGCCTCATGGTCTATGGCGACTCAGATTTGGTAGTCAATCAAGTGATGAAAGAGTGGGACGTCAGAAGCCCAGCCATGACTGGCTACTGCAATGCGGTGAGAAAGTTGGAAAAGAAGTTTGAGGGGTTAGAGCTCCATCATGTACCCCGACTGAAGAATCAGGCAGCCGATGATTTGGCAAAGATAGGTTCCAAGAGAGAAGCCATTCCCAGCAATGTGTTTCTGGAAGACGTTCACACACCGTCCATTCAAGAAGATCCTTTTACAGAAGAGCCCCCGCAACCTAAGAGCGCCACAGATCCGACTGAAGTCGAGGTCCCAGCCGTGGTCGACCTAATCATGGAGGTTTTAGTCATCACTCCCGACTGGACAGTACCTTACACCGCGTACATCCTTAGGAAAGAACTCCCAGAGGATGAAGAAGAGGCTCGACAGATTGTCCGCCGATCCAAGGCCTTTACGGTGATAAGGGGACAATTGTTTAGGGAAAGTGTGGTGGGTCGATCGAAATGCATAACACCAGAAGAAGGTCGAATGATCCTCAACGACATCCACTCGGGGACCTGTGGTCACCATGCGTCCTCTCGGGCCATTGTGGCCAAAGCATACCGAGACGGGTTTTATTGGCCACGAGCAAATGAAATTTTGAAAGATATAGTCGACAAATGTGAAGGTTGCCAGTTTTACTCTGACATGTCTCACAAGCCTGCATCAGCCCTGAAGACCATTCCCCTCGTCTGACCCTTTGTTGTTTGGGGGTTGGATATGGTTGGGCCACTGAGAACTGCTAGGAGCGGATTTACTCATGTGCTTGTAGCAGTCGACAAGTTTACCAAATGGATCGAAGCTAAACCTATCAAAAATCTTGAAGCCAGCACCGCTGTCAGCTTTATCAGAGAATTGACATTCAGATATGGAGTTCCACGCAACATCATCACTGACAACGGGTCGAACTTCGATTCTGATGAGTTTAGAGCTTTCTGCGCTTCTCAAGGCACACGAGTCGACTATGCTTCTGTCGCTCACCCGCAGTCGAATGGTCAGGCAGAAAGGGCAAATGGTCTAATCCTCAAAGGACTGAAACCCCAAG